>CM050911.1:58902125-59312125 GCA_027742785.1 Vigna reflexopilosa | reverse complement strand
AAAAAGGAAAAAAAAAATAAGAAAGAACTTTGTGCGTACATAGATGGCAGAGAAATAAAAAAAAAAGAATGTTGTAAAAATTGGTGAGAATAATAACAGTGAAGGATACAAACCAAACAGCCTCGAAAAGCGGCTTGGATCTTAACGGCGGCCCAGTGTTGGCGAATCCTTGTGGGTCCAGCGTCGGCGCATCTGCCACTGCTGCTCGTTAGTCTGACAACAACGGCGGCAGCTTCGGCGGCAGCCACGGCCGCTTCCGCCACCGCAGCAGTGGCTGCTGCGACTGCCATGGCGTGCTTGCCGCCGTCGTTTCCTTGTGGTGAACACGTGGCAGCAGCGTTGTTGTCCTTTTCTGTGTTTGATTTAACGAAGCTCCATCGGCGTTTCTCTTTGGGTGGCTTGGCGGGTGAGGAGCTATGCTCTGTTTTTTTGAGACCGAGAAGCCCGCGAAACCACTTTGACGCCTTGCCCATTGCTTCTCAGAAGTTTTGGGTTTGGAGAAAAAAGAAAACTTGCGTATAAAAATAGCAACTGGTAGGAGGGACAGAGGAAGAAGAGCGTAAAAGTTGAAGAGGAAGAGGGAAAAAACAGAGCTTACGAGTGAGAAAAGGAAGAGAAGGTGTGGGTTTTTTGAGTGAATGGAAGAAGAAACTTGGTACCTTTGTGACGTAACTTTAAGCCAAACAAAGTTTTACCCTCTTTTTTTAATCATTCCACCCTTAAGTGAAATCTCATGTCTTTCATTATATGTGTTTATTATATTGTATATTGTATTAGGATAATCTACATTTACAAAAACTTTATTATTCGAATCTCAGGTTTATCCCTTCTTAAAATCACTACTTTTTTTAATTAAGTGAATAGTGGCTACTATTTAAGGTATTATTATGTTATATTTAATGAAGCGTGAAATGTGTGAGCTTAAAATGAAGTTGTTTTTTGCATGGCGTATTCTTATTTCTCCTCTGTTCTAACTTTGATGAAGATGTTTTGACTTTTGAAAATTTTGTTGGTTGTATTATTTGGTGGGTTATTATTAGTGATGAGTATGGCATAAAATAATTTATATGTGAAATGGTGAAGAGGTAATGTAATGAAAGAGAGTGAAATGAGAGAAGCATTGGAGTGAATAATGGATGATTGTTGGAAGAAGAGAAAGATAATAATAAAATGCGGTGATAACCGGAGCTCGCGATCCCACCAAGGATTCATGGAATAGTATATAACACTACCTCCCAAACTTCACATTTATCATTTCATTTTTTTTTTCCAGTTTTGTAATTATTCTTTCTTTTTTCAAACATTAAATAAGTAAAATAATTAAAAAAAAGGGTTTTGTTTATTATAATATTATAAGGAAATAATAGGCGGTTTGTTCTTTATTTTTTTATAAAGAAATAATAGGCTGTTTGTTCAAGTATTTTTCGTATAGAGAGCTTCGATTTAAACCGAACGCTTCGTTCTAACGGGTAAATCATTTTTTCCTCTTTCTCTAACTATTTTTGCAGTTATGGCATGCAACTTCACTGGTTACATGTGACTAGCAAGCGTTTTTCTTAGTATTTTCTATCCAATCAAGCTTTAAAGAGCTGCGCTCTACACCAATTGGGTGTTTATAGGTACTGCTGAACCTATCTCTGTACTAAGGTACTGTTAGGGATTCTTAAATTAGATGTGCTTAGAATCCAGGTAAGGGGAGCTAATTATTTTGTATGAATTTATTTTATAAAAATATATGCAGGTTGAATGTTAAACTGGTGTATTCTTGTGAAGTTGTTCTACGATTTTAATTTTTATTGGATGTTATAACTGAGACTGTGAAATTGTACTTAAATAATTTGTGCTTTGGTGTTGAACTGGTACATGTGAAAATTTGTGTTTGTAAGTGTCTCTGTTGAAATTAATCTGTTTTGGTTGAAATTGATCTGGTTGGAGGGTTTGGAGTAAGGGCTCTATGATAGCATGTATATGGGTATTAAATAGGTGTACAAGTACTATTTAAGGTTGTTGTGAGAGGAAGTGAAATATTAAAATTAGGTATCTCAGATTTAGAGCATAAGAGAACATGGTAGATAATCTATATAAATTAATTGATAATTGTTGAGAGTCTTTCTTTGTTGGTAGGATAGAGAAACCTTAAAAACCTGAGTTGGCACATCCCTGATCATAGAGCAGCCCTGGCCTGGTCCAGTCAGTTGTGACTAGTCATATGTGCTGGCGTCGAAGGTGAGTTTGATGCGTTCAGACATCTGGGTCCTCTTCGGTGACCAATTGGGGGAAAGTAAGATCTCTAATGATTATTAGACAAGTAGTTTACCAAATAATTGACTGCAGGACCTTTTCTCATTATGCGGATGTTATTCCATTCAATATATTTCAATGAATGGTTTCCTTTTTCTCTTTAAAAATCAATAGTGCATGTTTTCTTTCTTCTTCTTTTTATTATTATTACATTCATTATATTAAATTTGCGGTGATAAATTTGTTTTAGCTTTCAATGATTATGCTATTATTATTTTCACATATAATCCATGATTTTATCAATTACTGTTTGGTATATATTATTGTTTGGTGATAACATGACAATATTATCTATTTGAGATGATTGGAAGTGGTTGTGGAGCATGTTCTGTTACATATGACTTGATCTTTAAGGCTTAAACATGTGGTTTGATTATAATTCAAAGGTGTGTGAATTGGGAAAGACTGAAACATGATTTCATGATTGCTTATGGTAGTTTCAAATGTAGAATCTCTTGGTGAGATTCTTAGTGTTTTAGAATGAAAGTAGGAGCTCAGTCTTGGGGGTCTTCCTGACGCTCCAATGGCCTTTCTTCTCATGTAGAAGGGATTGGACCATGTGGTGAGGAGTAGCAGGAGGTCTTAGTCTTGGAGGCTTCCATCATGCTCCAGGGCGCGGAACAAGACTAACCTCGTGAGTGTGGCAGGGCGGGGGAGCCTAAGTATCACAAGCCACCACGGGTGCATGATCCGCCATAGCTCGACTATCATTCTACAGTCCGAACGAGTCAAGTCTAGAAGATAACATGCTAGGATCTGTGTCATATATTGCCTTGCTTGTATGTACTTTACTTGAGTTAAATCTGATATGTATATGTGAATATAACTGCATGCTTTTTATATAATTAGCTCACCCTTACTTGCTTGATTTTGTGTCATGTTTGCGTTGTTTTCTTTTACGATGATCATCCACTTGGATGAGAGCAGATGACAAGGAGGTTACCTTGGAGGCAACTTTAGATGGGGATGGCAGTGTTGTAGTCTAGTCCACTAGACCTCATTTATCTTAGTCCTGTTATTTTGAAGAACCTTTTCATGTTTTAAAATTTTTAATTTCTTGTATTTTCAGGAAAAAACTTTAGTACTCCACTTTCAAATTCTAAGTACCGTTTAAAGATGACTGTAATCCTAATTACTCTTGACTGTTTTCATATATTATACATGATGATGTCTTAATTATGTATGTTTTTCTATATAATTGGGATGTGAGTAAATACATGTCCAATCATATTAATTATTGGATGAAGAGTGTAGTTTCTTTTTCTTATACCAAAAAAGAAATATGTCAGTGTAATGAATTAACAACTTACTTTATTATAATTTATTATTGCTAAAATATGATTGAAGGATGCAAAAATATTATTACTTTTATTACTATAATTATAAAATTAAATATAAATTAATTTTATATTTTATTATAAATAAGCTTTATTTATTTTGTAATATTTTTTTAATTAAAAATTAATTAAGTTTAAATAACAGTCAAATAAAAAACGATTAAAATTTAAAGAAAGCATCAACTTAAACAGGAAAATAGGCAAAAGAATTGTTTGTTTTTTTTAAAATATATATATATATTTAAAGAATAAAATTGTAAAACTGGATATCAAAAGAAACATTCCCTTTATATGTAGGTATAAAAATATATTTTATTTAATTTATATCTAGGTACACACGTGTCTTATTTATTTATTTTATCGTACTTACTTATATATATATATATATATATATATATATATATATATATATATATATATATATATATATATATACTTGATTCTACTTATTTATGTAATTAAATTTAGTTCTAGTAATACATTGATCTTATCTATTTATTTCATTTTATTTATTTTGTTTTGTAGCAATGTTCTTAGTATGAATTTATATTTTGTTAACATATTTGTTTATAATATTTTAATCCATATCTATTTGTTTATATTTTTCTTTGATCATGTAATTTTGTTTTGTATTGCTTTAAAATAATATATATATATATATATATATATATATATATGATAAAGTAAAAGTAAAAGTATTTTGTTATTTAGTAAATTTGGATGAAAGAAAGTTATCCATATATTTTATTGTCGTTTTATATTTTCTGTATTTGTTTATATGGTGTACAAATGTTTAGTCAAGAAAAAAAATGAGATTTTGATATCATAATGTTGTGATCTTTGAAAATTCCCAGTAGTATGTTAGTTTGGAAAGATTCTTAAGTTAGGTTTGAAATGAGTTGAGAACAAAGTAATAAAAAAGTGTTTGCGTTTAAAAAATCACACTCCAGTATATTGTGAATGAAAAGTAGAGATTATGACGAAGTTCAAGAAAGTTTTTATTAAGTGAATATCTAGATAGTTTATTTTAGATTAAGATATTTATAGGTTGGATTGTAAGATACATGCTTAACCTCGTCAAAGTTAAATAATAAATATATATTTATTTTAATGAATCAATAAATGAATGATATTTTCAAAAAATAAAAAATTATAATTATATCAATATTTTTATTAAAAATACTCAACTATCTAGTTACTTTCAAATGTAATATTTGATGTTATGATTGATCGTCATAAGTGATATATGAATCCAGATTAAATCTTATAGTTGTAGCTCAATTTTAAACCCCAAATATTTGTATTATTTATTTAGTTTATTAAAATTGATATTTAAAACTTACAAAAACATTTATGTTTTTATATTTTTCTTTCATATGCGTTTACTGTACGAATAGAAAAACATGTTTAAAAAATAATAAAATGATATTCTTTAGATTGACGGGCAAGAATTTATGTTAATATTTTAAAAAGATAATAAATATATAAATAGTGATTTATATATGTTAAAGTCAGAATATATGAATTTTGTAATGGATTAATGTAAATCATCCAAATATAACTACACACTCATACAAAAGTCACAGTAACATTCTGAACTACTTTAGGCCATATTATAACACAAGTATAAACATACAACATACAGCATTCATCATGTATATTAGAGTATCACCTCTATAAAGTGCATATTTTCATCACCAAATGAATAAATACTCTCTTTTCTTCGTATCGTGCAGTATATGCGAACAAAAGAAACATAAATTTTTATTTATTTTTGTTGATTTGTTTCTATTGAAGAATATTTGCAAGTTGCAGATTTGGAACGGAAGAAAAGAGATTGGTTGGAACAGTGGAGAGAGGTTGGATTTGTTTGATATTGAAGGAAAGGAACAGCAGGATTATTCGTTTTACAAGAAGAAAAAAACACATAAATAGAAATAGGAAGAGAAAAAGGAGACTAACGTTATTGATTGGTAGTGTATGAAGGAAGCAGTAGGTGATAGGTAGGGAGGAAGATAGGGAAGAGAGTGGTATGGTAGATCACGTGAGTGACGTAAAGTTGGCATGACAGTTGACAGGAGGAAGGTCGGTGTTGGTACCAAGGGAGAAAGAAGCACGCAACAATCATCGTTTTAACCCCTCATCGTATCTGCCAAACAATCTTTGCCTCTCTTTTCTCTTCTCTTCTCTTCTCTTCTCTTCTGCTCCAACCTCTTTCTCTTCCAGTAATAAACAAACAAACTAACTTTTCTTTATCTCTTGTATTTTCAAAATACACATTGTTTCGGAACCAAGTATTTAAGTTTAATTCATTCCATTTTAGTTCGTCTTTACCTCTGCTGTCACTTTTAAATTCAAGACTTATTTCGTCTCACACTCTTCATAAGTTTAAATTGTTTCGATTGTAGGTATACAAGGTAATTTAATATTAAAATTAGTAGATAACAAATAGAAAAACATTATTTGTGGTAATGTATATGTTTTCCATACATAAGAGAAGTTATACTTTAAACTATATATAATAATTGGTATAGGTTTTAACTTTTTTTTAACTTGTCTAATCAAAATCCAATCTTATAGTGATAAATTGATTCATGATTATTATTTGTATTAATTTAACATTGATTTTGTAATCGATTAATTATATTATTTGGTTAAAGTGATTCGTACTGAAAAATCTATCCAAAGTTTGGCTAAAGGTGGTTGACTCAAACTGGTTGACCAAAGAATGATAGGTTAAAGGTGATAAGCTAAAATGGTCGGTTAAGAGTAATAGATATAAAGTAGTTAACTAAAGGTGGTCAATCCAAAATGGTTAGGCAATGATGGTCAGCCAAGGTCATAGATCCAAAGTGGTAGACTAATGGTGATTGGTACATAGTACACACTAATTTTAATGTTTAAAATATATTAATTTTTTTAAAAATATTGGTTTAGGATGTAGGGTCGAGGTCAACGATCCAAGGTCTAGTGAGTCGTCTAGAGTTTGAAGCATGTCCTAAAGTCTAAGTTATAGTTCAACCGCTCGTTCAAACCCAAACTCCTTTCCCTTCTCCCAAGCGTCACTTAAGTTCGACCACTATGATTTTGTTAACTATCTCAGCTTGGTCGTTCTTCTGGGATGCTCCATTAAGCTAGTGACGTATCCAAAAAATTGAGAATTTGATGACTTAACGCATCGTCCACCAATCCGTAAATGTTAGGAGAGGATAAGCATAATTTAGGTAGGACTTGTTGGAGTCAGTGCACATCCTTCACTGATCGTTTGGCTTTTCGACCATAACCATGTTTGTTAGTCACGTTATGTATGTGACCTCCTAAACGAAGCTAGCTTCTTCTAGCTTCTACACCTCGACCTTAACAACCTTCTCCTCGCCTAAGCGACACTTCTTTTGCGTCACCAAGCGAGCTTCCTTGAACAAGGTGAGCTTGTGGGACATCACTCCAGGGTGAATGTTCGACATGCCTGTAGTAGTCCACATGAACAAGTCATTGTTGGCTTAACACACGCGTGACAACTTGCTTGTGGTATGAGCTCAGGCCACTACCCAGACTGGTTGATTGACCTTCTTGTTTTCTTAGGCTCAATTGTTTGATTTCACTTTCTGGCTCCATTCAGTACTCTGTATTGGTCCTGGGGTCCACGTCAACCATGGCCACTTTAGATATTTTGGCCTTTAACGGGGCAACGTATGACGTCACCTTAAGCCTCGTTGTATAAAATTTTGTTGCGGTTTTCTGATCTGTGTGCGCTGTGCAGATCTTTCCCATATTGAATGGGAACTTCATCACTAGGTGAGGTGTGGAGACTATTGCACCAAATGCATTCAGGAATGATCGCCTGTTCAATACATTGTATGAGGTCTTAGCCTCTACTCATTGTATGAGACAATGAGTTCTTTAGAAAGGTCCATCTCCAGGAATATTTTCAATAGACAATGTTGATCAGGCTTCCCTAATAAATCAACATCTTGGTCACCACGTAGCAAGCTATCTCAATCATGATGACTATAGAATCATTTAGATCAGGTTCAGGGGCTTTGAAGTCTTCGCCTGTAAAGGTGAATGGAGGCATGAACCTCGACTTCCTATCCACAAGGTTGACGGTCTTCAACACTCGGATGTGCTGGTTGCACACTGATAACGAGGAACCGCCTCTCACAAACCCTATTGAGATCACGTTGATGTGACCTTTGAGCAGATGGTCTCTATTCCTATTATGGCTCCTATTTTTGTACCTAGACTCTCATCACTCTTAGTTCTAGAGGAGTGGCGAGAATGCGTCTCGGGACTCTCTTGCGAGGAAGGCTCTTATCTTCCCGCTAGGTCTTTACGTACTTTTTGAGGTGACCCGTCTGGATCATCTCCTCAATTTTGTCACGAAGGGTGGTACGGTCTTTTATGTTGTGCTCCATATTCTTACAGTACAAGTGATGTTTATTGTCGTTGGAACCTTAGGTATACCCCTCCTTCTCTATGGTTGAATCATTTAAGCACTTAGAGCTTCCTCAAGTATATTGGCTCTTGCGCATTAAAGGGGTATATTGGTGAAATCGTTGTCCTTGGGGTAGCTCCTTGGGTTGAGAGTCACCCCCTTTACCACCTTTTTCATTTCTTCTCCTTTTTCTCATAAATTGAAGCCTTCTTCTTCATCTGCTTGCAAAAGTATTGCATGTCCTCCATCTGCATGTATTCTACAACCCTCTCCTTCAGCTCATCCATGGTCTTTGTCGGCCTCATGCACAAGCTATTAACGAACGGTCAAGGCCATAAAGACATTATCATGTGGTGCAAGGTTATTTCGTGAATGAGATTTCTTATTTGTCATGCATTCTTTTCGAAGTGATCCATGAAAGTGTAGAGAGACTCTTCTTTCTCCTGTCCAAGATTCACCAAAGCAAGCGTTGTCAAACGGTGCAATCGAGTCATGGCGAACTCAACGCCGAACAAAGAACAGATGGTTGCGAAGTTGTCTATTGAATTGGGTGGCAACGAGTTGAACCATGTCAATGTTTCTTCTTTAAAAGAGATGAAGAAAGCTTTGCACAACGCTAGGTTACTTGTGGTGTAGAACATCATCCGATTCATAAACAGTCTCAAATGTTCGTCGGGATCAGTTGATCCATCATACTTCTTAAAGGTTGGGAAATCCACCGGTCGGGCATGAGGGTCTCCATGATGGTCAGTGTGAAAGGAAGCAACTTGATCGTGTTGATTGTCTGCACGAATGGGTTTTGCCCTTGTGGACCGTCTTGCACGGGTCCTCTTTAGGCTTGGTAGGGGCAAACTAGTACTGGGTTGACGCGTGGGGCACCGATTTTCGAGCGCTCTACTCTTGGTGCATGGTTGCATAGTTATCAGCTCCTCCTTATATCTCTGTTGCATTTCCTCCATCAGCTTTAGATGTTCCTAAGCATCTCCAGCTAGCTCAATTAGTTATTTAATTCTTCTGGCTCAACATTGTTTGTCATATTCTTGGTGGTCACCATAGGGTTTGGTTGGTGAATACTCAGTCCTACGATGAGCGCCAAAATTATTTTGATGTAGGGTCAAGATCAACAATCCAAAGTCTGGTGAGTCGTTTGAGGTCTGACAGTTGTCCCGAAATTCAAGTTCTACATGTCAAAGTCAGCTTAACATTAACAGTTCATAAATTAATAGCACAATAATTATAGATCACCTACTTTCTTATTTCAAATCTATATTTATAAATTTTAAAATGAACTTAATCATAATCTAATAATAATGAATAATTATAATATACTTCTAATTTGATCATTAGTCTCCCTAATACCATATAGAATAGTTTGAATAATAATTGACTGGTTCATATGATACAAATAATAATAATATATATGAATATATTTTAATATTGAATAGATTATAGCACCTTAAATATCAATAGTGAATCTGACCTCGTCCATTATCCTTCATGCAGTGCAAACTCAAATCAGTTCTTGTTATTGGTGAAATAGCCTCCTCCATTGCCTCATCAGCAATACCACTTCTGAACAACAGAACAATGCTCAATTCCACTCTGTTTCTTCACGGGTCTTCAACTTTCTTAACATTTTATCATTATAAAAAATAACTTTTACCTTCTACCTTTCATTGCATTCTGAATAATAAACTGCAAGATCTGAAACACAGATTTCTTTCTTACATGCATCATTACTATATTCACGACTCACGAAAAACATATGCTAAAGCGGTTTCGTTAGATTTGTTTTATTAATCGTTTGTTGTGTCAACGGTCGGTCGACACAAAAATAACAGTCAAATATAACAAGATTACCAGTTTGTCGACACATCAAACACTAACATTTCATTCTAGTAAAATAAAAAATCATCTTGAATTTAAAGAATAGAAAATAAACCTATTCAATATTTAAAGATTTAAAAACATATTAGAAATGAAAACTTGTTCATCAACGTATAATGACATTCTTTGATTTGTGGTACATTATGTTAAAAATATGATATATTATTAAGTTTAAAATGAACTTAAACGACTTATAAAAATATAAAGAAAATTTAAAATTATAGTGCAGCTATAGGTCATATCACACTATTGGTAGGCATATATAGAGGGGGAGGGGTGGGACTACATTCCCCTACACCACTTAATCAGTTTTTCACCTTTAACTATATAAAAAATGCCCAAAAAATATTATATAAAAAAATTGTTTGACTGAAATAGGTAAACAAAAGTACCATACGCATTTAAGTACTACAAAATCAACAATGCAATGGATATACAACTACATCATTCAAACATCTAAAGACATGAATGAAGTCTTATATTAGACATCTACATCATTCAAACATCTTATAAATAATAATACGGAGTATTAAAACATTTCTGGATATACAGATTTTTTTAGATATACTTGTCTATTTCTCCTGCTGTTCTATTCATAAAATAAGTTTCATTTTCATCACAAACGTACCAACATTCCAAGGACAACTTATTATGCATTTTTGCCATCATTTAAAATAAAAGCTGGGGGGACAAATACCAACATCGAAAATCGACAACCACCTGTCACAAAATGTTACATACCAAACTTATATCCATTTTAAAAAAAACAATATTTTATTTATTTCTCCAAAACATCTATAACAAATTCAAAAACAAAGAAAATTCAACCGCCACAAAAACTCTAATACTCCAATACAAAAAATCATTCTCACAAACGTATACTTGATCTAACTTTTTCGACTTTCAATTTCAATGAAAAATCAATCAATTTTTATACGTGATTGTGATCAAATTTCTTAAACGCCCACTTCAACACTAACGTTAAATTTGTTCGAAAAAAACCATTTTGAAATATTAAATTTCTGCGTCAATTAAATTATCATGAATGTCAAAAATTAACAACTCATTCACTTGTTACTTACGTTGACACGTATAGTTAACAATTTAAACATTATCATAAAAAAATATCAAATTAAAAAAATTACAAAAATTAAAACCATTAAATATCAGTGCACATTAAATAAAATAGACGAGAATAGAAATAAAAAATAATATAAAACCTTAAAACAAGTTTCATTTTCATCACAAATATGTCCAACACTCTCCCGCCTTGGTCAAAATAAACCAAATCACAAGCAAAATAAAGTGAACATTATCGCAGTTTAAAGAAAATAAATTCGTTTTTTATTTAAAATAAGAATTATTTTATAAATTTTTCCTATTAACAAATATAGTATTTTAAATGAGAAATGTACAAGGTAAAATAAGAAAATTTATAATGGTCAGTTCTATCATAATACGATATAAGAGAGAGGGACTTCCAACTATTATTAGTTGTCATTCATTGAATAGTGCTGTAGTTGAGCTTGTTATGTTCTTTGAACAGTAAACGTACTAATTTGTTTTCTCTTACAAACGTACCAATTTTATTTATAGGAGCATTTGTTAAAATATTTTTTTTTAATTAATACAAATCTTGGGAAAGTAATATCAACTGGAAATAAGTTTTCCAAAATTGTATTTTAGCCATCTTTCCTAGAAGATATTTTCATCAGAAGTGGAAAACAAAGTTAATTTAATGTGATAAAAAAGAATTAAAATTTATCTTGATTACAAGGAGACTGATATATTTTTACGAATCAAACTTATTTTAAACATCCATATAAATCTTAGTCTTTTATATTCAATATTTTAAAATTTATTATTTTTCATGTACCAAAATTAGTTTCTTATACCAAACTTTCGCTAAACAGGTACAACAATAGTGTTATTATATATATGGTCATTGGGATGCTATAAAGAATAAGAGGATCTCCTTTCTTATGATAAAAGATTAAATGTAATGTAATATTTATATTGAAGGAGATAAAGTTAATTTATAATATATAAATTTTAATTTATAAACTAGTTTTATGATGTTGAATTAGATTTAAGTCCACTTTTTAATAATATTCTGATTTTTCTTTTTCATAAAATAAAAAAAAAACCTTAAATACACGAACACGCCTAATTAAATAGAAAGATTCCCAACTAAACCTCAAACTACGGGATTTTAAGCTGTTAATTTTTCCAATACAGAATTCTTGTTTTTCATTCAAAATAAGTGAAAAAAAAAAAGAAACACTTTAGGCTTTAAACATAACAAAAAAAGTAGCCGTGGAGTTTTAATTCTCTAAACGAGTAATATTTATACACTAAAAGCTTTAAGAAAAATGAAAAAAGGAGTACAAGGCATGAAAGGTCATGGTCATGAAATTCACTCCGTGACAAAACCATGTGTTGTTATTTCATTCAATTAATAATTAATGCTGACATACAGTAGATGCTATACTTAATAGAAAATCTTTTGAATATATCTTTATTAGAAAAAGTTATTGGTTCGTATTTTGGAGTTCAGTCTATCACTAACCAGCTAAATTCATCTATCTGCAACGTGTCACATGGAGCTGTCTTCTTTGTAATCACATCACACTGATTTGCCTGGCAAACATTACATCACATTTGGAAGCATGTCCTGTAATTTAAATTCCATTTATGCCAAGGCCGAAAGCACATTCTTTGGTTTCACTTCACATCTTAGTTATTGTTTTTCACTCGATGCAGTCCAAAAGGTAAGTAGGACAGAAACATCGCTGACCGTTGTTGTCTAACACTTATCTCTAAATTGTGCATGTGAAAAAGGCCTTACATGTAGCAGGGAGAAGGCGCGTTTTACGGGTGTTTGTTCTTGCATACGACAAGCTCAATTGCTTTATGCATATCTATATTTGTTTCACATGTAAGAATGTTCAAAGAAAGGCATGGAATGAGTCAAAGTAACATGTGAAATGCACTGCGCAAGGTGATCGCTGAAGTGATTAGAGTAGGTGCTGAAGTGATTAGAGTAGGTGGAGTGCGTATAATAGCACAAGCAACATATGAATCAAGCAATTGTCAGCAATGACAATGGACTCAAATGGTGGAAAAGCAACAATAAAGAGGTGTTACAGAATTGTAATAATCACAGATGACGCAACCAAAAAACCTTCACTAATATCACACTAGATAGATGATAATGAGATATGCTCGAGATGTTGGTGTCATTACATATGGTTCATTCCTATAGACACGCTCCAGATATTCTGACCAACAAGTGCATTCATTATAGTAACATGAATTTAGAACAAAATAAAAATAAAAAAATCATGTGCCGCATTCTAGTTGCATTTGAAGAACAAAGCCATTGAAACTTACTGAATGGTACACCAAAAACATAAGAGCTCTAAGAACCCCAACACAAAACCATGATCGTTTTTCCTTTTTAACCGGCATTCAGCATCAAGATTGCAGAGTCTTGCGTCCAGATACTAATCAGGGTGAAAAATGCTTACATCCAAATAAATGCAGCTATTTGATAAGTAATTGAAGGTGCAGCACCAAAATGGTTCCTGGAACCGAGAACTAATTCACGTGAAAAGCTCATGAATACCATGGATGCATAGAATCATACTTCAAAGTTCTCAAGATTTGACGTTTTGAACCGCTGCAGTACATAGCTTTGTCAGCGTTCTGTCATGATTTAGCATGGCGCTGACACTCTCAACCACCAGAATGATCTGCCATACGAGAAGTAAGAAGCATACATAAGTTTACAGGATAACATACAAAACGTTTAATTTTTATTAGGAAACTTATTATAGCCCAGTCACAGGGCTAAAATGTTCATAAAATCCTATGGACAAAAACTCATCCATGGGTTAATCTTTCTTTCTCTTTTCTTTTTAAAAAAAACTCCTTTCAAAATGAAAGTTTCAACTTTATGTATTTTAAAAGAATCTTATACACATGAATAAAAACATTAATTTGCTTCAAGTTTTGGTCATTCACAACCTAATTTAATATAAATTATTAACATCAATATCATGATCCAACGTAAGTTCATTATAAAACTCAAAATCTCAATGAAGAAAAACATATATTTCTTCAAGGAACAAAAACATAAAAAAACTAACTATAAATTGAAAAATAAGATGATTTCATTAGGTGATTGGAAAAGAGAAAGGATGTGAACTGAGAACCCAACCTTTTCTTTTAGAGATATTTTATATCTATGTGATATAATATTAATATAAATTTCAAGGTTGTTTAAAATTTTAAAAATAAATAACATTTATGGTTAAAACGATTATTTGAATTACAAATCATATCAATTTTCAAAATGTTAGAATTTATTTTATAAAGATCATAATTACCCATTTCAAGGGAAACAAAAATCAATAATTCGAAATTTTAAAGATGTCCACGCCAACTTTTACTGTTATATATGTAAATTTTTATTATTTTGTCTTCTGAGATATTGAAAAAAAAAATAAGATGTTTTAAATTTTGCAAAAAGTAATTAATAACTGAATAAAAGATTAAAAATACACTACACAATCAACTTATAAATAACAACAGTGGTTGATTTAAATTGAGAAAGCTTAATTTTGCTTGCTAAGTAAATTTACAATTTATGTAAGTTCATCACCAATAAAAATCATGAAATAGTAGATATATTATAATATCAATAATTAAATATTGTAAAAATATATAATAATAAAGAGGTTACTCTCAAAATAATAGTTTTCAAACCATATTTATTTTACACCACTTCTTTTTATTTTAGTTATTATGTAGCATACAGATATAAATAAATAATAAGAAAATAATTTGTTTCACATAAAAATAAATTAGTGAAAATTTATTATAAATTTAAGTCAAATAATTTTACATTATATGCTCTTAGTTATAATAGACAAATTAATGAGATTTTGTTAAGCAAAGAGTAATATTAGTTCATTATTTGTTAATTTCTTTTTCTTAAAATTTACTGTTATGTTGTAATGGCTCAAACTCACTTCGGCCTTTACCTTAATCCCTTTATATGGGGTCTTTGGAAGCTAGGTATAAAAAAAAAGGGTTCTTTTAAAAGTGAGCTGAGGTTGTCCGTAGGTTAAATTCATAGGTATAATTTTGACAGAACTTGCCAATTGCAATGAAGTACACCACCATAATGTAATTAAGTTGGTTTTGAAGCGTGGACATCGAGGAAAGTGAAAAGGGTCAAGATTTTACTACGGAACCAATTTGTTAGGGTTTTGTTAGGGGCTTCCCGTCCTTTACATTTCAGAACTACTTTCTTCCTTTACATTTCAGAACTACTTTCTTCTTTATATACATACAATAATAAGTTGTATCAGGATTAAGTTAATAAAAAATATAAGAGTTTTCTTTTTCTCTCAAATTCAAGTTGGCATCAAGAGCCAGACACTTTATCTTGTCATTTCCGTCGTCGCTCCATTGTCCGCCGCCGTCGTCGTCGTCCAACGTCGCTTTCTCCGACGAAGTCAAGGGTTAGGTGTGCCTTGAGAAGCGCAATCCAACCCTGGTGGTCTCGTCCTCTGAAACCTCCGCACCAGCCTCCACGAGCCGTTTCTTTCCGGCCAGTCCGCCGCCGCCGCCGCTGAACGTCGTTTTCTCCGGCGAAGTCAAGGGTTAGGTGCACCTTGAGAAGCACAACCCAACCCTAGTGGTCTCATCCTTCGAAACCTCCGCACCTGCCGTCACGCGCCGCTTCTTTTCGGCCAGTCTCAGGCGTGTGTTCTGCACGCGCCGCCTTCCCGTGGTCGGAGCTTCGCCGCATCGTCGCAGAACGTCTCGTCGGAGCTTCTGGAGTGTGTTTTGGTTCCTGTTTCGTTGGCTTGGGCTCATACCTAGGGTTTTCTCCTTACTTTTTTTGAAACCCTAGGTCCTATTTCTTCTCTAAGTTTTTAAAATGGCTTCTTCTACGGGAAGTAATTCCTCTTTATCTGCTACCCCTATCATTACATCTGCAAAACTGAATTGGAAAAATTATTTATCATGGTCCTCTGCTGTGGTGTTGTGGTTTCTTGGTCAAGGACACCATGATCACCTTGAACAAGATATTTCTATGATCCCAGAAGAAGAAAGATCTCAGTGGCAGAAGTTAGACTTTCAATTATGTGCAGTTTTATGGCAATCAGTTGAGCAAGAGGTTCTAGATATCTTGAGACCCTATAAGACATGCTTCTCTTTTTGGAAAAGGGCCCAAGATATTTTTGCTAATGATGTACAACATCTTTTTGATGCAACCCAAAGAGCAACTTCTCTCAAACAAGTCAACCATGATATGGTTTCTCATGTTGCAAAAGCTCGGGTTGCGGTAGAAGAATTAAAGAACTTCTTTGTAGTTGACTCATTAGAAAATCTCAACAAAAGGCTTGACAAGTTTTTCATGGTCCTAATTTTGAAAAGTTTACACTCTGATTTTGATCATGTACGTGATCAAGTTTTAGCTGGTGATCAAATCCCGTCTATGGATGGCTTAGTTACTTGACTCCTTCGGGTACCTACGTTGGTAAAGGAAGAGAATTTAAGTGATGTTATTGAAACATCAGCTATGGTGACACCACGAGGAAGAGGAGGAGGTAGGAGCAATCGAGGAGGACGTGGTGGTCGAAGTGGACGTCCTCAATGCTCATATTATAAGAGAATGGGTCATACCCAAGATAAATGTTACTCCTTACATGGCTTTCCAGACAAAGTTGCTCATGTGTCTAAATCTGATAATTCATATTCTAGAACTTCTGATGAAGAGTACCAAGAGTTTTTGAAGTACAAGTCTGAAAAATCTTGGCCAATCCTCCTCAACGCCAAATGTGTCAACTGCTTGCATCTCTCAATTTGTGGAAGGTCATAGTCCATGGATTCTTGACTCAGGTGCCTCAGATCATATTTCTGGTAACATCACTTCATTTTCTTCCATGTCCTCTCAAAAAACTCCTCATTTCATTACTGTTGCCAATGGATCCAAAGTTGCATCTCAGGGGATTGGCACAGTTTCCCTATCTCCTTCACTAAAATTGAATTATGTTTTGTATATTCCTCATTGTCCTTACAATTTAATCTCTTTGAGTCGATTAACTCATTCCTTAAATTGTTCTGTAACCTTTTCTGCTAATTCCTTTGTTATACAGGAACATGGTACGGGTCGTCTGATTCGAGAAGGACATGAGTCACGAGGATTTTATTTCTTGAAACCTAACTCCTCAGTTTCCTGTTTTGCAACTTCATCCCCAAAACTTTTGCATGATCGGTTGGGCCACCCAAGCTTATCCAAGTTGAAGATGATGGTTCCAAGTCTCAAACACATACAAGTCTTAGATTGTGAGTCTTGTCAGTTAGGAAAACATGTTAGATCTTCCTATCCTAAAAAGTCTGAGACGCGTTGTACTTGGGTTTATTTAATGAAAGAGAGATCTGAACTTTTTGCAATATTTGTGTCCTTTTTTAATGAAATTAAGAACCAATTTGGGAAGACAATTAAAATCCTCAGAAGTGATAATGCTAAGGAATACTTTTCTGCAGCATTTTCTTCATTCTTATCTTCCTAAGGAATTTTACACCAGTCAACATGTCCCCACACTCCACAACAAAATGGCATTGCAGAGAGAAAGAATAGGCATCTCATTGAAACTGCACGCTCCCTAATGTTGAATACTAATGTTCCTGTTCATCATTGGGGTGATGCAGGTCTTACTGCCTGTTTTCTAATCAATTGGATGCCTTCTTCCACTCTTGAGAATAAAGTCCCTCACTCTATCATTTTCCCAAATGACCCTCTTTATCATGTCTCTCCCCGTATATTTGGGTGTACTTGTTTTGTTCATAATGTTTCTCCAGGTCTTGATAAACTCTCTGCAAAAGCTATTAAGTGTGTCTTTTTAGGATACTCTCGCCTTCAGAAAGGGTATAAATGTTATTCTCCCTCAACCAAGAGGTATTATATGTCTGCTGATGTCACATTCTTTGAAGATACACCTTTTTTCTTGTCCCCCATGGAGGATCGTTCATTTGTTCAACAAATGCTTCCTCTACCATCATGTGATCCCTTGGTTACTCCAGCTTCTTTACCTCAAACTCAAACTGCAAATGACATTGTTCCTCCTCCTCTTCTCACATATCAGCGTCGGACACAATCTCAAACTCCAAACAATGAAGATCCTCAAGACTCAGATCCTCCTCCATCAGATTCTCAAACCATGGATCCTTCATCCTCTTCACCCTCTCTTGACTCAGATAATAATTGGCCTATTGCCCTCCGGAAAGGTATTCACTCTACTCGTAATCCTTAGCCTGTTTATAATTTTTTGAGTTATCATCGTTTGTCTCCTCCATATTTCTCCTTTGTTTCTTCCTTATCTTCCATTAAGGTTCCTAATAATGTTCATGAGACACTTGGTCATCCTGGATGGCGACAAGCCATGATTGATGAAATGCAGGCACTTGAACACAATGGCACTTGGGACCTTGTTCCTCTTCCTCTTGGTAAGAAGCCTGTTGGCTGTAGATGGGTCTATGCTATTAAGGTTGGTCCTACTGGTGCAATTGATCGTCTCAAAGCTCGTCTGGTAGCTAAGGGATACACTCAAGTCTATGGTCTCGACTATTGTGATACCTTTTCTCCTGTGGTTAAAACCAGTACTGTTCGTATTTTGCTTGCTATGGCTGCCATTCGTCATTGGCCCCTTTACCAGTTGGACATTAAAAATGCCTTTCTTCATGGTGATCTAGAAGAAGAGATATACATGGAGCAACCTCCTGGGTTTGTTGCTCAGGGGGAGTCTGGGTTAGTTTGTAAATTACATCGTTCCCTCTATGGTTTGAAGCAATCACCTCGAGCTTGGTTTGGTAAATTTAGTCGGGTTGTGCAGAATTTTAGATTGAAACGATGTGAGGCGGATCATTCAGTATTTTATAATCACTCTTCTCCTGATAAATGTGTTTATCTTATGGTCTATGTTGATGATATTGTCATTACAGGAAATGACGTCATTGGAATTGCTCAATTAAAGAATCATTTGTTCAACCACTTTCAAACCAAAGATTTGGGTCGGCTAAAATATTTTCTTGGTATTGAAGTGGCACAATCAAAGGAAGGTGTCATCATTTCACAAAGAAAATATGCTCTTGATATTTTGGAGGAAACAGGCCTGACAAATTGCAAGCCCATTGATAGTCCTATGGACTCAAATCAAAAGTTAATGAAAGACCAAGGTGAACTTTTCTCAGACCCAGAGAGATATAGAAGGCTTGTTGGAAAACTCATCTATCTTACCATAACAAGACCTGATCTTTCTTATCCGGTGGGAGTTGTGAATCAATTTATGCAAAATCCACATGTTGATCATTGGAATGCAGTGATTCGCATTCTTAGATATGTAAAAGGGAACCCAGGACAGGGATTGTTGTATGAGGACAAGGGAAGCACTCGTGTTGAGGGATATTGTGATGCAGATTGGCTGGTTGTCCAATTGATAGAAGATCTACCTCTGGATATTGTGTTTTACTTGGAGGGAACCTTGTATCTTGGAAAAGTAAGAAACAAAGTGTTGTTGCTCGATCTAGTGCTGAAGCTGAGTATCGATCTATGGCTCTAACTACATGTGAACTTGTGTGGAATAGACAACTCCTTCAAGAGTTGAAATTTTGTGAAAATGAGCAGATGAAGTTGTACTGTGACAATCAAGTCGCCCTTCACATTGCCTCCAATCCAGTGTTTCATGAAAGAACAAAACACATAGAGATTGATTGTCATTTTATCAGAGAGAAGTTATTGTCAAAGGATTTGGTTACTGAGTTTATTAACTCTAATGAACAACTCGCAAACATTCTGACCAAATCTCTAAGGGGACCTAGAATTCAATTTATATGTTCCAGCTTGGTGCATGTGATCTATATGCTCCAGCTTGAGGGGGAGTGTTGAAGTATAATGTCTTTGTTTTATTATTAATATATTTGTTAGGGTTTTGTTAGGGGCTTCCCGCCCTAGATAGAGGCTGGGGCTTGTGTTGATGAGCTAGCATCAATCTTTGGCTCACAATATGTGATAAATATTCAAGAAAATACAAATAACTTCAACTAGCATTATTTGAGAAACATTTTCTGAAAAAGAATGTGAATAAATTAAATGCAATTCTGATCGTGATAAAATGGGTGGTAGATGTAAATTGACAAAGATCTCCATTTGTATATAAACTTCATGGCTAGAAAAAGTTGTGAAGAAAATAGATACAGCAACAATAACTAACATGAGGTGAGGAGAAGCGAATATCACAATGAGTAGATATAACGCACCTGAAAGCACGCATAAGTAATTGCTGTCGCAAAGTAAAAATTTGCATTACCAGTACCCTGCCGATTTTATTACAGAGATGAGGAACTGAAGATAACAGAAAAATCTAATTGAAATTGAAGGTAAACACAACTCCATACCCTCCATATCCATAAATTGTGCATCACAGGGCTAAGAAGTGAAACCCCAACATAACCAGATAATAGGAAGAATGAAAACTGCATATCTGAAAATCAAGGAAGTTGATTATACAAAAAGAGATTATGCGCAGTATAAAAGGTTAATAAAGAAAGAGAAATAACCTTTGAGTTCATAAGCAAATAACCCAAGTAAACCCAAATACAGAGCTGAATCACCAACCTAGTTATAAAGAAAACAAAATGGTTACAGGGATTAATCCAGTTTGAAACATGACACAAAATCACAAAAAATAAACACATCAGTGATGGATTTATTTAATGTCTGAGTACTGACAAGTTAGAGAAGACAATATAGTATATAGATCAATCACATTGCAACATGATGCAAATTCACACAAAACACATAATATATATGGACTTCTCTAAGTAGATTGGAGATAGATGCATAGATGAATGACAGATCAATCAGACACCAGCATGATGAAAATACACACAAAATAAACACATCAGTGCTGGACATTCCATGTTCAAGTTCGTAGCTCAATATTTACAACTGCACTGATAATATTTTCCCATCTAAGCGTGCATATGTGAATGTGCTAAGTGTGTAACATACTTATTTGCATAATTTCTATTTTGGACGACGTAATCATACAATATCATGCATTTAACATTTAACAGGATAACATCTCTTTCATTCTAAATTATAAAAATATTTTCAGCAACACCCAGAGAGACCATCATGCTTAAATTCTAGGAGCTAATTTGAGTCCAGGTAAAAAATAGAAACTGGTGAAAAAAATAAACAACTTACTGAAGGATAAGATTTCAAAATAGAAGATATCACAATGTATACAAAAGCTAGAAAGCATGGCCGGTGATTAAGCCGCAAGGCTAATGGTGCTAGCATCAACAGAATATTCCCATGAAATACTATCAGGAAGAAATTTCTGAAAAAATCGAAAACTTCTGCAAAGAAGTACCTGTAATGCAAATACCATCAGAACAAAATAAGTGCCAAAGTTCATGAGAGGAATAAAATATTCAAGTCCACCCTAAAGGTGGTAGTTTCCCTTCCTATAGCACATACCACAAAACACCAATGTTTGGAGACAGATCTTGTATTGTAAGAATGAAGCCATAGGTTCTGCACAAATAACCTAGAAGTTTATTTACAAGATATAGAAAAACTTGTCATTCCCATGAAACAAGAAATTGTGACAGTTGACGTTTCAACAGTTCTTGATAATGATAATAACAAAAGAGAATAAAAAGAAATAATATAAATTTCATAATCACAAACAGTGTTCTCAACAGAGATAGTGCAGTAAAATCTACCTCCCTCAACACATGGAAAACATATTAATTCTCCGCACACTAAGTTCATTTACATTTTAAACAATGATGTTGAAAAATGTGCATAGTTTCTTTTATAATAGAACAAAAATCAATTATTTGATTATTTGGGTGGGAAATGAATTATTTGACTTCCCAAAGGGTTTTACTTCAGAGTTTCACAACAACAATAACTAACTACAGTATGACATGAACAAACAACAGTAATATGGACATAAAATTTTATAAATCTTATGAGGCCTCAAGGTAGCTTATGCTTCTCAAAAGTTGTTGGTGACTCCAAAAGCCAATAATGGCAGCAGTTACAAACCCAGTACTTCTGTAATTATTTTGGAGTTATCGTAATTGTGTATAACTATTTTCACATGATATTCTGGATTTTTCATTGCCTCTTAAAAAAGCTCCCCCAGTCTTTACTTTTTAGAAGACCCGTTAACAACTAGACCCGAATTATTGCAACTACTATAATAATGAACAAATATGCATATTTATTTCGTCACTTGAAAAATTGCTGTCAGAAATGAATAATTGTAAAAGTATTTAAGCAAAACCTTTTGAATAACTCCTGTAGACCGCCATACTGCTGGACATAAATACTACAAAGGACTAAGATGTAGGATGACCAAAGCAAAGTCCATAACAGAAAAGACACGACTGGCCTCCATGAGAATACATTCGCAACCTTTAGCTGATTCTTTGCTTTCTCTTCTGAATAACTATCACTTGAGGAGGAATTGCCAACTTCAAGCCTATTCCTTTGCCAGAATAATTTCCTAGGAGGAGCATCAGGACCATATCCCAATAACAATATCACCTGGAAAAGAGGATAATATTAGTATCTACAGATTAATAAATGCAAATTACAGAGAACAAAGATTTGCAGATTATGCTGAAAATGTTATACAACGAGTTCAAGCAACATCATACTGGGATAATAAGGATAGCAGGGTACAGAGACAAGTGTGTAGCCATGACCCATCCAAAAGCTGCCAACGGAGCTAGTCCTGTTGTACATCAGTACAGTTTCAACATTACACAAAATATTAGATGAAGATCACAAGACCACATATGTAAGGTGATAATGATCTTTCTTCCTCAGTTCTCACAACTACTTTCAAAATCTAATAAGCTAGCTGAATATAGCAATAGGCAACCTCTACACAGAAGTGGATATCAAATGAACAAAGACATGTAATTTCAATGGCAATAATAACAAACGAAATATTGCCCATGCTTTGAGAGAAAATATGAAAAAAGAAAGTTAAAGAAGATGAATATTGGACATAAAAAATGATAGTCAGGGCTCAATTGTCAGCAAACTTACAGAAAAGGTATACCAGACAGAAAATTTGATAGAAAACACAAAAAACAATTATACCTAAAGAAAAATTATTCCTCAAATTAGCTTGGGGCGTTCAGTCTTAGTAATTACTATTATATGTACACAAGTTCAACCCCCTTTAGTAGCCATGTTTTATTGGTTTTATTGCTCAAATAAGAATACACACACACACATATATATATTCCTTTCTATTCAACACGACATAAGGCCAAGAAACATTTCAGGAAAACAGAAATATAATAAAAATAAATGGAAAACTGTTTATCAAAGTCCTTTTGCATAAAAGTAATCCTTCAGCTAAAAATTGAGATTCCCACAAAACTTCCCTAAGAAGCTAGAACTAACAGAGCTTTTCATCAACGCCAAGCAAAATTCATGTTTCAATATTAGAAAGCAAATAAAACTTAACCAGAAAACAACTAACAAATACCAATTAAACATGATAGGAGTGAGTCAGTAGAATCTAAAAGTTCAGAAATTAAAACCATAGGTTATTAGCTGCTTACGTGAACATGCTCCATAAAGAGATAACACAACCATCAAATTCTCAATTGCAGATGTGGATAGACCAACGCATGCAACTATTGTGAAAGGATTCCATAAGTATACAAGAGCAGCAAAATCTCCTGAAGGAAGACGCTCTGGAAACAGCAAAGATACAATCAAAAGGGATGAAAAAGAATTTGCATAGTTTCAAAAAGATCCACAACCAGAAGGGGAAATTTTTACATTAAATTTTAAAATATGACCATCACCACCCTTCACAACAATAGTTGCAAATACCCTGTTTTATTCTCAGCAATTCAGTAAAACACATTATCTTTTTCCTGTGGAAGCATAGTGTTTGTTATGATACAAACACTAGACAGACACGGACTTCACCATCCATTCGTTCACAGAAACCACACAGACGTGGGATGATTAACAAGGTGTTTCATTTCCTACCTTTACTTTTTCACATTTAATACACTATCCCAAAAGAGGGAAGAAAAGCAAGCCAAGAGTCAAAGGGGCACTCCTTGCATATCTATTGTTAATACTACCAGTAATCTTCATCAAGTAACGTGTTACAGTTTTCTTATAATGCAGCATGCACAGATCAAAATTTCTCTCTTTGATTGTACAATATATCTTTATCTGAAATTCAAACTTATACACTAGTTTTATAAATCACTTAAAAATAACAAATAAAAATGGGAGAAGCACATACAGCCATACTCATATCAAATTTGAACAGAAGGATCATAGTGGAAGCACATGCTAACAACCTGAATTCTCTGACAAATCACGAAGGCCAAGTGATTGTAAGCTTGAACTGTATGCCACCTGGAGTTTTTCACCAGCAGCACAAATAAGCATTGCACTAACCACATCTGCAATAACAAAAACCAAACTATATCCGGAAATGAGCTGATTATTTACTGTTTAACAAAGAATGCAGCAAACATAAGTGAACACAGGGGTAAAGAACTGCATATACAAGATTCAAAGGCAAACAGAATTACAAGTATAGATAAGAATTATTGAGCAACGAAGATCACAACAAGTACGATTCAGGAGCTGTGGAAATTAGAAATAAACAACTGAATAGATACTAGTAATACTCGTCGGTCACAGGCGGAGAAAGTTACCTGCATAAAAGATGATCAGGCTGTCCTTCAATTCTGAAGCATCAACAAGGTAATTCGAAGTCATTACAACATAGGAATTTCAAACTTAGTAAGTGAGTCCATTTAAATAAAGCAACGGAACAAAATCTGACACAATTGAGAACAGGTACCTTTTAACTGTAAGCGGACCGAGAAGTGTCAATAACAAAGGGGAACCATGGTACATTGATCCTGGAAACACGAACAAGGGCCTGAGATTTCTTACAGAACACTAAACAATAATATAAATTGATCCAATGAACGAATCTAGAAAGGGAAATACCAGCATAGGGTGAAACTGACGACTGCTTCAACCAGTAACCCTCGGCCACTGCGAAAAGAGAAGTTGAAGTTGATAAGAAAGCATGATATAGGAATTAAAGGTAGTTTAGGAAGAAGAAGAAGAAGAGTATACGGCGGCGGAGGCTGGTGAGGGGGGTGGAGACTTCAGGGCGAGAAGAGAGGTTGAGGTTTTTGGGAAAGTAGAGGAGAATGAGCCTGAACACAATGGAACCTATGACCCAAGTCCAGAACCATGGAACCTTCTTCTTCTTCGTCATCTTCGTCTTCCTTTACGTGCTGCGTCTTCAGATCGGAACTTTGCGCAACTGCTTCTTTCCCTGCTCTGGCTATTTCGGAGGAGGTATTCAACCAAAACGACTTTTATTGCTGTCGTTCGGCTTCTTTTGTTGTAAGTACACATCCACCAAAATAAAAAAGGTGAATAACAATTTTTAATTTCTGTACATGCGTATTGTGTGTTAATTTTTTTTATGATAATAAAAACAGTAAGATTATTATTATTATTATTATTATAAAAATAAATATAAATATTTTTTATAATTTTATTTTAATAATTTTTACTTATTTGTAGATAGTTTTATAATTAAAAAATAATAATTGAGTTTAAAAACACGGTCAAAGGGTTAAATTTAAAAAATACAACATTTAAAACTTTTATTTTAAGATAACATGGTCTGATGTTCTCAATTGAGAATTTTCTTAATTTAAAACCTTAATTTCTCTGCTAAATATTAAAGTACTGTTTAAAATGTTGCATAAATTAAGTAAGGATCTCCAAAAATGAAAATTTTGAATTTAAAAAGTAATGTAATGTCAAACTAAAAATTTATTTATACATCTAAAATCAATTATTAAAATTTCAGTTCGAATTGAGAGTTAACTAAAATAAAAATTATAATTTCTTTTATGCAATAATGTTTTTAATTTTAATTAATATTAGACAACCACTCATATATATATATATATATACATATATATATATATATATATATATATATATATATATATATATCATCAATTACTACGTATAATCCATGTTGTTCAGAAGTCCATAATGCATTAATTTGATTATGATTCTAATGCAAATCTAACACAATTTTATTTCCAAAACATATATTCAAATTCTAATTATTGATAAGACAAAGTTCATCCATGCCCCCCACCCTCTCACCATTTAGCACAAACATCGACATTTTCATTCATCCATCAACAATTTCATAAGACTAACATTTAGACTTTTTTTTCTAGCAATTCATTCTTCTAGAATGGTTGGGCATACAAAACCCTGTATTAATCACAACTACAATTCAATTCAGATTTCTATTCATACAAATTCATCTCAGTTTTTCATTTCTACAATCATAAATATCAAATGGAAAAAAACTTAAATAATCAACTCCCCTTATATTATACATTTTGCCTAACATTATTTTTTTTATCCTAAAGAGCTTTGCCCATAGAAATCACTCTATTTATACAACAAAAATACTCAAACAACGATTCATACACAACTTTAGAATGTTCACCGCAAAGAGTTTTCATCAAGAATGAAAAGAGTCAACATACAACAATAATGGAGCTTGCATGTGAAAGATAATATATTGCCTTATATAAAAGGAATATAACTTTGAACTCGTAAAAGAGAAATTGATCAAAAATCAAAAGTTGTAATAAAGTATTTCGTGTAAATCACTTCCATGTGTTTCATCTTAAAAAAAAAGAGTATAAATAAGATAAAAAATTTGAGAAAGAAAAGGAAGATGGTTGAGAGAAAATAGGTTTTAAGAAGAAAAAGAGTATTATACAAATTCTCACATTATTTATTATATATTATTTGTTGTTTTTCTTAACTAGTTTGAGAAGATCGTGCAAAATATAGACAAAGTGAAACTCTTTTATATAAGAATTGGTGAAAATACATTTATCAGGAGTATCTGTATTGATTGTTTTTTAGGATTAAAATGAATTTCGTCCCTTAAATATTATTTTGGTTTTAGTTCCTACTCAAACTTTGATGGCTTTTAGTTCTCATAATATTAGTCCTTAAAAATGGATGACGTCAACTTTTGATTGATTTGGCCACATCTTCTGTCAACTATGTCAGCTAGCGTGTCGCCACGTTGATTATTTCATTTTTCAAATTTAACCTTATTTCGTCATCTACGACGACATCGGTGAATGGGCATCGGTGAATGCTCGCACAAAGCACCAGGAGATGTTTTGGGCGAGATTCGTGATGGCCGATTTGATGAGTTTATGGTTTCCGATGGGGAGCTGTCTCATTCGGGGTCGTCACCGGCGAAAAAATCAAAACTTTCGGAGGTCGATATGGATGTGGATTCTTCTAAGGGTTGTGTGGAAGTTCAATCACAGAAAAGGGAAGAGGGTATGGGAAATTGCGAGGGGAAATTGGTTTCTAAAGAAGAAAAAGCTTCAGACTCTTCTGCCAAAAATTTATTAATCGTCGTGAGAAAAACAGTACTAGCAAGAGTAAAAAGAGAAGGAGAACACAAGCAAAATAAAGGAAAGTAATCATTTCAAAGTCTAAACCAGGATCAGAATTCAAATTGGAAGGTATCAAAATTTACCTTGTCAAGAAAAGAAAAATCGAGATAACGGGAGTACATTGGTGAACTTAAGTTAACATCAACATCTTGGTGAATCTTGAAAGTTATTGAAAAGGTTATCTATCTTGGAGGGCCTACCATTTCCTACTGTTTTTGAACTTGGCAGAGATCTAAGAGAACTAACCTGGAAAGGAGAACTACTGCGACTGATGAATTACACAAATCCAAAACAAAAAGTGAATGCTACCACACTTTATATGAATGATTTTCGAGAGCTACCAGATTGGTTATGTTACAAGATAAACGACGTCATTGTAAAATTGGGATTTTTTTTCAACTTAAACCAGTTTGCCTTCAATGAAATTTCTTTTCTTTTCTTTGGGAATAAATCTCACTTCTTTAACAAATTACAAAAGGCATTAGTGTCTAACATTAGACTGCACTTTTACCCAAAAATAACAAATAAGCATTAAATTAATCAATGTTCACCACAAGAACTATTTCACTTCAGGCAAGTAAAGCTGCATTCCAAACTTAGCACAAGCTGCAACAAAAAAAAAAGCTTTCACCTATGCAGATTCAAAAATACCACATGAACATTTCAACCCTAAACACAATCCATTAGTCGCAGCTTCGAGTTCTCTCAGCGTGAACCACCTCCCCCACCCGAGATACGTCACTTCGGGGCCCACACTCCGGCTCCCAAGTGACTATGTCGTTTCACACAAGCTCACCGCTCCCCTGCTCTCCCCACTGGAGTACAGTACGGCGGCGACGCGTGGCTCCGTCTTCGGCGGTGGGAGGTTAACGGTGTTTGGCGGCGGGGCGACGTGAACGATCTTCCTGGCCACGATGTTGGAGGCATGGAGGGCGAGGGAGGAGAGATGGGAGGCTTTTTGGGTCGCCGTAGATGACGAAGTTAAGTTAAACTTGAAAAATGAAATAATCAAAGTGACGTGCTAGTTTCAAAACTACGATGACTAAAAATAATCAAAATTTTAAGTAGGGACTAAAACCAAAATCGTGTATTATTTAAGGGATAAAAACATATTTAACTCTTTTTTTTATGATTACAAAAAATAATAATTTTTTAAATATAATTATTAAAAAATACTTTTTACAATTTATTCTAGGTATTTGCATATAATTTTTTATTATAAATAGTTATTTTAGTTTAAAAGAATAGTTAAGTTTTGCAAAGAAAAAAAAACTGCCAAATAGATAAACCATTAAATAAGAAAATTCACTTAAAAGATAAAATTAATAAAATAATGATTTTAAGTTAAATAAATAATTAAAGAATAAAATTTGAAATAAAGTGTGTACGTCAAGAAAATCCTCTTTATATAATAATATAGGTGTTATACTATATTTAATTGAAAATGTTATAATATTGTGCTAAATAAATATGAATAAATCATCTCTTAATTTATGTCAATTTTTATTTACTTTTTAATTATTGATGGTGATAGGAATGTGGTTCATAGGCCATTTTCAAACCTTCAAAACAAAACAACCTATATGGGAATGTATTGTCTTCAAAGTAATTTATATGCATGGCTATATTATCTATTTTAAATCACCAAAATTTTACAAAGGTAAAAAATGTCCTATTAATTAAATAATTAATGAAAATTAGAATCAACAACAAAAACAATTATATAATATCAAAATTAAACTATAAAAATTCATCATTAAATTACACACTTACACATTACTATTTCTTTCTGGCTTTTCAAATAAATCATATTACATTTAATTTTATTATTATCATTATTAGTATAATTGTTATAGTCAATTATTTCATATTATTAATTATATTTTATAATTCAAAATATTTATACACAACTTAACACAATTATATCAAAATATTATCCATTTAAATATAATTACTAACATTTATAAAAAAAATATATTAATATATTAATATATTAATATAAAAAGAAACAATATCACTTTTCTATGTAAAGTAAGTTAGTTTTTGTTCATTTTCTTTAATTCTTAGTTTAAGACATATGCATGTAGAATTTTTGGCATGTGTCGCTTAATATATCTATTTAGTTCTTTGTCGGTCAATGCTCTTAAAGATCAATCTTGATCATGATTCTGTAGCTTGTATGCATTTTTAGAGTTATCTGAAACTAAGGTAAGGATAGTTTGCTTCGTAGAGTTATTGTAACCTTCTAAACATGTAAGAGAAACTAGTGTTGTCCTTATTTTCATGTTATGATACATGAATTTATGTATGCTATGTTGTGAAATTATGTTTGACTAAGTTTGCTATAATTAAGTCGTTGAAACCTTCTAATCTAAACTTAGTCTCTTTATATTGTATATTTGTTTCTTTTAACATTAGTTTACCTTTTTTGTGTTTTTGGTTTGTTTATTTGTGTATGCTTGATTTTTTTTGCAATCATCACGTGACAGGTGTGAGTAGAGGATGTCTCTTTAAAGCAAGTTCTAGGAGAAGATGATACAGATGTATAACTTGAGTAGAATAGATAGCCTAATATAGTTATATTTTGAAAAACATTATGTAAACATTCCTTTTATTCTCCTTTGATGTTGTATATATAAAAGTTAGACTTATAATAATTTTTTTGGATAATTATATGAGTATCAATTATATATTTATTGAGTTTAACTGTTGTATTTGATTCATCTTGTAATATTTTTTTAATAATCTTTATACTATTTAAATGAAATGTTTACAAGGTTACTACACCGTCATAAATTAATTAAAATATATTACTAAATATAAATATTGAAATGCCTTTTATTATAATATATAAGACAAAGTAAAATGAAAAATAAGTTTAAAGATCTAGATTAATATAATATATATATATATATATATATATATATATATTTATTGGTTTGTTTATTGAAATTTGTTAAATTATGTAATTTCTTAAAATATATCAAATTTTAATTGATAAAAAAATTCTATTTATAAAAAGACAAACTTTAAACACAAAAATATTTTGATAGTTTTTATTTTTAATTTAAAATAAATAAAAAAAATAAATAAATATTATTTAAATATCTTAATCTTAAAATTTAAAATTCACAATATATAAAAATATTTTTATGAACTAAAATTTGATATTAGGATAACTTAACAAACTCATATATATATATATATATATATATATATATATATATATATATATATATATATATATATAAATAAGTTCTAGTAAGATAATTCTTTCTTTCGCTTTATACATTTTGTTTCCAATTTTATTCTTTAAGTATTTTTTAAATAAAACATAATTATTTTACCAATTTTATTTTTAATTTAATCTTTTTTTATTTGATTATTTTCTTTTCTAAAATTTAATTATTCTTTCAAACTAAAATAATTATTTATAATAAAAACTATCTACCAAAAAAACTAAAAGTTACCTACAATAAAATTATAAAATTTATTTTTTTTGGCGTACGCATATTCTTTTCCACTTTTATTTATATTAAGTTTTTTTTTTTAAATTGAGATAGTTTTTTTTTTTTTTTTTAATTTTATGTGATCATTTCTAGAATTTAAAAGTTTTTTATACGACCATTTTTTTAGCTAAATCATCTTAAAAATAAAATTAAAATTAATTTTTATTATAATAATTATTTATACTTATTTTTATAATTATAATTTTATTATTTTTTCTTATCATAAATGTGCAAATATGCTTTCTGGTAAAAAAAGTCATTTTTCCATTTTACCCTTTTACTAATTATTTATTTAAATTTAAATAATTATTCATAATAAAAAACTTATTTATACATTAAATCATAATTTTTTTATTTCTATAATTATATTTTATACCAATTATTTTATAACATTTATTTTATAGCTTGTTAAAATTTTTATTTTAATATATATATATATATATATATATATAACATGATGAATATAATTTAACCTAATTAATAAAATAATAAATAAATTTATAGATAGATATATTTTACCCTAACTATTAATTCTAGTTACAAAAATTACAGTTTTAAACAAACAGGAATCCATGATAGAAAATAAAATAAGTCATTTTATTTTATAGTTTGAAATATTTTTTAAGGAAATTAATACAAAAATTATCAAATAGTTGATTTAAAACCGAAGAAGTTAAAAGTTAAAAGAATATACGACGTATAACATAATAAAGAGACTAAAACTAGGTTATAAATTTTAATAATATTTATTTCACATTTTAATGCCATATAAAATAATATACATTCAATTTATAACTTATTATAACAATATTAATAATTTATATTAATATATAGTGTCAATTTTCATTTTCCTTGAATGATTATATTTATGTATATACTCATATTAAAAATTTGATTTTTTAATTTTAATTTTCAACCATTAATTTAGATGATTAGTTAGTACATAATTGTAGACAGGTATAAGCATTTATTGTAAAATATGAGTCTGTTGTTAATTTCTAAATTGAAAAAAGTATAGAAAATAGTAATTATAGAAGTGGTATTTAGAATCCGGGTTTATTATTAGTGAGTAAATTTTAAAAACTTAAAAAATTAGGTAGTTTTAACAATGGTTTGAAAAAAAAATTTATTGTTAAAAAATAAATTTAAACACATAACAAAATGGATAGTTTTCAAAATAATTGATTGAACTTTTAATAGAACTTAATAATGTTTTGCCTCTCCAACAAGGAAGGATCCAGATGAAAGAATAATAAAATATTATATCCAAACATAAAACACAAAAATAAAACAGATTAATTTCCACTGTATATAAGAAACGGAAAACAAATAAGAAAAAAAAATTACACAGTAAAATCAAAAGATAAAAAACAGAGCAAGAAATAAGTATATAACGAACAAAAACCGGTAGAGCTCTATTATAAATCGGATTTAATTAATTGATTAATATAGATATTTGCAGGTAATGAAATAATAAAAAGCAGTTTATATATGGTTTAAAAGATAATTAGTATAAAGATAATAACAATTTTAATAATGTTTGAATTGATAATAATTAGGGAAATTAAAATATGAAAATTGTGGTAACCCTAATTGATTTATTTATTGAAACGTATTTATAAAGTAAGTTGGGTGCGTGGAGGTATTTTGAGAGCATACTTGTCCAACAAGAAGAGTTGCAAAGAGATAGAAATAGCGAAAGGAGGAAGCAATTCCAAACACTTTCACCCTATTGCGCACTTCTCACTCTAGAGGCCCACCCACCCTTTCTCACTCTCTCTCTCTCAGCACCCAATTTCTTTTTCTTTTTTCTTTTATTAAAAAATAAGACAAGGAATAAAAGCTCTGAATTTTGGATTGCCTTCTGTTTCATACAATTTCGATTGCAATGGCAAGGCCTAATCAAGAGGCGGTTGAGACTTTCGTCAGCATCACTGGTTTGCCTGAGGCAGTAGCGTTGCAAAAACTCGAGGTATTCTTCTCCCTCTCTTTTTTTTCTTCCAATTGTGAAAGTGTTTCTTAATAGGTTTTGATTGGGATCCAAAGCATAAAACTTGAGGTAGTTTGTAATAGTTGTTTAATTGATCCAAGTTAGGGTTTTTGGGCATTGCTTGATCACTTCAGTTAATTTTTAATTATTTATCAATGTTTATTACTTTTTGCTTTCAAATTATGTAAATGGGACTCGGTTGCATACCTATGTTTTTTTTCTTTTGGTGAAATTTGCAGTTATTCATTTTTTTTTTCTCTCTGTAGCTCAAATATATAGATGGATTGTCTAATACTTTTGAGAGTCCTTCTTATATCCAATTCATGGATAACTGCTTTCATAGAGGTTTAACTTTAGTGAATGAACACATAAGTCCTCGATGTTTAACTTTAGTGACTGAACACATAAGTCTCGCCGACAGGGTGCAGGCATTATTCTAGGAATACAGGAAATATGTTTCCTTTTGTGATTTTCATTTGTTTTTTTTATCATTATATGAAGTTAAACATGGAGTTCAGTGTGCAGAGAAACATAGGTTTCATCACTGATGAAAATGTTAGAAATCTGCTTTATACATGAGATTGAAATCTTCTTATTGCAATAATTTTTTTTGTTAGATGCTTATACATGAGATTGAAATCTTCTTATTGCAATAATTTTTTTTTCTTAAGTGATCAATTACTCTTATGTGAGCTTTTGCTTTTCATCGCTCTACACAGACGATCTGATTGTTATCCTATAAAAGGATCTAGTGACTGGTTTATTTGTACTTGACAAGTTATGTAACTAAAGACTAAATACATTTTCAGTGGACTCAAGTGGTTGTTTGTATATATGCTCTTCATTGTGTAAATATTATTGTGTCAGGAGCATGGAGGTAATCTCAATGAAGCAGTCAATGCACATTTTAGTGAAGGAGACAGAAATTTAATGACTGGGTATAGTCTCTTTTCCATTAGTAAGCAAGTGATTATTGAGAAACATAACCCATTTTACTGGTATTAGTGTTTAATGTTTGCATTTTAATTCTTTATTTTTGGAGTTTGATATTTTTTTTATTCCTTCATGGCCAGCACTCACAATAGCTCTACTGCATTTCCTCAAGATGATTTCATGGATATAGATGATCAACAGGATGCAGATATTCAGAGAATTCCTTCAGCTTTAGCAGCAAATGTCAATCCGTTTTCTCTTCTTGATCCTACACTTGGGAGAGGTATATTTGGTACTCCTCTTGATTCAACTGTCCACGCACCCTTTGTTACACATCCTAGGGAGGTGAGGGAGATTCCTATAGAGGTTAAGGATGGTAACCAATCCACTACTCAATCTGGTCATCCAACCATTGAAGATGTCACTGGAACTGTTGATGCCCATGGTCCAGATATCCATGGGACTGTCATAATCAACGATGAAGATGATGACACTCCACTTGCCCAGATTGCACATCGAGATGAGCAAAATCATAACATCCTGGCTGATACCTCACTCAATACCAGTGCTAGACCTAGTGCTCCTGAATCTGAGAATTTACCAGATTATAACAATGACATAGAAGAAGAAATGCTTCGGGCAGCCATTGAGGCTTCTAAACGGGAGGCTGAGGAAAATTACAGAAGCCACAAACTTGGCAGACAAACTGTATGTGTTTTTCTTGATGGATTTTCTTATGCTTTGCTAAACATGATGTCTGTGTTGGTATTTATTTTCCTCTTGGTGCAGGACTCAACTGAATCAGGATCACAGTCAAGGCAATCGTATTTGGAGGATCCCGAGCTTGCCCATGCAGTTTCATTGTCTCTGAAGGTATCCCTCTAATTTGTATTTTCTACATCATAACAGAGTTTTGAATTTTTTTTAGCATTGGAAATTTCAAACCTGGATTTCTTCTAACATGAAATGAGTTCAGACAGCTGAGCAAGAAAAAGCATGGCGTGTACAAGGAGGAGATTCTGAATCTCCACCAGCTGGGCCATCAAAGTCATCAGAGGCTGGACCGGTGGAAGTGGCATCTAATGGAAGGTACGTTATCTCTTCTATTGTGCTTTCTGTGCACCTGTAGCTGTTGCTCACTGCTGCACTAAACTAAGCATTTCCTTCAAGGTATATTCTCTTAGATTGTAAAATTTGAAATGGGCAATTGTGGTCATTCTAGGTTGCAGGCAGGAAGCTTGTCCTTTCATGATGAAGCTGAAGATGTAGAGGAGCAGCCACTCGTTAGGAACAGATCTAGACATATGTCTTCAGGATCCGCAGGATCAGTCAAAGATGTTGAATTTGCTGAGGCTAGCACACTACCAAGCACAGCGCCACAGGAGACCAGTAGTCCTCCTCATAATAGAAATTCCTTCCCCTCTGATGAGGTATAGCCTTTCAATTTATCCTTTTCAAAAAGAATTTCTATTCCTTTTCAAGAAGAATTACTATGTTTTTACTTGCCACGTCATTTCAACTTGTCCCTGCCTCTCAATTCCCAATCTTTGACTACAATGAGATTGCAGTGGGGTGGCATATCTTCAGAGGAGCATGATGAAGCAGTAATGCTTGAAGCTGCAATGTTTGGTGGAATCCCGGAAGGTACTGGATACCAGTATGCTTATGCACCACATGAGTTTATGCAAGGTAGGGGTTCTAATCCTCGTGCCTCATATCGCCCACCTTCACCATCACTGGCAGCACAGCGTTTGATAAGGGAACAGCAGGTATGTCTTGTTTCTCAAATAGTTTGGAGTTGTTGGTTGTTGATGGTCTAATTGTAGCTATTGCTGTCTGTTTATTCATGCAGGATGATGAATATCTTGCATCATTACGAGCAGACAGAGAAAAGGAATTGAAGGCCAGAGAAGAAGCCGAGGCTGCTCTTGAAGAGGAAAGGCGGAGAGCAGAAGAAACTCTTAGGAAATTACAGGAAGAGCAGGTAGTGCAATTATAACTGATAGCACTTCTATGTCTTGCCCCATTCTTCAATCGTCCTACCCTGTTTTGCTGATTGGAGTCTGGTTTTAGTCTTCACACTCACTAGAAAAATGGCCTTTATAGCTAATTTGCTAGAGTTACATTGATATCCTTTAAGTCATTGACACCTATCATTATCTCCTCTTAATTCAAGTGTGAATGTTAACAGAACTTAGAGACTCTTTAACTAGTATTCGAAAATAAAAATTCTGGTATAAATATAGTCAGTTATGAATCAGTCCATACTTGGTCCCAGAAAAAAAATCTGTATTTCATATTATGTACTTGTTCTGTATCCTGGATGTGTGGCCTTGGGCAGATCCTAGCTATAAATTGATTGTCTTAGGCAAAGAAAACAAACATTTCCAAGTTGCTTAATCTTGGATTTTGCATTAATTGTGCCAGGAATTGGAAACACAATTAGCCGCAAAAGAAGTTTCCCTGCCCCCAGAACCATCATCAGATGATGATGACGCTGTTAATTTGCTGGTAAAAATGCCAGATGGCAACCGTCGTGGACGCCGATTCCTAAGATCTAATAAGCTACAGGTGATAGTCTGTTAGAAAGTATTGTTTTCCCCCTTTTTTTTTGTGCACAATTGTACTAAACTTGCTTCCGGAAAATTTCAGTCTCTGTTCGACTTCATAGACATCGGTAGGGTGGTGAAACCAGGCAGTTACAGACTGGTAAGAAATACCATTACCTTTCAGTTTTATTATTGATACTACTAATTTTTCAGGGAAATTGTTAATTTGTACTGTAATTTTAATTTTAATGTGATTTTCTTTTATGTTATTGTTGGGACAGGTGAGACCATATCCTAGGCGTGCTTTTAGTGACGAAGAAAGTGCTTCAACCCTGGCTGAACTTGGCCTAACCAACAAGCAAGAAGCTTTGTTTTTGGAGTTAATCTGATGCATTGTTGGAATTTGTTACGAAACAAGCTATTTAAGTTTTTAGTTTATTAATTAAAATTAAATTATGAACCACAATACACAGACGGATGTGGCATTTTAGTTTAATCTTGGTTTGTACTGTTTGGGTGATGCAATTTATAAATTTACAGATCTACATGAAATACACTGTCATTTTTACTTGTGTACCAAATCCTTATGCCGATTATTTGTATATTTTGCGGTAAGATTGAAATAATTCATGATTAATGAAATTGCAGATGTTCCATTATGTGCCCACCTTCTTTCCAAAGAAAAATACAACTCCAATTTAAAGGCTACTTGTGCTCTATTAATCAGTTTTTAGTACAAAAAAATAAAAGTCAAGCTCACTTAAGAAATATAATGAATTATTATACAAAGAATTTAATACTTAATAGACTTTTAATTATAGACTATTCTTTAAAGGTCAGCTCTTAGAAGTGTCCCCATAATTTGATTTGGTTCAACTAAGGGAAAAAAACCTAAATAGACAGCATTCATTTTGCTTCTTTTTTCTTTTTTCTTTTGGCTAAATCTAGAACAAACTAATTCAATCAAGAATTAGGTATCTTGGTTTTGTCAATAACAGTTATAATATTTTCTCATTAACAAATAAATGGATAAGGGATTCGTGCTGTTTAATTCAAATAATTTCTTTTAACTAATTGATATATATATATATATATATATATATATATATATATATATATATATATATATATTCAATCGAATAAAAATGGGTAGTATTTTTCTCATAACTTTATTTTAGCTACACATATGTACTCCGTTTATAAGTTTCTTTAGCTAAACATGAACTAAACTAAGGAATAATTAGGTAGATTGGTTTGGTTAATCTCATTTTCAAAATATAGATTAATTTCTTTTAACCAATATATCCAAACAAATCGGAGTGGATTGTATTCCGTCCATAATTTTCTTAGCTGATCATAAACCAAACTAACGAAAAAATTTGGTAGCTTGATTTGGTTAATCTCATTTTATATGTATCAAAATATAGATACGAAATTCATTTTTATTACTTCAAAATATAATTTCTTTTAACACCAAACCAATATTTAGTGCGAATATATACAATGAATATAAAACTAAGTTGATTAGATTCCGTCAATGTGTTAAAATCCTACCTGTCAATGAACGGACGTCAACGAAATTATTTTAGGATTTAAAATATATAAATTAAAATAAAACTAAATCTCTTCTGTCTTAACATTCAAAATACATATAAAAGTTTAAATAAAATTTATCGATCATACTATATATATATATATATATATATATATATATATATATATATATATATATATATATATATATATATATATATATATATATGAAAGATGTTAAATGTATATTTTTGAGTGTGTGTTGAAATAATATGAATTATAATAAACTTTGCTAATTGTTATTGTAAAATGGAAATAATGTCAAAGATGAATTTTGATGCATTGGAGCATTCATTGGTTGGGGATTTTCATGATTTTTTTTCTTGGAGTTGGAAATGTAGTTCTTGATTTTGATATTGTACAAGCACAAGTGGTGTATAATGATTGCACTATCTATTCACGCTCAAATCTTATAATGCACATTCAAGCAATTTGGATGATAGCTTCAACTGAGAAATCTTTATTTGAGCAAGAGAAAGCAAAACAATTATCTTTCCTTTCATACTAAAGTATATTGTGTTTATCTTATTGTCATCATAGAAAAAAATGATTGTTGTATGGTGAAATAAAATATATATCTTATAAATTATGGTGACGTGTGAAAGTGAAACAGGATTAAAATGTAAAAATAGTAATATAATAATAAAAAAAATAAGAAACCTACGCAACACATTTATGATAACAAAGGAGCGGGGATAAAAACCTTTAAACATGGACATCTAGTGTATCTCTTCTTCCTTTCGTTTCTTTTTCACCTCCATATCTCATCTTTGCCATTTTTACTCAATTATACTCTCAGATACACCTCTATTTCAAATTCTACTCTTATCACAGGAGTTGGATTTCATTGTGTACCGATTGAAATTTCAAATAGACTAAGTTTCTATTTATTTTATTTTTTTTATCTTTAATTTTCATATTTATTAGTCATTAATCTTTGTAAAGACACTTGAAAAAAAAGTGATTTTTCAACTTCATCTATCTTAAAGTTAATTAAGATTTTTAAATACTAATGTTTTAAAGTTATAGTAAAAAAAGACTTTGATGAGAGTTTGTGGTATTGAATACTGTTGTGAAATAATTTAGTTTTTTTTTAACAGTTTGTTTAAGCAGTTTGGTTTCTATTTTGGTTGTTGTTCTTAGCTTGTTCATGCCAGTATGAGTGATTTGATTTTTTTATTTTATTTTATGATGATGATGATGAGAGTTGTGAAAGAGGTGGAAGATTGAATTTGATGCATGAATTTTGGGTTCTTCTATTGAACTAATTTTTCTTGTATTGAATATTTGGGATGCAGCTTTTATAAAGAAATGGGATTGGATAAAATGTGTGGTTTGTGTTTGGTGGTTCAAATTGGTGCATTAGTACATTTAAGACAATTTTTTTTGGAAAAGGAATAAGTTTATATGATATAAGGAAGCTTAGGGCTGGCATAAGTAACTAAACTGTATCAAACTATACTAAATTACAGTTAATTATATTTTTCATAAACTAAAAAAACTGAACTAATATTAACTGTATTGTTTAAGAGTTCAGTTTTAAAAAAATGAACTGATACCAGTTAACTAATAACTAAACTATTAACTAAACTTTTTCCAGTTTATAAGTTTAAGGCAATTGTTGACGAGCTCGGACAAGTCCTTGAGGTTGTTGCTCATCTGGTCCTTCACTGAACCGGCGGCGTCGGCAGAGCCCTCCGTGCAAGTGTCTTGGTTGGTGAGTGTGGCACTGAACCAGGTGAGGACATCTTCGTAGGCGGAGCCAACGACATCGAGGGAGACGATGCTGAGGGAGCGAGCAAGCGCGTTAACAGAATCGTCAAGGAGTTCGAGACAGTCGTCGTAAGCGGTGCGGACGCGTGGATCCATGGTGGGGTAGGAAATTGCGGCGGAAGTGTAGAGCGCCTTGGAGAAGTGCTGCAACGTGACGTTGAAGGAAATGTGAAGCAGGTCCTTCTCGGAAGCCGCCTAGGATCCGAGAAAGTCCAGCAGCTCGTTTTGCAGCGACGAGCATTTTTGTTGCGAGAGTGAGAGAACAATGAAGGGGAATTTGAAGGTTCACAGTTAACTGGTTAACTGCACTGAAAGGGTGTAAAGTTCAATTTCTTTTAAATGAACTATAAAATAGTTTAATTAGTTTGTAGTTAAAATAAGTTCAGTTTTTTTAAGTACAATATAGTATGGTTAACTGTATATGCCCAACCCTAAGGAAGCTAATGGACCATTTTATACATACAAAAAATCTTATAACTTTGCAATAAAGCTAGACTAAACCGAAAAACCATCGGATGCCACTTTAAAAATGGATTTTAGAAAATTTTAGGGTTTTAGAGCATTGAGAGCTAGCTAAATATCGTTGGGCAGTATTCGAAAAATGGATTATAGAGTTTTAGGAATTATAGTGTCGGATGTCCACCAACCACCATTAGGCACTAGTGCAAAAATGTTGTTTAACGTCACACGTTAGACTTCAGTTAGGGATAAGAGCGACGTATATTGATGACCGGTGGCATTTCCGTAAATAAGTTGGCAATATAGACGTCTGTTAAGTAGATCCCCGACGCTATATAATTTTAGATGTCGTCCCTTCCAACCTGACGTCTACATTTCTGACTGTTAGGTGAAAAATTATTTCATTTCACCTTATAGACGTCAGTTCCTTGGGGGCCCCGACGTCTATATGGCGAAAATTAATGTTGCTCACCTACTTATTAGACATATAGACGTCGGGCTCCTGCAAACTGATGCCTATATGTCTGCTAGGCAGGTGAATAGTCACTCTTTCCAGCCTTATAGACGACGAATCCCACCACATTGACGAGGCCCCGACGTCTATATGACGGAAATTAATGCTACTCACCAATCTGTAAGACATATAGACGTCTGATCCCGCCACATTGACGTCTATATACAATTGTAGACATCAGTTGCCTCAGGTACCGACGTCTATAGTCCTATCAAGTATGTGAAAAGTCATTCATTTTTGCCCATTAGACGTCTCATCCCGCCAAGCCGACGTCTATATACAACAGAAATATTAATTTTTAAATCGAATGGACGTCATATTAGTCAGGCGTCCGATGTATTTTCTATTTTAAATGTCGGTTCTGTGTACAACAAACATCTAATTTCTTGTTCAATAACACTGCGAACCAATAAGTTTGCGAACCAACACTTTGATCGTCTTTGCCTTTTCTCTCCGCTGCTATGCATTTCCAAGTAAGTTTCCTCTCCTTTTAACTATTTAAAGTTGTTTTTACTCTGATTAAAGTAATCTTTGATGTATTATCTCTCATTTAAACCGATTAAAATGACTTTTCGTTGTGTTTTGGTGCGGTTTTTTTGTTGTGTCTTTGTGTAGTGTAGTGCACCTTCTCCCTTTGCTAGTTTCCTCGTAAGGAAAACTTGCGTTTTTTGGATTTCTCACGGCATTTCAATTCAAGGACGAACTTAGGTTGTTGCCTATGTCCATTCTGACCGCCAACGAGAAAGTATATGGTATTCTCACCGTATTCTTTTTCATTGGCGGTCGGAATGGACCTAGGCAACGACCCAAGTTCGTCTTAGGGTTGAAATGCCCTGAGAAGTACAAAAGACGCAACTTTTTCTTACGAAGAAACTAGCAAAGGAAAGAGGTGCTACTACGCTACCCCAAGAACGACAAAAACCGCACCAAAACACAACGGTCACTTCATAGATGTCGATTAATGTACAAACTGACGTCGATGATGTTCCAAAGACGTTGGTTAATGCAATGTTTGACGATTTTATAGACGTCTGAGGTTTTACAGACCGACGTCTAAGGTAAGATTAGACATCGGTTAGCGCACTGTCGGATGTCTTTGTAGACGTCAGGCTATTGAACCGGACTGACGTCTATATTGAAGTCGCACCTGCGAAAAATCGACATCCCATTAACGTCACCCATATAGATGTTGGTTCTGTTGCTGACGTTAAAAGCCCAAAATAACTTACGTCTAAAGCCCTTTCTACACTAGTGAGGTGTGACCTTGAATTTTGGTTCCAAGGAGTCTTTGTGATATTTTCACTTGACGATAATGAGTGTTCTAGAGAATTGTTTTTATTTTTAATGTTTTAAATTAAGTTGAAGTCATAGATGTATGATATGGGTTTTATATGAATATTGTAAATATTATGGTTCCTAGGGGGAGTATTACTTTAATGTGATATGTGACATGATGATAGGTGATGAAGGGATTCTATGTGATCACTATTATGGTTGGAAAATGTTTTTTTAACAATTTTTTTTGACAATTCTTTTACAATGCTTACATGGTGGTTTGTAATTGGTCCAATAAATTTAAATAGGCTAATAAAGTAGTGACATGTAACTTATTGTTAAAAAATTATTACGAAAAGTTGCTAACATATCGGAGTCTATTCTGGTTCTACTAGTATTAGACTCAAGTAGAGGATGATATTTAGTGGTGGGAGCCAAAGGATCATGCTCATGATTGGATTGTGGCCTAGTCTTCAAATGTGTGGCTATAACTCTTAAGAAATAGAAGAGAGACATGACAAATGTAGAGTCTCTAAGTCATTGAATACATTTGACTTTCAAAAGTAAAGTTAAATTTTATATTTTATGTGTGTGCAATGAAGATGGTATAGTGAGATTAATTAATATTGATTGGTGTTATCGAATCCTTTATGACAATATTGTTATAAGAAGTATTAAAAATCTTCACTACCTTGCCCTTATTTTCTTGTGGTGTTTTGATATTCACATGCTAGGATCGTATATGTATTATACGTGAGTAGAGGACTAGGGACACATTCCTAGGACTTTGAAAAGCACTAGTGAAACTAGAGAGTTAATTTTGTATTATAATGTAAAAATGTAATTAGAGTGTATATTTTATTAAAGAAGTTCTTAGGTTTAACAAGCTAAGTTCTTATTGGAAGACTTCCATATACAATGTAAATGTATATTAGTATTCTAGTGGTATTCATGCTTATATAAAGATGAAATTAGTAGTATGATATAGGTTTAATCATTTCACGGGTTTCGTTTTTGGTTAGAAATTGCAAGTCGGTGTTTGTATTTTTTTCGTCTCAATTGGATTTCTATTTTTGAAAAATTGAAGTAATTAAGTCCTTATCGTTAGTATCGTATTAACACTGTTAAAGAGGGTACCACATATTACTTCGTGTTTTTCTTTTTACTTTTTTAAATATCTTTTAAACATTTTTATTTTTTTATTTAGTTTTTCAAAAAATAAAAATTTGTCATGTGTCACACTGACATTATGCCATGATAATGTGACATGGGAGTGACAATGCCAGGTGTCACTATCATGTCACGTGTCATTGTATTACTCTCACTTTGATCTTGTATTTTTATTTTGTTTCAATTTAGTCCTTTTAAAAAAAATTAAACAATTTTGTCTCTCTCCAAATTAAAACAAAATTTAATTTGTACATAAATGTTATGCAAATATTTTTAACCAGATTAAGTTTATTCGTATTTTTATTTAGTTAATTATAAAAATATTAATCATGTTATTTAAATATACCTATATAGTAAAAATAATGCGATTAGTAAAAGTAAAAATTAAAATAAAAGGTGAAAGAATGTGGAAAAGCATGAAAGAAGAAGAAGGAACAACATAAAACACCTTTAATTAGGTTTCATGAAATTTTTTCCAATATTTCATTTAAAAAAAGTGAAATTTCATATCATTAATTTGTTCACTAACTCATGTCATTTGAAAAATTCACACAAGAAAAGTTTTCTCCAATTTTTTATTTTCAAAAAATGAAAGTCATTAATTTGTTTATTGAGTTATATTATTTGAAAATCCAAAATCCACACTTGTGTGTTATATCACCTGTTTTTTTTTTAGTTTTATAGGTATATTTAAAAATATAATTAACATTTATATAATTAACTAAATATAAATATAAATAAACTAAATCTTGTTAAAAATATCAATTTTGATAAAAATATTTGTATAACATTTATATATCAATTAAATTTCATTTGATTTTGGAAAAAAACAAAATTATTTAATTTTAAAAAAAATTATGATTTTATTAAGACAAAATGAAAATATAAGGATCGAATTGAGATTAATATAATGACATGTGACATTGTTATTGTCACATCACGCTGTCACTATCACGAAGCACGATGTTAGTTTGATATGTGAATAATTTTTTTTAAATATATAAATAAAAATAATTAAAAAATAAAAAAATACTAATAACTGACACATGACATTGTATACTGATGATAAAGAACTGATTGCTTCAATTCTCGTATAGAAACCCAACTGAGACAATAAAAGTTGAGAAACCTATATGCCCCTTAAAGAAAACATAAACAACTTGAATAATTAAACTCATGATATATGTTAACTAGATCATTGCAGTTGATATTTTGAATAAAAAGAATCTCATTAAATATAAATAAACTTTGTTAATATAATTATAAATTATCAAACTTTTGAAAAATAAATATTAATTAATATCCACTAAAAAATTAATTACTATTAATAATCAATTTAAATTATTAACTTTAACATTTAAATACTTCTTAATATTTAATAATAATAAAAATAGTTTGTCTAAATAACAAAATTAAACTTTAATAAATTTAAATTGTCTTATCAAATATAAAACAATTGAAAAATTAAATAATTTTAATTGAGACAATTTAAGTTCAATATATTTAAGTATATTAGAAATGGTTAAATTTTTTATATAACAAGTAATTATATTAAATAAAAAAATTATATTTTTGAAGTTTTTTTTTTGTATTTAATTTAATTTTTGAAAATTTTAATATTAAGTAATAAAATAGTGCTTATAATACAATTTAAAAAATATTAAAAATAAAAAAAAGGTAAATTATTATATTAATACATCAATATATTAATGACTAATTATTTTTATCCCCATATTAAATACTTTCATGCTTATAATAATAATAATTATTAATGTAAAAAATATAACAGTATACTCTATTTTTCAAAATAGTTTATTTCCAAACAAAAATATATTTAATTATAATTTATTTTATTTAAATATTAATTATTTTATAGGTATACAAATATTAAATACTATAGCAATAGCGACGAATATTATACCAATACTTATGTCAAATTTTTATTTTAAAGTTGGATGTTTGAATTTATATTTTAGAAAATAGTATTTTAAAAAATAGTCATTTTATATGATGTAGATTCAACTTTAGCGGCCATTAATCAAAATTTCAAATTTTTTATAACATTTGTGTTTAAGTAAATTTAACACTCTTAATTGTATTTGACGAATCATTAAATTACTTAAACGAATGATTATATATGTCTTTATAATTGTCTTAAGTTAATAATCCCGAATTAATTAAATAAAAAATATCAAATATCAATATATATTATATTATAGTTTACTTTTTATTCAAAGTCAAATTTTAAACAATTTGGATATATATAAACATATAAATACTATAATAACAATAATGTTTAACATTAAATTAATATTTATATTTTTTTATTTTATTTTTAATGAGATATTTTTAAATATATTTATAGAAAATAATAATAAATTATGTTAAAGGATTTTTGTAATCCATCTCTCTCTTTCTCTCTCTCTCATATATTTTTAATATTTTTAAGCAAATGCTACATTATAAGTAATTAAATTTAAATAAATAATAATTATTTTAATTTTAAAATATAAAATTTAAATTAACGATTATTCCAAAGATAAAAATTAAAGTATACCTATTTTAATTTAACCGTTACCTAAAAGTGAAATAAAAAAAAAATGTGTGTAAACTCTTCTATATATATAGAGAGAGAGATATATATATAAATATATAATTTACATGAATCTGGATACTTCAGAATCTATAGAAAAAGAAAAGAAGAATGTAATGTACTCTTGGGCTATTAACTTATTTACATTCACTTTTGTCCAAAAGAAAATTCAAGTTAATTCATTTTCGGAGTGTAAGTTTGAGTTATGGCAAAATAACTTTATTATGCTGTTAAAGTACAAGTTACGTTATGTCCTTATGAAATTATTTTTGACAATTTTTATACTGTGATTAAATTTTGGTGAAGTATAACGTCTTTTACAGATAAAATAAGTGGTCTAAAAATCTCTCAGAAAAAAAAATATTAATTAAAGGTGAAATATTAAGTGAAAAATACATTAACCAGAAAAAAGAAATTAATTTTAGCATGATTAGCATTAGGATAAAGGAAATTATTCTTCTCACTTTCTAAACACCAAAATAACTAGAGCAGTCAAGTCATCATCAATGGTCAAGACGAGGAGGAGCATCCAATTCTGGGACCTTCTCCACTCGTGTGCCACGTGTTTCACAATCATGAAAATAAAATATGCTCTGCAAACTGTACTTAAAAAAAAAAGAAAAAAAAATTGTGTTTATTTAATGGAGAACTCCATCCAAAAGAAGAAGAGGAAAAAATACAAATAATTTAATTAGAAAACAAATAAAAATGTATTTCAAAAAAGGAATAATAAGTGGTGTAATTATAAGGTGTAAAAGTAACGGTCAAGTGAACGGATATCAGGGGACAATACGTGCAACGTGGCACGTGAAAAGTCTGAATGGCATGAGATGTCCGTACACCAACTCCCTCTTAGCAACGGTCATATTTCACCGACATGGCTCAACGGTAATGTAAATCCTCAGCTCTGGACCGTTGGATCTGAATCGGAGGGCGCAGGAGCAAAGTGTTTCTGTCCCTTTCCGAAGCATGTTGTCATCATCATATTCCTTACTTTTGCTCTCATGCTGGTAGATGAAAGCACTTGTAGGACCAGAAGAGAAGAGAAGAGAAGAGGGGATAACTACAACTACCTACTATGATGGAGCGGTGAAGAAGAAGAAGAAGTAGTAGAAGTAGAAGAAGAAGAAGAGAAGAAGAAGAGTATAACACAACATGGTGGTGGAGGGAAATCGTACGTAGTTTGTCATATATAAAAGCACTGGTAAAGGTTTGTGTTATCTTTTGGGTAAGTGAGAGGGGGGTGGGGGGGTTTCTAGTACTAGTAGTCTTCTCTTGTTCGTTCTACTTCATTCAAGCAAATGCATGTTTAAAGTGCATTCAGAGGTTGAGTTTCTGCCTTTTACTTCACCCGCTGCTGCAATGTCGGACTTGTTCAACGTTTCCACTGCTAATATGCCTTTCGCTATTTCTCAGGACTTCTTCTGCCGCCAATTCCAAGGTGTATGTTTCTGTTTCTCATCCCTTCTTTCTCAACCACAAACCACTTCACACTTCCTATAATGTCCCTTCTTTGAACGCTCAGGGAATCCGATGATTGCATTCATGTCTAGCTAGCTCTTTTTCCTTACACTCTTCAATTCTTTCATTCTTTCCTGCATATACTAATAACTTCTTATTCTTTTCAAGTTACAATTACTTTCCATTTTTTCAGATTCAATTCATATAGGAACACCTGGGATTATTTGTAAACATAAAATCAACCACAAACAGTTTCTTAAATTCATCGGATTCCTTTGTTTTTGACATAAAAGAATTCTTTACAAAATTTCCACACACTCACATAGATTCTCACACTGCATTTTCTCTCTTCTTCACATACGCATGCGGATTAAGCTTTTAGAGGAAAAGAATAGTACATATTTTGCATAGTTGATCAAAGTTATTACTAGATAAAGAGAAAGGGAAGGGAAAGAGAAGCAGCAGCATTGGGGTTAGTGAAACAACAGGCCTTCCAAAAAGCATAGACGATGTTGGCTGGGTGTTCTAGTTCGACATTGTTGTCACCAAGTCACAGATTGAGGAGCGAAGCACCAGCACCGTTTCAAGCCTGCCATTTTCCACGACCTTCCATGAGCACGCAGAGGTTGGATTTGCCATGTTCTACCTTCACCCGCAAAGACAGCTCTTCACGCTCGCAGCCCCTCAGGCCAGTGGGGCTCTCGGTGGAGAAACCCATAGAAGCCAAGACCAGCACATGTTCTCTCAAGCACAACATTCGACTCCCACCTTTGGCCATCACAGCAGCAACACCATTGGTGGAAGAGTCCATCAAGGACAAGAGTTTGAAAAGGCTCGCGGAGCACGATGAGTCCTTCACCAACGTACCCAAGAGGAAAAAGGGTATCACGGAGTATGACAATTCCGGTGATAACTTCTGGTTTCAGCCTGGCGTTGAGGGTAACACTTTAGGAGGGCTTAACAACACTTCACTTGCTTTCTCCCCGGAGGAAGAGACGGTTTGTTTTGTTCCTTCTGAAGTGGTGTCTCATTCTGCACCTTTTCCCTTAAACCCGTGGCTGGAATCATGTGTAACAAAGATCACCAACTTCGGTGAGGGTAGCCACCGTCCTCGCCAGCATCACAACGACCATGCAACTGAAGGGTCGGTCTCCCACGCTTCTTCTGAGAGCCAGAGCCTGAGGCTAAACGAGAACGCATCAGAACATGAAGTGGGAAACGGTTCAGGAAATCCTTACCATCACCATGAGGTGGAGACAGGGGAAGAAGATGATCATCACGGGTTGGAACTCGTTAGCTTGCTCACTGGCTGCGTGGATGCCATTGGATCAAGAAACGTAGCTGCTATAAACCAGTTCATCGCAAAATTAGGTGATCTTGCGTCTCCAAGGGGAACCCCCATAAGCCGCATATGCGCTTATTTCACAGAAGCCTTGGCCATCAGAGTAACAAGGCTTTGGCCTCATGTTTTTCACATCACCACAACTTCCCGAGACATGGTGGAGGATGACGAAACCGGAACTGCACTGAGGCTTCTCAACCAGGTGACCCCAATTCCCAAGTTTATCCATTTCACATCAAACGAGATGCTGCTGAGGGCGTTTGAAGGAAAAGACAGAGTTCATATAATAGACTTCGACATCAAGCAAGGTCTTCAATGGCCAAGCTTGTTCCAGAGCCTAGCGTCGAGAACACACCCTCCGAGTCACGTGAGAATCACGGGAATAGGAGAATCAAAGCAAGAGCTAAACGAAACCGGAGACAGACTTGCGGGCTTCGCAGAAGCGCTGAACCTCCCCTTCGAGTTCCACCCCGTCGTGGACAGACTCGAAGACGTGAGGCTGTGGATGCTCCACGTGAAGGAGCAGGAAACAGTGGCCGTGAACTGCATTTTGCAGCTGCACAAGACGCTTTACGACGGAAGCGGAGGAGCTTTGAGGGACTTCTTGGGACTGATCCGAAGCACGAATCCCAGCGTAGTGGTGGTGGCCGAACAGGAAGCAGAACACAACGAGGCAAGGTTGGAAGCAAGGGTGTGCAAGTCGTTGAAGTATTACTCAGCGTTGTTCGATTGCATCGAGGAGAGTGGGGTGGCGCAAGAGAGTGCAGTGAGGGTGAAGATAGAGGAGATGTACGGGAGGGAGATAAAAAACATGGTGGCATGTGAAGGGAGGGAGAGATTGGAGAGACACGAGAGTTTCGGGAAATGGAGGAGGATGCTGGTGGAGCAAGGAGGGTTGAGATGTTTGGGAGTTTCTGAGAGGGAAATGAGTCAGAGCCAGTTGCTGTTGAAGATGTATTCTTGTGAGAGTTACAGTATAAAGAAGGTGGAGATTGAAGGAGCAACAGGGGTTACTCTTAGTTGGCTGGAGCAACCTTTGTACACTGTTTCAGCTTGGGTTCCTGTTGATGTTGCTGGTACCTCATCCTCTTTTTCTCACCCAACATGATTTCATTTTCTTTCTTCATTGATTTCTTCACAGTCAAGCTATACACACGTAAAGGGAAGTATTCTTTCTAGGTAGGGAAATTGTCATCACCATCATTACTATCATTATTATTCTTTCATTCTTTGTTGCAGATAAGATTTGGTAGCCCAAAATTTAGTTGGTGCAATTTGTATCAATACATACAGAGCAATACTGCCTTCTGTTATTTGTTTTTTTAGTCATGATCATTGTCTAGAGATCATTGTTTCATTCTTTGTTATGTAAGTCCAAATTCTTTAGTTCCACGAGTCATTCAGATTGAAATGAATTCAGTTATTTTGGTCCATCTGTTTCCTATTTGCTGTGTTTTCTTTCTTCTGTTTCTCACTGCAAGAACACACACCACAAGGCATGGCCATTGAAGACCTTGCTTCATACTGAGAATGATTCAATTGATGACTTTAAATTGGTACATAAATTGCGAAGTGAGAATTGGTTTGTTCTAAAATTTTATAATCCAAGGTTTTACTTTGCATAAATTAAATTTACATTCATGTGTTGTGGAAACAAAAGAACTTTGATTTGATCCCATTCTTTTATGGACAAACTAGGTTTGTTTACTAACTATCTAGCTATCCAATTATTTAGGCCTGTTTAAAGGATTTTAAGTACATTTTCTAATTTTGAATGCAAAGAAATTACTTGTTTTTACTGTGAAAAAAAATATCTTGAGACTTCATTTTTTCATTTTTTTTTTCTTTCTAACAACTTCAAATAATAATGTAATATTAAATGACGTTATTTAATTAAAATTAAATTAAATTATTTAATAATATATCAATAAAAACAATAATTTAGAGGTTGTCAATGTCTCGGCCCTCTTTTGCAATTATTTGGGCCTTTTTCATTGGGTTTTCTCTAGTCAAATAGTTGAAAAACAATGAATAAATAATATAGTGTCTTTAATGAAAAGTAAAAATTACATAACATTATATTAAATGGCATTCACATTTTTTCTTACAATTTTAAAATAGATATTTATTCTTTCTCTTAAAAAAATAAAGAGAACTTCTTTAATAAAAGAGAAAACTGCAGTTATTTGCGTTAATGTTATTTACTGAAATTCACATTTTTTAACAATTTTAAATGGATATTATTTCCCTAAGTTTTTAACTAAATAATACTTACATTTTTTTTAGTTTCTAAAAGCATTTATCTTCTACGTTTCACAAAATATAACTACATAATAATTATACTTTTTTTAGTTTCCAAAAACTTTTGTCTTCTTTGTTTTATTATAGTTTTTTTTATATATATAATGGTTTAGTATATGCATTTCATTATCGATTTTATTCTTATTAATATAATTTTTATTAATTTTTTAATTTTTTAAACTTTATAATTATTTTTTAAAAGTATATTTTTATAAATTTAATAACATCTTTTATTTTAATAGTAATTTTTATTTTTCATTATAAAGTAAGAGTGACGTATGTATCACATGTCATTGCATTAGTTTCAATTAGATTTTTTTATTTTTATTTTATCTCAATTCGATTCTAATTCTTTCTTAAAATTAAAGAATTTTTGTTTTTTCTCAAATTCAAATAAAATTTATTTTATATATAAGTTATATAAATATTTTTATTATAATTGATATTTTTATTAAATATTTTAAAAAGATTAAGTTTATTTATATTTAATTAATTATGTAAATGTTAATTATCTTCTTTAAATATATTTATAAAATTGAAAATAAAACATGATCGTTGAAATCAAGAATGGAAATAAAGTGTGGAACATTCTTTGATTAGAGTTTTCATGAAATTTCTCTAATTTTTTATTTTTAAAAAAATAAAATTTAACGTCATTTAAAATATATTAACTGGTATAAATTACGTTATTTAAAAACTACACTATTTTTTTAACTGGTATAAATATTAACATTTTATAATTAATTAAATATAAATATAAAAATATTGAATAAAAGTATCAATTTTAATAAAAATATTTGTATAATATTAATATATAAAATTAAATTTTGTTTATATTTAGAAAAGGACAAAATTCTTTAATTTATAAAAATTTAAGAATAAATTGAAACAAAATAAAATGCAGGATGAAATTAAAATTAATGTAATAATAAGTGATAAGATAGTGACATGTGACAACACTTAATTTGACATGTGACATTTTAAAAAAAAAAAATATATATATATATATATATATATATATATATATATATATATAATTTAAAAAATATTAAAAGAAATTAAAAAAAATGAACTTATACATGACACATTTTTTAATTGTGTTTGTAGACAATGATTTGATTGGTTAATTTTTTTTAAAATAAAAGACTCAATTAAAAAAAAAAAATTGAAGGACGAATCTCCAACTTAAAAAAAACGTGACACGTTCTTTATGTGTGTTAGTATGTTACTAATGATAATAACATAATTGTTTTAAATTTTTAAAAATAAAGATCCAAATAAAACAAAAATAAATTAAAAACCAGTCTGTCACTTAACAAAATGGGAGATGACTTAAAAAAAATGAGGAGATGTAGAATGATTAAATCAATTTTCTTTAATTAAATATTACGTTCACGTGTTGGTGAATAAAAAATAAAATAAAAACTCTTAGCTAAAAAATTTGAAAGAGAAAAAAGATAAATAAAATCGATAATGAGTAATAATGTGATTTATTAAAAGAAATTACAATATCTTCTCGCAGAGTGTGGGTGAGTTTTCATCCTATTCTTAAGTAATATTTGTCAATCTTATTTCATTATCGTACTGATATGTTTGAAATTTTTATTTCATTTTCATCTTTATTCGGAAGATGGTATACTCTTATCTATGTATGTATCCGTCTTTTATTGTTTTAAATATTAATTATTCTTTTTTCAAAAATTAAAAAATTAAAAAAATGTCATATTATTAGATATTAAATGTAAAAAAAATATACATTTTTTTATTTTATTATTAAATATAAAAAAATTATAATTATATAAATATTAAATTGTAATTGAATACAGATAAAATAATTAAAAAAGTAAAAATAATAATGAGTATTGTAATAATCTAAAAAATAGAATATTAGAGTTGGTAGTATGTGTTTTAAAATAATGAGACCCATTATTTTATTTTAAAATAACTGGTAATATAAATAAAAAATTTTAAACTCGTCTCATTATTTAAAACATTGTTTATCTCTCTAAAACTCTTTCTTTTTGCTTTGTCTTCCATCTTTCTAAGATTTATCATCCCTTGATCATTTGTTTGATGATCAGAAAGTTCATAGGAGATTACAACTGAATTATCTCCGTATCTAACTAATCAATTTCAAGAATAGAGCAAGTAAGTTTTGACTCTTTTTCCTCTCTCGTTCCTAATATGTTTTTAAAAGAATCAAAGGTCATTGCATGTGTGATCATGCTTCTCTTACTCATTATTGGTTAATCTAAAATTGTAATTATTATGACCGCTTTCAATTTGGTGTTTCGTAGACTTGTCTAGAAATTCTTTGTGTTTCAAGCAACCAGTGAAATGCTTTAAAGTTAGGCAGTTTTCTTGTGAGGTAAGTGAAGTTAGACTTTGAGGATTATGTTTGTGGTGTAAAATTTATGGTCTAATTGAATGATAAATTGATTTGAGGAATAATTTCTAAGTTGATGTTCATATTATTTTTCCTTCATGATGATAAATGTTTAGATGATGTTTGAATGCTTGGTATGAAGTGTTTAAATGTTTTACTGTCTTGATTATGTATGATGAAGATGTTTGATGGTTTGAAATGGAAAGCAAAGGGATTGAATTGAAAAAGTTTTGGTCACTTGAGTTTTAAGCATAAAAAGAAGGTGTTGATAAATGAATTTTATAGGAACTGGTTAGATTAAGGAAACAGTAGTTTGAGATCATTTGGGAAGTCATTTAGGACTTATGGAAGCTTTCAAACTAGTAAAATCTGGTGTAGGAGGCTGTGAATGGTTTGTGAGTGAGTTTTTACATGTTTTTGGTTCAACTTGGAGTTTTAGGTAGTGAAATTGTGAGGGAAGGGTTGTGAACTGTTTTGGAGAATTTGGAATATGTTATGAGACCAATTAGGACTTGTCTAGAGGTTTATATCAGAAAAATTTGTCATGAAAGTGATAATTGTTTCATAGGTTGGGTTTCTAATCCATTTTGGAGGTTTTAGGCATTGGAAATTGAAAGTAGGATGGTTGGGGTGAAACTGAGGTGTTGAAGGGTGATAACAAATGTATTTAAACTTGGTTATGCAGTTTGTAAACTGATAAGGGGGTTAGAAAATGTAGAATTGAGTTTGGGTAGCTTATACGAGTGAAGTTGGATTTTAATGGATCATTTTTAGTTAAAGTAATGTTTAAGAGTTTTCTCAAGATCTGGAGAGTCCTAAGGGTCTTTAAAAGTTGAGGGGTAAGTGGGAGAAACAATTCAGATAGAGTTAAAATCTGTTGATAGCACCTGAGTGCCTCATTCTAGGGGCCAGGGCGCCGAGCACCAAAAAATAGAAGCTACGACGCTGAACGCCAGCTTATGGGTGTTGAGCGCCACTGAACCAATTTTGGGTTTTTCAAGTTTTGGGAATCTCAAATTTGGAGTTCTAGATATCAGTTTTGAATGTTCTTTAGGTCATTTTGGAGGTTTTGTACTCTTCCAAAGTTGTTGGTGAGGGTTTCAAAGCTATTTCCCTTGCCCAGTGTGAGTATCAAGTTGCTATAAAGAAAATTGTGTTATCGTGTGATTTTTTATGACTTGTAAGGTGTTTATATTTCTTTAATGTATGATCAGTAATATCATGTATTGGTATACTATGTGAATGTGAAATGATCTCAATGGTTTCAAAGGTATGGAAGAGAGTTCAAAGGAGGAACTTTTCAGTGATGGTTTCTAATATTGTAAGTATGAATATGGGAAGCTTAGTCTTGGAGTTCATCCTGGCATACTAATGGTCACCCATTCTCAAGTAGAGAGGAGTAAGGCATGTCATGAGAATAACAGGAGGTCCTAGTCTAGGGGATTTACCTTGGCCTAAGGAAAGTGATAACAGACTAACCTTATTATGTGCTAACTTTGGGTGGACCAGCTGTTTCACCACAACAAGTGCATGAACTATCATAGCTCAACATTCATACTAATTCGGATATTCAAGTCAAAGGATTGTCATGCATAAAGTGTTTGTTGGGTTTGATGTGCTATGTGTTCTTATGTGAATGTTTAACATGTCTTAATATATTATAAATTGTTGTATTCTAACTTACCCTTTTATTGTGTTTGTGTTTGTATTTTCCTTTGGTTTCTCTTTTTTTTTTTTACTATGATCATCTTGTGGGTATGAGCAGAGGAAGATGAGGTTTCCCTAAAGCAGGCACTAGATGGAAGGAAATGTTGCTGCTTAGTTTTCTTTGGACTAGTTTGTGTAAATAGTTTTGGTTAACCCGTTTGTATACAAAGTAAATTTTATAGTTGTTTTTGGATGATTGTAAATTCCACTTTATAACTCTTTTCATATTAAATATCTGATACTATTATATAATATAATGTTATATTTTTTGATGTTACCAATAATAACAAAAATTCAATTTTAACTAAATTTTGCAATTAAAAGAAAAGCAAATAACATATTTATATTTATATTGTTGGTTTGATGTTGACTCACTCATTTAAAAAGTATGTAGAATTTTTTGTTAAAAATTATTTGTTTGTGTAGTGACTTAATCTTATATAATTTGACAAGAGCTTTTCATACCTATAGAAATCTTTTATGCAATGATGACACTCCATTTATCAGTACAAATTTGTAATAACATTGTCATAATTTATTTTATCTTCGATATTTGATGTCCATTATTTTTCTTCAATTGCATATATATATATATATATATATAGTCTTTTCTTAAAAGTTTTTTATCTTTAGTTTTTATTATGAGAAATTATTCTCCTGAACTTATTTCCCAAAGTTTTTCAAAAACATGTATTTTCACATTTCTACATTCGTAACAAGAATAATGATATCTTAACGTGAAAAATCAAACTAAAAAGAAAAATGATTTTAAAAAATCATCAATAGCAATAAAATTTTAAAAAGAAAAATGATTTTTTCTTTCTTAATTTTTCTTCTGAAATACTAAAACACTAAAGAAGAAAACATAAATAGTGTCTAAGAGAAATAGCATGTTCCTTTTATAAGAAAAAAAAGACACCAAAATAGAACTCTTTGAATCTATAATGAAGGAGTTAATATGACTATGGTTTGACAAATTATGAAAATCATGGAAAAGAATGGTACAACTAATAATTCTCTCGTATATGATTTAGGCTTAATATCTCCATTGGTCCTCTTATTTGTCTGTTAATCTCATTTTGGTCCTCAAGTTTTAAATTGTCTCAATTGGGTCATAATTTTTGTAAAAATGTACAAATTTTACCCTAACCGTTAAGTTATCTTAAACGACGTTAATTGATGCTGGGATGAAATTTTTTATTTTAGGCTTAATCCCTCTTTTGGTCCTTATTTTTGTGTGAAAATTTCAGTTCGGTCCTCAAGTTTTTCCTCAAGTCCTTATGAAATGCAAACATTTTACAACATTTTACCCCAACCGTTAAGTGTATTGAGACGACGTTAACTTTGAACTGAGCTGTAATTTTTTTTTTATGTTTTAAAATCATTAAATCCACGTGGCTATAGTCTTTCTTTTTCCTTCCAATCACTGATCACAGTTCACTCATTCCTCTACCCTCAAACCCCCCAACTCACACATTTTCTTCCTCTCAAACTAAAAAATGTCATTGTTGTCGACAGTTCAAAAATTATGACCCAATTGAGACAGTTCAAAACTTGAGGACCAAACTGAGATTTTCACACAAACATAAGGACCAAAAGAGAGATTAAGCCTAAAATAAAAAATTCATCCAGCATCAATTAACGCCGTTTGAGACAACTTAACGGTTAGGGTAAAATGTGTGCATTTTTACAAAAATTATGACCTAATTGAGACAATTTAAAACTTGAGGACCAAAATGAGATTAACAGACAAATAAGAGAATCAATGGAGGTATTAAGCCTATGATTTAAAACAAACTGCTAATAATTTCTCAATATATATTCGGACAAACATCAAGTCTGTCAACTCTAGTATATTGCTAATAATTTGTTGTCTTTCAGGTCTTTTTTGTTGTCTCCGTGTATTCCAAATAAAGAATATGTTTTTTCTTTCTTAATAAAGTGAAGAGCTTATTATGTCGATGACGCATAGCTTTTATGGGTCCTAATCTCTTCTATTAAGATTTTTTTTTTGTTATAAGTTTTACTTTGAAACGTGGAATGAATTTGACTTGTTTATTCATTGTATCATGACGAACAAATGTCAATTTCTTTAAAAAGTAATTACCAGATATATGATTAATGTACTAAGTACTAAATTATGGGTTTTAAATAAATAAAAAATTCCTTTGAAGTTCCACTTATTTACGTTTAAATTTATTTATTATTTCGAAAAGACCTCAAATTGGTCTTCTATAAAAATTCTTAAGGCCATTTCACCTTCAGGTATATTATATTTATAAAAATTAGTGGTTAATATTATTTTATCTATTGAATATCCATATATAAGTCCATTCGTTAAAATCTCCCTTACGTCTAATAATTTTTAAACGATTCTAAATTATTTTATTTAAATTTAAAATAAAATAATGAATAACGTTTACTCTCCTAGATCGAATTATACATTCTTAACACTGCAAAATTATGTAAAAAATGTCATAGATATGTAAATATATTTAAATATTAAAATTAGAAAATAAAAAATAAGATTTCTTCACTTTCTTTTTAATCCAATATTTATTGAATCATTTGTATCAAGATATAATCATAGTTAAATCATAATATCAAATATAAAAAAGAAGTAATGTAATATAAATTGCATCAAACAATTTACAAGAAATTTTGGTGGATTATTTTTAAAAGATCAATATTAAGTTTGGAGAGATTAATACATATCACTAATACGGAATATCTTACAAACTAACTATTTTGATATAGATTTCTTGTAACAACCTTTTAAGTAATTTTTTACATTTCTAGTTTAGTACAAGTGGGTCTGCTTAATATTTATCAAATTTTCACCATAACACAATTGTTTATTTGACTAAATTCATTGTTATAACTTGAATATCTCATATATTTATACTTATATGTTTTTAATATGTATTGACATATAAATATAATTTAGTAATATTACTCTCAGTTCATAATTATCTATAATATATATTCTTCAGTCACATTAGACATATTCACGACTTTAATATTTATCTATTTTAAAATTTTGTTTGTTGCAATTTTACTCTTAATATATATATCAGAGAATATAAAAAATAAAAAAATTTAAATCACATTTAATATTGACTCTTAAATAATATAAAACTATTAAAGTATAGTAGAAAATAATCTATCAACTTACATAGATTTTAACTCCAAAACACATCAATTATATAATAAAACTTAGTTTTCTTTTGGTTAATAATCAAAACTTTCGTCGAACCAAACAATAATTTTACTTAAACAATAAAAGTTTCACACGAGTAAACGTATTTTAAAAAATAATTAATATAATTTTTTTTAAACAAGGCATAAACAAAAATTAAAATATAAGAAAAAAAAACTATATTGACGTTGAATGGTGATACATTTTTTATTTGAAAGAATTAATTGATAGTTGTAACAATGTTTAAAAATATATGCCTAAAAAAAAAAAAAAACAGGTGACAAGTATATATTATAGGAAATAGACGACAAACGACCGAAAGTGACCTCTGCAAACATAAAGTCTTAAAATTCTAAGATGCATCATCGTTGATGTCTGCGTCAAGATTTTGGAGCTGCACATGTTACACATACATATGTCATCTTTAATCTTCCTTTTTTTGTCACCACAACTTCCCATCACACTATTTTTTTTTTCTGGTATGGTGGGGAGAATCAAGATCAGAGACCTGTCATTCATCATTTCATTCAGATTTTTCGCTACCCAGATATTTTATTTACGTCAAATGGACAATAACATCAGTTATAAGTCTTATCTTCAGGATACAAAATATAAATTAGTACAAATTTTGGTTTACACGCAAACTTTATAAAATTAACATAAATTTAAAATTTATTTTTAAGTTTATTTTAATTTTTTTTTAAATATTACGTTAATCGTCGTAAAAAAGTTTATAATTTATTAAAGTTATTATTTTATTCTTTATCAAATCGTTTATTAATATTTAGTTTTATATTCAAAATATATATATATATTTAATGTAAGTAAATGTATTAAAAATTTCATATTAATTAATGATAAAATTTGATTTACAAAATAGTTTAGAATATATAAATAAATTTAAATTTTATTTTATTAACTGATTTTATAAAATTAAATTAAATTTAAAATTTACTTTTTAATTATAATAGAATCCAGTAATATTATCTTTTTTTTTATGATAAAAACTTTTATCAAATGCTTAAATCTCAGCTTATATGGCCGTCTGAAAAATAGAAGAAATTATCAAATAGTATTCAAACTGTTCACATTAAATTTCTTATCCTTCTCATCTCTACATAAACGAGTTTTTTTCTCATGCAAATAGAAAATAAAATCGTATATTATTATTTCAGCAAAAGCAAATTTAATAAGTGATTAAACAAAAAAAAAACCTTAAATTTTGTAAATGACTATACTGAATTATGTATTTAAAGAAATATTTTTGGAAATAGTGAGTTGAAACTGGTACCATATATTAAAGAGTTTTAAGTATTAGCCACTCTTTTCATGAACGGACAAGCTTGGTTCTGAGTCTATCGACAGCTGCAAGTAAGCTACCAAATCCCTCCAACGTAGGTTGTGGTCTTGTGAACATCACTTATATTTTGTTCTGGAGCCATAACTTTTACCCTTTATTGTTTTTTTCTCTTGATATATTATAATATATTATCATGATGATATGAGTATGCTGTAGTTGTGAGTTGTTGGAGTTGTTGTATAATGAAAATGTGGCAGAGGACGGTGCATGCTCAGATTTTGCGAATGATAATAATTTGAAATTGACAAAAGGGGTGGTGGAATTCAGAATTAAAATAACATAAAAAGGAATGAGAACGACATATCTTCAAAGAATGCACTGCATTATATTATTACTATATAAAATATATTGCATGACTCACCCTTCTGCCGAAAGAAAAATGTGTTTATTTTACCAATTTTTTATAATATCAGTGTGTTTGCTTTTAAGATGTTTAAAAACAAGTTATATATATATATATATATATATATATATATATATATATATATATATATATATATATATACACACACTGTGTTAAACTGTATCAGGAGTTCAACATGATAAAATATATAGAAAGCTATATGTTACGATGGATGTGTTTCGCAGAATGAAAAATGTAAAAACTCGATGAAATGAAGGGTATGTTTGACAGAAAAAGATGGGAAATACTGTCAATAAATTTTTTAAACAAAACATACTAAACGAACTTAAGTAAAAATAGGCTAAAACACTATTTTGATCTTTTATTTTGTTTAGTTTGTTCACTTTAGTTATAGATTTTTTTTTTATATATTCACATTCGTAGTTTTTTGGTTTTTTTTGTAAATTTTTTAATTTTAAAAAAGTTTACATATTAATCCAATATCATCTGATCATGTCATGTCACACTAACAATTTCTAGTTATGTTTGTTAAATTCAATCTTATTTTTTTAAATTAAACAAATATAAACTTGATTTAATTTTTATATAAATGTTATACCGATAATTTTTTATTAAAATTTAAATTTTTATTAAATATTTTTAATTTAGAATTAAAGTTGATTTAAAATTAAAAAAAAAAATTTAAAAGTCATTAGAACGTATTAATACTGATCTTATGATTGATTACCTTTTAACAAAAGGATTACAACCAAAATTGTTTTTTGGTTATATAAAGAATAAAGTCATTATCTTTACTAATGAATGTTAAATGTTGAATGTTAATGTTATTAATACTTATGTGACATTCTCAACTCTTTGAGTGTAAATTTATGAAATTTTTTTTTCTTCTTTATGTTTATGCATGTAAATTATGATGAAAAAACAAATTATGTTATTGTTATTGAAATGATATTATATTTGAACTCATTATGAACTTCTCATTCTAAAGTCATATTAAAAAGAAATGGATGACACAATTATACATGGAAGAGAAGATGTCGATAGAAGGAAACAGGTCGACTGAACGATGTTCAACTACTATGACTCTTATTATTTTTGTATCTTTAATTATAAATAATAATAAACCAATTTATATAAGGTCTTTTAATGTACATTATGTTTATGTATTAAATCACATAAAATGTTATGACATTTATAAGTCAAGTGAAATAATCTTAGAATTGAGTGACCAATTAGTTATATTATATGACTCGTTTAAAATACCATGTTGATTCACTTGTGTGATTTAGTAAAATATAAAAAAACCTATTAGTTATCATGAAAAGTTATAATAAAAATAAAACAAAAACTCACTTGAGTGTTGGTTTATAAAAAAGATTAAAGTTTTGTCTTTAATTATAATATTTTTTTATAATAACCCTTCAAGAACGTGTGAGAAAGAAAAGAAAAACAAAAAAATAAATTGAGAAAAAAAAAGAAATTGAAGAATATATACTCATTGAATTCTAATTAATTAAAATTAGTATCATATTATATTTTATGGTAAGAATCTTAAATTTTAAAAAACATGTAATAATTTTTTTTTGCAATGAATTAAGAACTTATAAAACTAAAAATTAATTTACATATGATCATTATCCATGTGTGATCAGATTGTCAAATAGATAAAAGATGAAATAAAAAATATAAAAAATAAATAAAAAAGTTATTTTTTTTAATAAATAATGATTTTTATAAAATAAAACTTATAATTTTACTCTTTACAATATCTCATAAACTCTATGATTATCATTATAATATAATTATTTATTTCACACATGCACTAAATCATGATTAACCTATTATTCCAAATTTGTAATCCAAATTTCATACGTATTTCCTTAGACATGATATTTAAATTATTGTTACATCATTGCATAAATATCATACATCGTTTAAATAAAGCAAAACAATAATATTCAACCTAATATCACATCATATGTCATGTCCTCATAATTATGCTGCATCATAATTAAAAACGACTCAAAACATAAATTCCAAAATAACGATTAAAATCTCAAACCATGTTCTAATATGACTTTAAAAAACTAAGATAAACTACAACTCTTATGAACGACTCAAGTTCAAACATAATAATTTCCTTAGCTTAAAAATTAAAAAATTGCAACAATTTCAAGTAAAACCGTTACAACTAACATTAGAACGTGAGTTTTTAAACCTAATTCAACTTTACATAACCAGTTTGTAAGGTGAGGTTTATATTATTTCACTATAATGTGGTCTTATTTCTAGTCGATGTGAAACTTCTAACACACTCATTTCACGTCGAGGTATAGACATCTCATGCGTGATAGTAGAAATTAAGTGGTCCAATAGCGATCCAACAACGGATGAAATAGAAATGCCCAAGAAATGAAAATATCGGATAAGCTCCTAACCATGACTCTGATATCATATTAGAAAGTGGATTTTTAAACCTAATATAACTCCACAAAACCGGCTTGTAAAATGAGATTTGCACCTCACTTATATATTATAATCGTCGTGACCTCATCTCTAATCGATGTAAAGACTTCCATAAACCAATGTTAAATAACATGTTGTTACATAGTTTACAGTAATGCACATTAAAAGTCTACTATTTAGTGATTCATATAACTCTTTATATTTGTAACTATTATAATATTATAATTTTGTTCATTTTTAATTCTATACACATATAAAATTTAAATGATAAAAATTTCATAAAAAATATAAAATTTTAAATACTTAATAAATATATAAAGTTTAATTAAAAATATTTAAAATCCATACTCTTTTTTATCTATATTCGTATAACTCTTTTTTTTTTTAAAAAATAAAATAAAATTCTTACACATGATTTGCACTGTCTAATTTTTTTTTTCTTATGTTCACGATAAGACTTTCACTTTGATTTAAAAATTAAAAGGCATAAGTTCACAACAAAAGTTATAGTTCACTTAATTATAAATGTTCAAATCATATGCACCAAGAAAAAAAAAAGTACCATGATAACATCTCTAATATGTTAATAAAAAAAGAGTATTTTACTGTCACTCAAATTTAATTGACAAATATCAGCCACTGTTTGAGGTTGGTAGGCAATTTAAATTTATTATATATCAATTCAAAAATAATTTTTCCTACTTAATATTTTAGTTTGATAAATATGAATTGTAAGAAAAAGTATATTGCCAGTCAATAAGATATATATTTAATATAAGCTTTTTAATATTTTTTATTAAAATAAGTATTAGCGATCATTTTTTTATTTCTATAATTATTATTCTTTTGTTGGTTATCAATGTGTTTGGATTAAATAAATTTTAAAAGAGAGTAAGTAGATGAATATGAAGAGATAAAGAAAGAATTGTTGTGTTATTTTGATTAAAAGAAAGATTGTATAATTTGAATATATTTGAAATAAAAAATTTTGTATGATGTGATGAGTATAATAAATTAAAAAAATATTTTAATAGATAAAATTAAATGATTATAATTTTATTTTTAAAAATAAATATAATATAAATTTAAATTTAAATAATAAAAATCATATTAAAATAAAAGTAGAAAAATTATTTAAAATTAAAAAAATTATTATTATTATTATTATCATTATGATTATAATAATAATAATAATTTATTATATTATTTATATTGTATATATAATAAAAAATAAAAATTGATTATATATATATATATTATAAAGAAAGTAATAATATTATTAATCATTTATTTTTATTATTATTAAATTTATTTGTATTTAATTTTTAAATGAAAAGTCAAGGCAGTAGCACTACATGGCAAGTTTGTATGCATGGAGTTTGGAACAAAAATTAATAAAGCAGGGCAGATTTGTAATCTTACTATCCATCCACAATGAATCAGTGCTAATCTCCTTATGAGAGGATGAAAATGTGCTCTTTCACCTGCAATTCCATTTCAGAAATCCGAGCAAATCTGCTTATCCAAACATATCAATTACTTGCTCTACCTAAATTAAATACAATAAATATATCCTTGAGAATTAAATGAGCTAATTAATTCAGTTAATAATATTTTTATATTATCCTTTAGCATCAGAATTTAATATTTTGAAATGTTTTATTGGTTTAGTTTTTTCTTACCTTTAATTTTATTAATATATAATAATTATATGACTTAAATAGTTTTCATTGGATGTGGTTCTATAGTTTTTTTCTTAATGACATTCCAATTTTCATAATTTTTGTTTAATTTATTTTTTTAAGGTAAAATACCATTTTTTGTCCCAGTTTTGGTTGAGAATATTCGAAATGGTCCACATTTTATTTTTTTGTTTTTCTGTTCAATGTAGTTCTAAAGAACGTAATTTGTGTTCAATTTAGTACTTTTTACAAACTTCATTTAAATCATTAATGGCGAGATGTCCAGATGTGCAATTAGAGAGTGAACTGTCATTTATGCTCTAACGTGGACTAGATCAGTCATCGTCATAGGAACCACATTCGGAAATAATTAACAGAAATAGGGACTAGATTAAACAACCTTCATTCATTACAAAACAAAGAGCCATATCACCATCTTCTTCAACCTTCAGCCCAACCAAAAATCGAATTGTATTTTATGAAACCCTTTACAGAGGTGAAATGAGGGTGGATTCTCAAATTAGGGTTTTTATTCTGTTCTGTGAAAGCCATGGTGACGTTGGAGGTTAACCAATCTTCTTCCCAATCTTGGTGGTTAATGAGCCATGTCTGCTTCCCAATCTTCTTCTTCTTGTTGTAATAAATGGGTTCTTCTTTATTTCTCCCGACAAGTTAAAGTTTTTACTAACCCAAGTCCATGAACAATGTCCAAGTTTCCTCTTTTTCCTTGTTGGTTCTCTTCAATTGTAAAGTTAGAGTTGTTGATGCTGTGATTGAAACCGTTGACAGGGTTTTGATAAAAAGGGTGTGTGAATGTGATTTTGGTCACCAGGTCTGTGGTGATTGCGGTGGCGACCTGAGGGTTTAGGTGTGGCGGCACTAGGGTTAGGTGGCTAGAAAGAAAGTAGGGTTTCGATTTTTGGCTGGGCTGAAGGTTGAAGAAGATGGTGATGTGGCTCTGTGTTTTGTAATGAATGAAGATTGTTCAATCTATTCCCTAATTCTGTTAATTATTTCTGAATGTGGTCCCTATGATGATGACTGATCCAGTCCACGTCAGAGCATAAATGACAGTTCACTATCTAATTGCACATCTGGACATCTCGCCGTTAACGATTTAAACGAAGTTTGTAAAAAGGACTAAATTGAATACAAATTACGTTTTTTAGGACTACATTGAATAGAAAAATAAAATGGGGACCATTTCGAATATTCTCAACCAAAAGGACAAAAAATGGTATTTTACCTTTTTTTAATATTATTTAAATAGTTATTAATATAATATATAACGTTACGTGATATTATTATGCTGCATTAATCTTCATACATATAATTTTTCTTACCTTCATCATCATCCTCTCATTTTTCACCTCCATTATCATCTCTATTATCAAAACTCCATTCACCTCCACAAATTTTATTACCTATTCAACATCATCAATTTAAAGTAGTAATTAGATTATTTTAATTTTTTGTTTACTACCTAATAGTAATTAAATTATTTTAATTTTTGATTTACTTTCTAGTTGTAACAATTTTGGGATGTACATTTAAGGTGAAAGAGGAAAAATTGGGAAAAATTAAGGAATGTCTCAAAACACAAGAAATGTGTTGATAATCAAGGTTTTTAGAATTTTTCACATATAATAAAAAAAGAGTTAAATATGTTTTTAGTCCATACACTATCAAGCGGATTTGGTTTTAGTCGCTTTTTCAAAGTAAGCTACATTTTAGTCCTCCTCCTTAAGGAAACTTTGATTTTAGTCCTCCAAAACTAACACCGTTCAAAACTAGCTGATGTGGCTAACGATAGACAAACACGTTTTTTTTTCTTATGCTGAATCAATGTTTCTCACCTTTTCTTCCTCTCTCTCACACCTGCAACGCACCGTTCTTGCGGCTAGATTTCCACCACTGCCATCGCCGGCAAGGATTTCCGTCAACGTCGTTGCTCACAATCGAAATCGCCACAACGCCACCGCTCCCCCGTAGCATCGTCGTCGGGATTGTCCTCCATCGTCATCGCACAACCTGCAATGAGGAAAAAGCGAACCCCATGGCATCCATTAACGCCGCCGAAGCACCTCTGCAAACTCGTGTCTCTTGCTGTTCATATCCAGCACGCCTTTGAAGCAGAGAGAACCCCTAAATCAGGTTAGTCCATCAACCTTCGTCGCGGCACCAGGAGCCGCTGTCACTGGAGCACCTTGAGTTTGTCTCCTTCGCCTCCATCCTCGCGTCTCAAACCCTGCGAATTAAAAACCAGAACAACGACCGTCACACCAGGTGAAACTAGTTCACGTCACCATCAATCTGCTCCCATAAGCAAACCAGAATCGCGAATTCGAATTGTGAAGCAATCTACTAGGAAGCTCATCATCATCGTCAAACCCGAGGGCTAATGAAACACCCCTTCCGTGGTCGCTTCCTCCAGCACCCTCTTCTTCAACCACCCATTTTTTCTCTCTCTCCACCAACTTCACCTTCTCCATCACCAACACCACCACCTCCGCCACCCCCTCCTCCACTTTCTCCTTCTTCCTCAACTCCTATTTCTTTTATTTCCACTTAGGATAGTAAGAATCGTGGTAAGAGATTTTTGTTCGATCTTTGTGTTGCCCGCTGGTCCTGTTTTTTTCGGCCTAATGCTTGTGGTTTTGGGGTATGTTTCTTTTCTGAAGTGGCGTGGTTTGAGGAAGAAGAAAGGTTTTGGCCACGGGTGGCCACTGGTTTCATGCCTCAAGGGTAATTGAGAATGGGTCTTTTAGGACAATGTACAAGGCTTTGTTTGAATCTTTTGGGATAATAACTGCAATAAAATGTCGTCGGCATAACAATGTCTTTTTCGATGAGAGAAGGAGAGTTGAAGTTTGGTGGTAGAGGGACGAAGATGTAAGGAACGAGTCAGATGGAGAGGGAGGGAGAGGGAGGGAGAAAAGTTGGGAAAGATGTCAGAAAAAAGAAAGTGGCATACCACTGTTAGCCAGATCAGTTTTTTTTAACGTCGTTAGTTTTGAAGGACTAAAATCAATGTTTCTTTAAGGAGAATTACTAAAATATACCTTACTTTAAAAAGGAGACTAAAACCGGAACTAAAACCAAAATCGTTTGATAGTATAGAGACTAAAATCATATTTAACCCATAAAAAAAATAGTTCATAATCACTTTATGAAAAATCCACTTCCAAAGAGGAAGTAACATTAACACTAAATTTAGTTGTTCTAAATCACTTACAATTACAATATTCTATTCAATCACAATAATTGGAAGTGATTGGAAGTGGAAGATGTGTCTCTCATTGGAAGTGACTAAAAGAGAAAGTGAAATGCATTCCTTTTAAAGTGTATCACTGATTTAAGGTTTTCGGTGTGTTTCTGTATTTATATTGAATCTCTAAATCATCTACTTCCTTCCTAGAGTGTCTCCGTTTCACTCATCAAGAATGATAAAAAAAAAATGTAAAAAATAATAAATAGATAATTGAGAAAAACATGAGTAAAAAAATGCAGAACAAAAATATCTATATCATAATAATGAATAACGTTGTAAACCGTATTATTAACTATTTAAAGAAAAAAACTAAATTGAATAAAATTAACAAAATTTAAAAGGTGAAAGAAAAACTAAAAGTAAACCAAACAAATTAATATTTAAGTCTAATTATATTTATTTTTTTATATTGAACATGAAAAAAAATAAATGTAGTCAAAATTTTTAGAGCGTAGATGGATTTCCATTTTATTTTTCTAGAAGGTCCTAAAACTTGAAGACTTTAGGTTTTATTCACTTGAGTAGATCTGAGAGAGAGTAATTGAGATGATTTGAAGATGATTTTTGTTGTTGTTTATTTGAATAGGTTTAGAGGTGAGTGAGAATGAATTTGAAAATAAATTTCTTTAATTTGTCACATAAATTAAATTCTAAACTAATTCTCATAAACTTTACTTCCAAATTCACTATAATCTACCTCCAAATTCACTTAAATAAATAATAAACAAAATTACTTTCAAATTTTCTCTAATCTCAAAAAAAAAATTTAAAGTATTACTTATTAAAAGAAATAGTATTGACGCGGTTGAGAATTTGAAATTAATTACTGCAAAATTTACCAAAGAAAACCTGTAAACATTAATGTTGATTTGAATGAAAAATAAAAAACTTATCCGAATATTAAAAGGTTTTGGTGGGATTAAGGTAATTGTCAGGGATTTGCCGGGTGAAGAGGAAGGAGGGTGGTGGATAACTGTGAAATGATTCTCGTCAAGTCCTAGTCAGATCACGCTGTCTCGCATAAACAAACAAACGAACAAACCCACAGAACCGAGTCAGCTACAAATTACAAATTACAATTGCAATTGCAATTACAACACCAACTCGGAGACATCTCCGTGGAAAACACAACCCCCTAAGCCCAACCCACTCGCCACCACTACCTCCATTCTTCTTCTCCTTTCCTTTAACGTTGATTGATGGGTCTACGATTCTCGTCTCAGCCGTCGGAATCGGCGCCCAAGTACGGTTTGGGCGAGTTGCCCGAGAGCTGCGTCGCTGAGATCATGACCTTCATGAACCCTCCCGAGATTTGCAAGCTTGCTACGCTCAATCGCGCCTTCCGCGGTGCTTCCTCCGCGGATTTCGTCTGGGAGTCTAAGCTGCCGTCCAATTACTCCGTCCTCCTCCGCCGTATCTTCGATGATTTCCCCTCTAATTTGGGGAAGAGGGGGATTTACGCCAGGCTTTGCAGACTCAATTCTCTTGATGACGGCACCAAGGTAATGGATCAATTGATTAATTAATTAATTAATCAATTAATTAATAATTATAAGCCGTGTTGATTTTGTTATTATTGTTATTGGTTTGTGGTTTGACGTGAGAGGAAGTGGAGTTGAGATAGTTGTGATTTTGTGCAGAAAGTGTGGCTGGATCGGAGCACGGGTAAGCTGTGTTTGTGCGTTTCGGCCAAGGGATTGTCCATAACCGGGATTGATGATAGGAGATACTGGAACCATATCCCCACTGAGGAATCTAGGTCACTTTTCTTCTCCTAGTTATACCCATTGGAATACTTGTCTCTTTTATTTTTTATTTATCGATTTATATTTTAATTAGGCTGCCCTTCCAAATTATGCAGTGCTGTTTGAAGGAGGGGTGAGAAAAATTGGTGATGGGATGATAGATAAGAAAACGGGGAATTGGAACGGGAAAATATAATTGGGTTGGGGTCTGTTTGGTCCTACTGGATCATGGAAAGAGGGAAAATCAAATGTCAACTCATTTTCACTCCGGATTGCTAGTTTGCTTAATAATGATTACCATCCTGAGTTATTTCCACCTTACAATGTTTCCCTTGCTCAATCAGGCGAACACTAGATTCTCAGAACTCGTGACATAGCAATTCTTAAGGAAACCTCAAATAATCTTGAGTGTTAAATTTATAAACCCTGGGGATCGGGAAGTTATATAAAAGTATCCAAAATTACAATCAATTCAACTCCCAGTATGTTATACCATACGCCTAAGTGCTTATTTGAGTAACATCCGTATTTATGTTGTTATTCGTGTTCCATTCTCCATTGTTTATTGTGATTCTTTACTTTGCTGACTTTTTAGTTTATAATTACAGTTGAATGACATATTTTTGTTTCCCCCTATGTTATGGAGACTTTATATGTATATACACCCACACTATCCAAAGTGACACTATTTTTTTGCTAAAAGTCATTCTTATTCTGTGATATACATATACACTCTTCCCTTTACACTTTTGTAGTCATTGGGATCATTCAATCACTTCATCCATGGGATGAGTTCAATGAAATTATTCATTTCCAGATTTTTTTATGTGAACTATAAAATAAAGTGGGCTAACTGGGATTGTGTAAGATTGTATAAGGTTTTTAATTACTGTTGTTGCCACAATCTAAAAAACTGTATGTTGTGGGATATTGCAGACATGTGTAAATCTTACGAGTCTTTTCTGTTGCAGAGAACTAAAACCTTAGAACTTGGTACTGTGGTTGCAGTTATAGTTGAGACCACAATCTAAATTCATGACTACTGTATCAATAATGTGGTCGTGTTTTATAATTTATCACCTAGAATATTTGCTGGTTGTGTGTATATATTTTCCATGTTAGTCTTCTGGCTCTGGTATGTATTGTAGCTTTTGGTATTGATTAGTGTTGGCTGAAAGTTGTTCTCTGACTTGTGATGTGAAGGATATGCTTCTTTTGCTATTGCTATTTTGGTTGATGATGCAAGTTGCAATCTCTGTCAAGTAGTTTATTTGCAAAATAAGTATAGTTTAACTGTTGATTTGGTTTAATAGAGCCTTGGAGTAAAACCAATGTTATCTCCTTTGCAGATTCAACAGTGTTGCGTACCTCCAGCAAATCTGGTGGTTTGAAGTGGATGGAGATGTTGAGTTCCCGTTTCCTGCTGGGAGATACAGCATATTCTACAGAATACATCTAGGACGAGCCTCCAAAAGATTTGGCCGGCGAGTTTGCAACACAGAGCATGTTCATGGGTGGGATGTAAAGCCTGTTCGTTTCCAGCTATGGACTTCAGATGGCCAGTATGTTACATCCCAGTGTTTTCTGAATGGACCAGGTAAATGGGCCTTTTACCATGCAGGCGATTTTGTTGTCGAGAATGGTAATGTATCAACAAAAGTTAAATTCTCTATGACTCAAATTGACTGTACACATACAAAAGGAGGGCTCTGTTTAGATTCTGTGCTCATATATCCAAGTGAATTCAGAAAGGTTAAAGCATTTTTAAATAGCTCTTAACCTTGTCGACAAGTATATATAATTGTATACTAGAGCGTAGGCCGCGTCAGGAGGAATAGAGAATCGAGTTTTTAGTATGGTTCTTTAAGGTTTAATTAAGAATTTTGTAGAAGCCAGGAGTTGATGTACATATCGATCAATGTCTGGTTATTTAGTCTGGAAGACTATCTCGAACATTCTATCTCAACCTTGTATGGTGCAGAATATTATATTTTTTTTTCTGCAGATGGAACAAAAGTGACCATTTGATGACAATGAAATGTTGATCATGCTTACTTTTTTAGTCTATGGACCAGCGTTGATCGTAGTTTATAGGTTATTTGAAATTTGGTATTCCTTTCTACTTATTCCCATGCTTGGTTTTCTGTTACGAGAAACCTCAACGTATGTTAACGGAAATCCAACTGGAAAATCTCTTGTTTGGTCTTCAACCGGATCCTATTAAAAAAGGGGTTGTAACATATTCTAACCTTGGAATTTAGTTTAGTTTAAAATGAAAAAGAAAGGTTGCAAAATGAGATTTAGCTATTGAAAGTAAGGAGAGTATAACAAAAGTTCTGTTCGTTTGAAGCTTCGATGAGAACTTTAAATTTATTGTTGGAGTTATAAAAGTAAAACTCTGATCTCAAGTAGGGAACAGGAACAACAACAAATTTAAAGTAAATGATAAAACACGGGAGTGCACAATATAATGGTACCATATTATGTTGGCCCATATTGTTGAATCGAGATGAGTGACAGGTTTGGGCTTTGGCCCATTTCTTTTTCCTTCTTCGGTTGGGCTATTGCCTGAGGTATTTCAATAAAACCGTTCCCCAAAATAAAATACAACAAATAAATAAAACGATACTCGATACAATTTTTGAAATGGGGTATAAAGGGATGGATATATACAAAAATGATTGAAATTTATCCAAAAATAGTAAATTTGAATTACCTTATTAAGTAAAATATTTTAAAAATAAAATAATTTAAAATTAGATCAAGCCAAATTTAATTTATTTAAATATTTTAAAAAAATTAAATTATCAATCTATTCTATTGTAAATAATTTTAAAAAAGAGTACAAAAGTGTTTTATGAGATGCTAAATCATTTGAAACTTAAGACACCAATCTAAATAATCTTGGACACATATACTTAATAAAAACAATAATGTTTTATTGAAAAACATATACTTTATTAATAAAACTAAGTATCTAAAAAACAAACACCATGTATCATATAGAGATGGATAATTATTTTCAACAAATTGACATTGCATTGAGTGCTTTCATCAACCACTCACATTGTTAACTTTTTTTTTAAACGCTCCTTTTTAAAATTTTACCATTTTTTCTCCCTTGAAATCATTAATGATTTTATTTATTCTTTTAGATTATATACAAATACATATATTCTTTTGCGCAGCCATGGGTGATCTTAGAGTTGATACAGTACTAAAATGATATTTTATTCACAGAATTGGCTAGCAAGTATTGATCAGTCAAGACAAGCTTGAATACGATCGTACATATAAAAAATATATATTAATATTAAAAATATAAATATTTAAAAATTGATAGTAATTTAAAAATAGTAAAAATTAATTATTTTAATATTAAAAGGTTTTAGACTAAGTTTAGCTATAAACAAGTTTCATTATTTTAAAACATATCATAGGTGTATAAATTACTTTTCTAGGATTCTAACTTTTTTCAAAAGATTCTTTCTTTTTGTTCGTCTAATTGAATAACCGAGATCATATGATTGATCATCGCGGTGAATTATTCCACTTGGAGTGATCAACTTCTCCATTTGTGTAAGTTAGTTTTCTACCACTTTTCTTTCGCTCCAATTTATTTTTTCTATGCATGCAGTCTTTCTTTTGGTTGCTTGTGTTATTTAAGTTATCAATATTATCTACTGATTAATGGTTCTAATGATGTGCTCTCATTGTGTTTATATTGTTTCTAGGTTTAAATAAACATTTTGTGAGTTTGAAGAGGGTTTGGTATTCTTAGAGCAGGTTGAGTTATTTCACGGGTAAGGGAAGCTAGTCTTTGTATGTGCTGTGTGATTTTTGTCAAATTTGATGAATTCATGTTATTGCTTTATTGAATTTGAGGATGAAAAATTGGTTGTTTTTGATAAATCTAGTTTGGTATATTTGTTTATTGGTCTTGTATGGTTTCAATGACAACTATATCTTTTAGTGTTGTGATTGCTTTTGCTTATGAATGAGAAAGTGGAATATGAGCAATTGAGAACTTTGGTACAAATTCTATTACATGTAAAACTATATTTGAACCAAGGTACTAAAAAAGGAGTACCAAATTGATCGGTTGAACAAGTTCTAATTCCTTAATCACAACATGGAATTTCCTGGTTTGTTGATACAACGTTGAGTAATATGAGACTAGCGTTGAGTGCCAACTTCGTGCTATAGGTCTAGGAGAATTTTAGTTTCAAGACGTTGAGTGTCAGATTGTGTCATTGAGCACCAATTTTTGCGAATGCTTATGACTCTCTGTTGAACATTGGTTCTCATGATGTGCCTAATTGTGTTTGTATTGTTCTTAGGTATAAATAAACATCTTGTGAGTTTGAAGAGGGTTTGATATTCTTATAACAGGTTGAGTTGTCTCACAGATAAGGGAAGCTAGTCTTTATATGTGTTGTGTAATTTTTGTCAAATTTAATGAATTGCATGTTGTTACTTTATGGAATTTGAGGATGAAATTGACTGTTTTTTTATCAATCTGATTTGGTATATTTGCTTATATGGTCTTGTATGGTTTCAATGACAACTATATTTTTTAGTATTGTAATTGCTTTTGGTTATGAATGAGAAAGTGGAATTTGAGCAAGTAACTTTGGTACAAATTCTATTATATGTAAACCTGTTTTTGAACCGAGGTACTAAAAGAGGAGTACAAATTGATCAGTTGAACATGTCATAATTCCTCAATCACAACATGGAATTTTCTGGTTTGTTGATATAGTGTTGAGCGGTAGCAGATTAGCGTTGAACGCTAGCTTCATGTTGCAAGTCTATGAGCATTTTAGCTCCCAGACGTTGAGTGTCAAACTATGTTGTTGAGTACCAATTTTTGTGAATGCTTTGACGCTGAGTGGCAGTAGGGTACCATCGAGCGCCAACTTCGTATTGTAAATCTCTAAAACATTTCAGTTTCAAAGCACTGAGCACCACTTTTGCATAGGGGTCTGACATTGAGCACCATAAATGATGTTGAGTGTCAATTTGGTTGCTAATTTAGTTTTCTCTTTAATTAGTTCTTGGTGGTTCTATTGATTGGTATATATTTGTTTTCACAGCTTTAATAGTCCATACAATTGATGTGTAATTGTTGTTTAGGGAATGGTTGATAAATTTATAGATAAATATGCATGTGAATAAACTTGTTAATGGATATGAGCATTGTATGTGTTTGATGTAATTCCAGGGATCTTATGAGGAGATTTTATGGTGGTGGTTCTTTAGCGTATGCATTGATGTATGGATTCAGTAAGGAAATATCTTGAACTCTAATAACTATTAGACTCATGTAGAGTAAAATGTGTTATATGGTGAAAATCGCATGAAGTTCTGGTCAATGGACTTGTTTGGCCCTAGATGCAAAGGAGATTAACCTTATGTATGGTAATAGCCACTTTGACTATGACTCTACTGAGCATAGAAACCACCACAAGTGCATGTTTCTAGTGAATTCTAGTGTCAAGGACATGTATATGGATAATTGAGTTTAGAGTCATTTGTTTTATGTACATATATATTTATTGTATTTATATCCATGCTTAGTTTGTATTATAATAACTCTTTTGTGGATTAACTTACCCTTCTTGTGTTTGTCTTGTTTGTTTTCTTATTTTACAACTATCACCTTTACTAGAGTGAGAAAAAGCGGAAGTTAAGAGTTTATCTAACCCAAGAGGAATATGTGTTGTTACCGTCTTGTGAGTTATTTTTTCTTTGTTCTTAGGATTTTAAGACAGATTTTAAATTTTTTTTGTTATACCATAATTTTCTTGAAACTATCTCATGTTGATATGGTTATATTTTAAGATAACTGTAATAATAATTCTCTAAATTTTGGATTATTTATTTTAAATATTATTATGAAATGTGTTGTTTTATTATGAATTTTATTAATTTTATGTTACTAAAATTGAATGTTACAAATCCAACATGTTAATGAAAGGTTTTGATTACACATAATACAAGTTTTCTATATTTAATAATTAAATTTGACATGATAGTAAAATGATATAATTTATTTGAAAATAAAGATACTAAATATAAATACATACCTTATTTAACTTAAATTTAAATAATCAACCAAAATTCTACATGGTAGAGGTTACTGAAAACCTTAAGTTTATGTTTGTATCCAAGTAAGTACTGGCACTCTGCATGCATATGGATTTGAAGAAAGAGATGTTTGTACATGTTGATTTGTTATGAAATGAGAGTTTGACAACGAGAGGAATGAGTATCAAAGCTTCGTTCCTAATATGTGAAAATTTGGAAAGAACGTAATAAGTTGGTAAAAAATGAAAGGCAATATTTTTTTCTCATTTTTATTTCTATCAATTTTTCTTTTAATCCAAAAATATAACTTTCACTTCTCTTTTTCTCTCAAATTTACTTATTTATATTCTTCAAAATCCATCTTCCTATAATCTCAAGCTAAAAAAAAAGTTCCTACTTGATTAATGTAACATCTCCTCATTTCACTCTCATTCCGTCTCTATTTTTTTTACCATTCTCTCTATCCACTAGTGTAGAATTGACTTTTAACGTTACCCATTAGATGTCTGTTAGAGAGGTACACAACGTAAATTATTGACCGGTGGCAATTTCGTAAATAATTCAGGCCTATCGACGTCTGTTAGACAGGGGATCGACGTCTATAGGATATAAACGTCGGGGCCCATAGTAACTGACGTCTATATGTCTGGCAGGTAGGTGAAAAGTCATTTATTTTCGCAATGTATACGTCAGTGCCCCTCCGACCGACGTCTATAGTCTGACAGGTAGGTGAAAAGAAATTTTTTTTCGACATCTAGACATCTGATCCCGCCACCTGACGTCTATATTCGATTATAGAGTCAGTGCCCCGCCCACCCGACGTCTATAGTCTGACAGGTATTTCAAAAGTAATTTCTTTCCGCCATCTAGACATCTGAATGCGTCGTGCCACCCCGACGTCTATAGTTGATTATAGACGTCGGTTTCCACTACAGTCGACGTCTATATATACCACGAATATTATTTTTTAAATTGAATGGACTTCATATTAGTGAGGTCCCCGACGTATATTCCATTATAGGCGTTGGTCTCCTGGGCAACGAACGTCTCATTTCTTGTTAAATCAGTGATTCCGAAACAGCAGTTTCGCGCACTAGTTTCTCCTAGGCAACCATTGTTTTCCTTCGCGTTTTCTCTCTGCTGCATTGCAATTTCAGGTGCGTTTGATCTCTTTTGAACTGTTTAAACTTGTTTTTAATCCGATTAAAGTAATCTTTTATGTATTATGTTTTATTTGAACCGATTAAAATGAGTTTTCGTTGTGTTTTGGTGCACTTTTTCTTGTGTCTTTGGGTAGCGTAGTGCACCTTCTTCCTTTGCTAGTTTCCTTGTAAGAAAAACTTGCGTTTTTTTGGATCTCTTATGACATTTCAATCTGAAGCCGAACCTGAGTCCTTGCCTAGTTCCATTCCCACCGCCAAAGAAAAAGAATACGGTGACACCCACCGTATTCTTTTTCATTGGCGGTCGGAATGGACCTAGGAAATGACTTAGGTTCGTCTTTGGGTTGAAATATCATAAGAGATGCAAAAGACGCAATTTTTCCTTACGAAGAAACTAGAAAAAAAAGGAGGTGTTATTACGTTACCCAAAGACACAAGCAGAACTACACTAAAACATAACGAACGCTTCGTAGATGTCGGTTAATGTCATGTCCGACGTCTATAGTGCCTTTAGACGTCGTTTAGTGTCACATCTGACATCTTTATAGTGCCCTTAAACATCTCGTACTTCCGTGTTTGACGTCTATAACAACTCGTAGACGTTAGTTAATACCATATACGACGTCTTTATAGACGTTGGTCATATTAGTGAACCGATGTCTATAACGACGCCACACCTGCAAATAACCAACGTCCAATTAACGTCATCGACATAGACATTAGCTCTGGATGTGACGTCAAAAGCAAAGATAACATACGTTTAAAGCCTTTTATGAACTAGTGACCATAGCCAATAAATAAAAAAAACATTTATACTCTTATTATATTCTATAAAATATTTTTATTTCATTGGATTTTTAACAAGAATAAATTTTTATTTATTTTAAATATTATTTTTTATTTTGTTATTATTTTAGTAGAGTCAGTCGATAAAAGATAATCTTTTCAATTTGATTAAGCAAGTACTATTTTCTTTTATATATTTATATGTCTTACCCTAAATTTCTAGATTTTAGATTATTACATTCTTTCAAATATAACTTAAAAATCTAGAAACATTTATACTCAATTACTCAATTAGATTCTTTAAAACACTTTTATGTGATGATATGTTAATTAAAGTAAATTCTTATTTAGTCTAAATGTTCTTTGTCATTTTATTTCTTCTAAATGAATTTTCTATCAACAATTTGTTACTCTAAAAATGATTCATTTTTGGTTTTGCTAGATTAAAACGAGGATGATTCATGTGCTGCACTCCTACCTGTTACCACTATTCTGTGTGACCGATTAGTTTGAGATGGGTGACTTGCCAAAATACTCCAACGTTCAAGTTAAAATATTTTTTCAAGACTAAAAGTAATTTAATTATGAAAAAAATGTCTCTTACCTCCAAATTAAACTTTTATTTATAAGATTTAAAAAAATTAAACATATTAATTTATTTTTTAATGATCATTAATATCAACATTAACCACTCATTATAATACACAGTCATGACTCATACCCGATCCGTGAGCTCTCACTAGTAACAAATCTGTTTCTCTTTATTTATAAATAAAAACCACGATAATGATTCCATAAACTTTTGTCAACACCTTCAATATAATCGGTTGCAACATCGAGCACAGATGTATATAATATATATAAATAATATATAATACAATTAAAGTTGTTACTGTAAGGAATCAATGAAGTTAGTTATAAAACAAAAACAAAAGTTATGAATTTTTATTTAATATTAAATAATCATTTATTGGTATTACTTTCAGAAAGTTCTAAAAATAGAGACACTTGTACTTTATTAAATTTTTTATTTAATTTATATTTATATTTTTAGTTATAAAAATAACACGTGGCTTCCAACTTCTTTTTATTTTTTATATATTCTTATAATAGAGAAGAATACTTCAACTTTTTTCTGATTAAATATTTTTAAATGGAAAATATATTAAATTGAGATGTCACTTATAATTTACAAAATAAAAATATAATTTCCTGCCTTTGTTTTGTTCATAGTTAATGTCGTCTGTTCTAAATGTAAATTGTTTTATCCAAACAATGGTTTCACTTATCATCGTCGCAATTGAATATTATAATTAGTGTAACTGAATAATAGTTTATATAAAATTTTATATTAGTGAGTAGAGATCAGAATTTCGGCTAACTATGCTTGTTTACACAGCTCTTGCAAAAGTCGTGAAGCAGATTAGATATTTAAGTTGGTTAGGTTTATGTACTTAATCCTGAATATCTACATGTTTTTCTTAGCTTAACAATGTGTTAAAATAAGCTACATGCATATTGTTTTACTTTTGAGTTAAACATATATTTTTATCTGTGATTGTTATAAAAACTATATATTTTTTAAAATTAAATATATTTTTTTCTATTTTATGGTAATTATGTAAACTATTTTTTTTCTCTAAAAAATAATATATGAAAGTTATATTATATTTATTTTGTTTGTTATATAGAAATATATATTTATCTAATTTTCATAAATTAATTAAATATTTTATAATTTATTTTAGTATCAATTTAATATAAGAAACTATATTAATTCTTTTTAATAAAATTGAAAACTACATTAATAAAAAAAAACTGCATTGAATACTTTCATAAAAATTGAAAAAAAAAATTAAACCTATTTTGCATTATAGGTTATGTGAAGTGAAGATTATACATCCACCACATTAAAAAAACATGTGATATTTGTGGGTGTTTGTAGGGACGAGTTCACACAAGAATCTAGTTGTTATTGTATTATGACAATCCTATGAACCACATCACATGGAGCTGACGCGATTACCAAAATATTGATGATCGTGTGAGGTTGATTGTATAATATTAAATAGATCCACACATGAGAATACTTATTAAAATTAAGTGTGGGTGGATTTTTCAACATGGACTCTAAATTCGATAAAATGAATTGAATCTATTAATTCAAAAGTTGATTGAATTAATAATTTTATAATAAATTTTTATATTAAAAAATAAACAATATAAAAATAAATAAGTTATGTAGTATAAACTACATGCAGATTATTCAAATTATAATCAGACTATATAAACATTTCACAATAATTTTGAAATACGTAAACTAAAACAATGTAGTAATCGTACTTTACTTTAAGATACATTAATTTGAATAAAACATAATAAACAAAAATTTCAGTTATATATTCAGTGCACTATACTAATACCTTGTTCAAATTCAGCGCATTCCTTTCTTGAAATAAAATATTTTTCTATACGTTATGTTTATCATTTTCATATAGAGTAACTATCTTGAAATTTTTTCTTAATTTTATTCTAGACAACACAATATATGATATATACTAACATGTTTTTTCCTTGATTTCTACTAATAATCATTGTATAAAAAAAGAAGAAAATTATCTTACTTGAAATTTAAAAGACAACCTTGAATTAAATTATTACTTTAGGGTGTCGCTTAATTTTTGTTACTAGAATATATTTGTATTACATGGTAATTTGATAGTATGATATTATATTACAATCATACTCAGTGTTTTTATTGATTCAAGTTATATTAAATCATAATTTGATAGGAAAAAAAATCATATAAGCCGTAATGTATTTAAACTATTTTTTTATGTATATGCTTTCAAAATAGACTTGCTCAATAAATGTAATACAATGTACGACTAAACCAAAACCAATTATTGTATTTATAATTTATAGTTATTGAATTATATATAGTAGGTCAGATCTTTTAAGCATTTTTAATGAGATGTGTACATAAAGTTATATTAAAAAAAACGAAAAGAAAAAAAAGCATTTGTCATTTAAATTTGACTAAAAAAGAAATGAAACTTTGGATGAACATATTCGTGTTGGGAATGTAAGTGCGAGTTCAAGTCTCACATTGGATCAAAATGAGAAAATAGAGCACTATATAAAGATGAAAGACTCGTTAACCCATTACCTTAAGGTTTTGGATAGAGAGTGGTGTCAATCTTTTATATGGTTAGGCTTATATCTCATTGGTGTTTGTATCTCCCAATTGATCCTTCTCCTTGATAGATCCAACAATTCGAAGTCAAGTGAAAAAATAACTAAACGTGAAAAAGATTCAATCATCACACAATACTGTTGGAATTTCAAATCTAAATTTAAAGGTAAATAGGAACATAAAATAAAGTCATAATGAAATTAGACAACCATGTACATAAAATTACTTATAAGTAAAGTTATTCAAAATTTTCAATCTTTTTCCTTCTTGATCACTTTTATGAATTTATAAATTTGCATTATTTACAAATATATTATGATCAGCAAAACCAAGATTTTTTTTAATATGACAATATCATCTCTTCATTTAAAGAAACTAGATTTGAGTGCAATTTCATTCTTTTTTTATTGCTCAATTTTTTATTTAAAACATGTTAAAATAATTTTAAGAAGTTAAATTGATCATTTTTTATTCTTTTGTCATCTTAACTAATACAACATCATCCATGCAAGATTTTTATTAACACCATCCAAATTTTATAACTTATTTACTCAAGTCTCATTTATTTCAACTTCTACCAAATCAACAACAAATAATTCAAAACTCTTTTAATTGACAATACAAAATTCATTCATAACATCATTTCCATTGGTTGGTATGGATTATTTCAGGAGCAAGAAATATAATAACATGTTATTTCACTGTATAAAAAATTTTATATGATAAAAATATAACAACTTTTACACTAACTATTTTTTTTTATTTAATCTCAATATGACATCGATAACAAAGTCTAATAACTTGACAACAAAGAATTGAATTCCATTTTTAACAATATTTTTCTCAACAATTTTGGAAATAAATTCTTTATTCGTAATAAATATTTTCAAAACAATTTAAAAACCATTTAATTTAAATATTGAAACGCATCATAAAGTTGAATACATAAAATATAGTTTTATAAAATGGCTTATATCTCAACTTTTTTTTTCTGGGTTTATTTATAGAATAACATATTAATGATTGCTTAAAGAACACATTAAGATTGTCTATAAATAAAACAATAACTTATGCCAACTCCCGAATGCAACTAATTTCCCTTAGTTGTAATATCAAACAAATAACACGGATATAATTAAAGTAGTTATAAGGTACATAATAAATAAAGTCTCTTAATATGGACATTCAACGATTAATTTTTCTTACTTTTTTAATGTAAAATAATGATTCATTAGTATTATACCTAGAATATGGTAGAAGATAAGAATAAAGTTTGCGTTGTATTCTATAATAAAACAATATCCCTCAAGAATCAGTTATATATATATATATATATATATATATATATATATTATAAGATTTTTTATATATTATCAATAGTTTTTCAATTTTTTTAAAAAATTAATATAAAAAAAGTTTTTTTTTCTTTTATGTTCACATTTATTTTAAAAATTATCATTTTAAATATTTTAAATTAAGATAATTATTGTACGGTTCGGTCAATCAAGCATGACCAATTATCAATCAAACAATCTAATTCTAAGACCAATCACATATTTAGGCGATCCATTTGGTCGACTACTCTTAGTTGACCATGTTTGGTTAACTACTCTTAGTCGATCACATTTGATTGTCTACCCTTAGTCGATCAATGTAGGTCGAACACTTTTGGCCATCCATCCTTTAGTCGATCTCTTGGACATATCATTTATGATCGAACACCCTGATTGAATAATATGATTGACTGGTTACATAATAGTTAGATTGATATAATGTACGAATTAATGTTAATTAAAATATGATTGAGTCTGATTAAGCAGGTAAAAATGTAAAAACATATAACAACCACTATAAATAAAGTTATAAGATATGACTTTGAAACACATGCATCAGTGTGTTAATACCATATATCAATCATCTATTGACTTGCGCAAGTATTTTTTATAAGTAAATCCTACAAATTGGAAACCGAGCAACTAACCTTAACACATACCCAAAACAATTATATTATTAATTTTATTAATTTTTAATTTAATATTTTTGAAAATTTAACCATTTATATTATAAAACTATTTATAAATTAGATAAAAACTATTTATAATAAAATTGTAAAAATTATTTATATTTAATTTTATAAGTATAATAGCAAAATGATAATATTAATTTTATTAGGGTTAAATATGTTTTTAGTCCCTATACTTTTGGGCGATTTTGGTTTTAGTCAATTTTCAAACTAAGGACAATTTAGTCCTTCAACTTTAGAAAACTCTGGTTTTAGTCCTTTTTACCAAATTTTTTTAACTTTATTTGTTGTTTCAAACGCGTTTCTCAGTTAACATTGAAGCAAAAATGTGTCAAACAGTGTAAACAATCCAAATGCTATAATGAAACGTGCTTGAAACAACAAATAAAGTTAAAAAAATTTGGTAAAAATGACTAAAACCAGAGTTTTCTAAAGTTGAAGGACTAAATTGTACTTTAGTTTGAAAATGGACTAAAACCAAAATCGTCAAAAAGTATAGGGACTAAAAACATATTTAACCCATTTTATTAATTATTATAATTTTATGATATGTGTTTAATACATGGTGATATATAAATGTAATATTTGTCATTGAATAACAATGCTAATAATATTTTAAAAATTATATTTATAAGAAAAAAATAAAAAGATCCCACATGAAAAGTAGAAATTTATTAAAATAACATATTAAATGGAAAAGTGGTTTACATATAAAATAAAGTTTTAAAAGAGCTATTTTTAAAACTATATTAAATGTTTTTAACGAATGAAGAAGGTAAACAGATTGTTAATTTACCTCAGTATGTACTTATTGTATAATAGGAGGATAAAATAAGGATAAATTGAATGGAGGTTTTGTTTGGTTTCACCAAGAATAAGTAATAATCGAATTATATTTATTTTGTTTTGTTTTAGTGAGGAAAACACGAACGTTGACGGAGTTTCCTAAGAAGATAGAAGGAACGAAGATCTGTGCGAAATTGCGGTCACGCAAAGGGGCTGGCATCATGTATGTGGGAAGGTGTTGTGAGGGGTACACATGTCATTTCACAAATATTCTGATCGATTAAGAGGTTCAATCTCAAAGATTGTGTTTGGTGAATGCTAGAAGAGAACAGGACTAGAAGAAGCCAAATATCACTCCCACCAACTATTCTTCTATTTCCATTCCAAGCCATGGCCATGGATTCCATGGCCGCTTCCATCGGAGTCTCCGTACCGGTGCTCCGCTTCCTCCTTTGCTTCGCCGCCACAGTTCCCCTTAGTTTTATCTGCCGCTTCCTACCCCGCGGCCTCCCCAAGCACCTTTACTCCGCTGCCGTCGGCGTCGTCCTCTCCTACCTCTCCTTCGGCGTCTCCTCCAACCTCCACTTCCTCGTACCGATGTTCCTTGGCTACGCCTCCATGCTCCTCTTTCGTCCCCGATGCGGCATCCTTACTTTCTTCCTCGGATTTGGTTACCTCATTGGCTGGTATAATCGATCTATTTTCTCATTGCGATTCAATTGTTCCTCTCTTTGACCTGCACCGCGTTTCTGACTGTATCTTCTGCAGCCACGTTTATTACATGAGCGGCGATGCATGGAAGGAAGGTGGCATCGATGCCACTGGTGAGCGCAAATTTATGATTTCTTATTTTATTTATTTAATTTTTGGATTCAGGAATGAGGGGTTTAACTGACTTTTATTATTACTATGGTAACGTTATTTCTGGTGATGGTTGGTTGGTTTGATCATTAATTGTGTGGTTGGTTTGGAAATAGGGGCCTTGATGGTTTTGACGCTCAAGGTTATATCCTGTGCGGTTAATTACAACGATGGATTGTTGAAAGAGGAGGGCTTGCGCGAGGCCCAGAAGAAATTCCGTTTGGTCAAGTTGCCTTCGCTGCTGGAGTACATTGGTTACTGTCTCTGCTGTGGCAGTCACTTTGCTGGTCCTGTTTATGAAATGAAGGATTATCTTGATTGGGCAGAAGAAAAAGGGGTATTCTTTATTGTTTATTTTGATTTTGGATAATGACGATTAGACTGCTGAGGCATGGTGTACTGTGGTTAGTGGATAACCTTGCTCCTAATGTAGTCGGGCTTTGATTTCTAAACCCTTGTGTATGGAAATTTTTTGTTTGGATATGTAATTTCTAGGCCTGTAGTCAGGGATTAGTTTTTGGCTACCGCCCTGCTGCAAAAATAAAAAGTACATTAGCATTGAATGCCCAATTTTCCTTAAATTTAAATAAAAATTCAGGGGCAGTTTCTCATTTCTGTGCTGATACGTTATGAATTACTGTTTTCCTATTTGTTATTTTAACCCTAGTATTTATTATTGTTGTAATTGCAGATTTGGGGCCCTGAAGCAAAAGGGCCATCGCCCTCACCTTATGGTGCAACCATCCGGGCTCTCCTCCAAGCTGGGTTTTGTATGGCCATGTATTTAAACCTCGTGCCTCATTTTCCTCTGTCCAAGTTTACTGATCCTACCTACCATGAATGGTGTTTCTGGAAAAAATTAAGTTACCAGTATATGTCTGGCTTTACTGCACGCTGGAAGTATTATTTCATTTGGTCAATATCAGAAGCTTCTATAATTATCTCTGGCCTGGGTTTCAGTGGCTGGACTGATTCGTCCCCACCAAAACCACGATGGGACCGGGCCAAAAATGTAGATATAATAGGTGTTGAGTTTGCAAAGAGTGCAGTTACAATTCCAGCTGTATGGAATATTCAAGTCAGCACCTGGCTTCGTCACTGTGAGTTTGTTGCCATGAAATTGAATGCTTTTATTTCGGGGTTTGATTAGTTATCTCAGTAGGATATAGACACTGTTCAGGTTTGGGCATGAAGTTAGTTTATGGTCCTAGCTGCATCATTTGTAAGTGTTGGTTACAATTTGGATATATTACTTTTTGTGTTTACTTCTGAATTTGGATAAACTTTCCAATGAGAAAATAAAGAAAAGGTAAAATGCATTATGTTTTTCCTGTGAGCTAAAAATCAGTTTTGAAGATGTTAAATGAAAGAACTTCTATAAAGTTGAAGTACATAAGTTGATTTTGATTTATGAAAGAAACATAAATAGTTTCTCTTCAAGTATTTATTAAGGTGTTTATCAAAACATGGCCTTAAGGGAAATTTTGTATCATGATCATATTAATAATATCTCTTCTTGAGTTAAAAATCAGTTTTTAAGATGTTAAATGAAAGAACTTATAGAGTTACATAACATGATTTTGATTGGTGAAGGAAGCTTAATTAATTTTAACTTCATTACATTCTTCTCCTATAACTTTATTTATGAAGATGTTTATGAAAAGAGTGACTTAGTTGGAACTTTGTATCATGGATTACTTGGGTCAGATTAATAATCCCGCTTCTTGAATTAGAACATGGTTTTTGTTTACAGTAAATTATAGCATGATCAAGCTATCAACCCTTGACCAATTGATTTTCATTTTTTTGTTCATCTCGTAGGCTTTGCTAGATACAAAATTAAAGTTGATGTAAATTACCTATTTATATGTCATTCGTAGAGGTTGACAACGAAATATAAAATATTAATGTTGCTATTGTTTGGGTTTTGGTAGATGTTTATGAGAGGCTTATTCAGCATGGGAAGAAACCGGGTTTCTTTCAGCTACTTGCCACCCAGACCGTTAGTGCTGTTTGGCATGTGAGTAAAATTTTAGCAGCATTTTACATTGATTGTTTCTATTGTACTTTACGTTGGTATTTGCATTATTATTGCTTCAAGCTTACTATATTTGCAAATGTATGTATAGTTTTTTAGGAAAAACTAATTATCAGACAAATAATCATTACACTTGTTAATAAGCAGTATGAGATAGATGAGGTGATGTATGAATATATCTATTAATTTCTTCTGCTACGTTATTTGGGAAAAGAGATCTATTTTAGCCAGCTGAAGAAGAAACTGTTGCGTGAAACAACTTTGGTGTGCTGGTTTTAATTGGTCTATCTATGTTCTATGTAAGGATTTGTGCAGTTTTTTTCTAACAGTTTGACGTTATCGTTGTAGGGCCTGTACCCTGGATACATAATATTCTTTGTTCAATCTGCATTAATGATTGCTGGCTCCAGAGGTATATGCTGATTTTTTTCTCATTTGTTATCTTTTATTCGGTTAGTTAACTTGAGTTGCTGTGTTTCTATGGAAACAGTCATTTATAGATGGCAGCAAGCTGTGCCTCCGACAATGGCTCTGGCTAAGAATGTCCTTGTGATTATGAATTTTGCCTATACGCTTTTGGTTCTAAATTACTCCTGCGTTGGTTTCATGGTTCGTCCACTTTCTCTCCCTCGTAACCGGCAAAAACACTTACACCCACATTTACAACTTCTGTTTTCAGCCTTAAAAATGCTAATATGGATTTCAAGGTTTTTTACATGTTTTTATTGTTTAATTATATTTGAATAGGTGTTAAGTCTGAATGAAACTCTTGCCTCGTATGGAAGTGTGTATTACGTTGGGACCATTATTCCTGTTGTTACGATTCTTCTTGGTAAAGTAATCAAACCTGCAAGGCCTGCTAGATCCAAAGCTCAGAAGGAACAGTGAGGTAGACAATGCTGTTTATTCTTGTTGGAATTTTTGAAATTGGATTAGGATAATGTGGGACAACGGGTTTCCAGCTTCCACAGCTTTTCTGCCCCTGGTTTTCAACCTCTTGTAACAGCTGTTTTGGTCTTGAAAAAATGGCCGGGCTCTTTCATAAACCTGGCGTTAGCATTGAGTTGTATTTCTGTGATAAGAAAACATCCTGTTGGCAGGTTTTATAAAAGCAGTTACTGACGAGATTTTGGGAACATTTGTATTTCTGTGATTTCTCTCCACTTTCAGATCTCGTGACAATAACTGCTAGAGGCTATATTTTTGAAATCTTAACTGTAGACAAATATGCAGATACTCTGAAGTATTGTAGCCAACTGTGCTATTTAGTTTTCTACCCACCCCATCATTTGTTGTCATTTTGTACAAAGTGATGCATGCCTTGTTGCCCAGAAAGTAAAACTTTTGGATATGAGCTGCCTATCAAAGGTCTAAGAATTTCATGACCGGGACAGTGCTTTACCTTAAAATCTCTTACCTGGATGGAGATATATCATAATATGAGCTAGTATTATTAGAAGAAAGGAACAGTGAGGGAGAGCGAAAAGTTTAAAGAAGAAACGAGATTATTAAGTTTCTTTGAAGACGAATTGAGATTATTTAATCCATCAATTCAACTTTTTTTCATCCTAATCTATTCCTGGCGACTGGCCTGTCAGCTGGTTTCTCAAGAGTTTATGCTCTTAAAATAACACTAATGCTTTTAAATGAACAAAGAATTGGATTTATGTTTGAATGGATTCAGAGTTCTTGTTTTGGTCCATGAGATTTACACATCCTTGTAACTAATTTCAGTATTATTTTAAGAGTGATATAAGTGCTCTCATTTTAGTGCAGATATCTTTCTTTCTGTTTTTTACCTTGTCATAAAATATGCCTATATATTGTGATATGTCCATTAGTCAAATCCTGCAGAAGATCTCATACTGTCATAGTATGGATAGAGGCAGCATTATGTTCAGGGAAGCAAAGGATTGTGGGGACCACTTGCATGTTTTCCTTTTATTACCGTTCAGTTATTTCCAACCTCCTCTTGAAGGATTTTCTTTGTTACTTATACATTGAATGTGCATAGATTTCATGCCACCATATTTACAGCATCAATATAAAGATGCTCTTCAGCTAACATTGGGGATCATCTTTTGCTTTCTCCTGTTTTGTGAGGACAAACCTCCTCTTTTATCTTTTTGATAAATTAGTGTAGGTTTTTTTTCATTGGGCTGTTTAGTTTTTTTTTGATAAAAAATGCCTACTAAACTTCTTGTAAAGTAAAATGAATTTTTTAAACTAATTATTTATTTAATGAATAATTTTACCTTTGATATGAAATTGATCTATTAATTCTTAAGGGATTCAATTTCTTGTGTTTATGAAATGCTATCAAATTTGGCAAATCATCTCAATTCTAATCTGTTAATTAAAACAAAATCTCGGGGGTGTAGCCCGTTGGAGCTGGTTCCCATTCTGAGTAAGTTAAAACAATGTTCTAATATACTTATAAAATAAAAATATTTTGATATAATAAACATAAAATATATATTTTTCATCTTCTTCAACATAATATAACTGAATAAGTAATTAACGAGTAATAATTAAGTATTTCAAATTTCGTAGTAATTAATAAAAATGACATTTATTGCAGTAACAAGCTGACAGTAGTGAAATTGTGAGAGACCACGCAGGCTTAAACTGTTGCTCTGGTGATATGCTCTTACAAGGGTATTACTTACTGAGTAGGAATATTCTTAATTTTGTTTCAAGATGAGACAGTGCTAAGTACATAGACACCAGCAAACTGGCTCCAGATTTTGCTTTCAATTTTTATGTACTATTCAGTTTTTTCTATGTCATTCAGTTACTTTTACCCTAACAATTATGCTGAGGAAATTAGTATTTCTTGTTGAAACATTGTATAGTTTTTTTTTTTTTAACATATAGATAAGAGAAACAGAAAACGAGAAGGTAAAAAAAGACAGTTATAGAAAACATGTTAATTTTTATACAAACAATAGAATTACCTAACTATATATACCTTTCCTTCTTTTTTACTTTATATTTCAGGTAACATGAAAGACAAGTTAGGAAAGTATATTGCATTATTTTTTGTGTAAATAAAATAAGAAAAAGAAAATTGACAATTTTTCAACCAATAAAAAATCATAATAAGTATGATTTTTAAGATATACATTATAAGAATGAACATACTTCATCCCTCATAAATTTGTTTTTGGGAAGTTCTTAATTTTCTTTTAAGTTGATGTATAATATTTGATTGGATATCAAGTTGTGAAAAGTAAGTTAAGATTGACACAATTTGATGTAGAATATGTGAAACATAAAAGCAAAAACACACACAATTTATGGTTCAAAATTTTCATTAATTAATTCTCTTCCAATGCGTAATCAAATCTGATTTTACTTTTTTCTCTCTTAGCATGTTTTCTCCTTATATTCTTCTCTTCAAAATTCTGACACTTTATGCAGCTGCTTCTCATTTTCTATTTGTTTTTTTTTTCTTTTCTTTTTATATTTTCTTTCACTTATTCCATTATCATAGTATTTTTCAGTCGGTTTCTGTTCTCTTCTCCATTCTCTCTGTATTTTTTTTGCTTCCACCGACTGCTAGTTTTCGATAGCTTCACCAAACTCAAGGTTTGTACCTTTCTCTTCCTTTTAAATTATTCTAATCTTATTTCTCTGAACTTTCTTTTCCTTCTGTTTTTCTATTCTTCCTTCTATTTTATTTTCCATTGTCAAGGTTCTTTCTTCTCTCTTTGGTTTTCTTCCTTCCCAGAGAAGAATCTCTTTTTTAGATGTCCTTTTTTTCTCAGAGAAAACACAAGGTCATTCTCTTCTTGTTGCAGCCATTAAACTTTGGTTTTGGTCAAAGTCCACCCACAACATGTTTTTTAGCAGCAGAAGAGGTGACATTGTTGGTCATGGCAACACAGACATCGCTGAGTGGGAATTAAGACCAGGAGGTATGGTGGTGCAGAAACGTAACTCAGATGTGAATCAAAATTTCACATCTAAATCCACCATTAAAGTCAGAGTGAAATATGGATCATCCTATCACCATATTCAAATCAGCTCTCATGCAAGCTTTGGTAAATTCATTTTCAGAAATTTCTCTCTTTTTTTTTGTTTCAAAGTTTAATTTCATTCACTGAAAACTAATTAGTACTGGGAATAATCAATTAGTATAATTTTGGTGGTTATTGTAAAAAAAAAACTAAAAAAAATAGTATATTTATCATGCATGAGAGTATAAGATAATGTCATGGTACATGGAGATTCTTGATTGAATTATACTTTATACTGCATATACTTTTTATTTGTTTTATTTTTTTTTTTCACAAATTATTGTACCAGTTGATGAATTATTGTATGTGGTTCTTTGGGGGTGCAGGAGAATTGAAGAAAATATTAACAGAACCTACTGGACTGCATGTTCAGGATCAGAAGTTGATTTACAAGAACAAGGAGAGAGATTCGAAGTCATATCTTGATGTTGAGAGAGTCAAAGATGGGTCAAAATTGGTGCTTCTTGTGGACATTGAGAGCAGAGAAAGAAGGATTCTTGAGAAGTTAAAAATTATAAAGAAGGAAAAGAGTTCAAAATCTTTGACAGAAATAAAGTTGGAGGTTGACAAACTATGCAAGAAGGTACTAACTTTCACAAATTATACGGTCAATTTCACTATTAATTTCTGTGGTGTGAACTGTAGTACCTATTTTTCCGACTAATTAATGTGTTTGATTAATTGAAATTGGACAGGTTGCAGCTTTGGAGGCTGATGATTCCACAGGTGGGATTATAACAGAGTTAGATGTGGAGACTTTGACTGAAAATTTGATGAGAACATTGATTGCATTGGATGAAATTTATGGTGAAGATGAACTGAAGCTGCAGAGAAGAGAATTGGTACTAACTCTTGATCTTCAAAACAGCTGAAATATACATCAACTGATATTAAAAATTATTTATGTCACTGACATTGTATGTTTGAAAAAAAAAATGTGAAGGTTAGGAGAGTTCAGAAACACATTGAGACTCTAGATATGCTGAGGATGACAAGAAAAAATTCAATTACCCTTAAAAAGGATGAAAAGAAGAGCAATGTGCATTATGGTGTTGAGTTTCAGAAGAGGCAGGAAAATCCTAAGCAGCAGCAACATTCTGACTCTGTTGTGGTGACCACAAAATGGGAAACTTTTGATTAAGGCATTTGGATTTATAACCAGAATGCTTCACTCACATTAAGAATGTATCAGTGAGTCATCATGTGATTGGAAATTGCTTTTCCTTAAAAGAAATGATTAATCTCTCATTTACAGACACTTTTCTGCCATTTTTAATAGCATTATTTATATTAATTAATTTATCTCATAAATTTCTTTGATTCTGTAGCTATTTCTTTATGGTAGAAAGAAACTTTGTTTTCCTCTTTGGAACTTCCTAACTCTATTGGGTGATTTCTGCCTTTGACTGTATGTTTGTGTTTAGTTGTGTCTCTTTTCTTGTTTTTCTTCTGATACAGATGAGTCCCCGACCATAGAATTAATAAATAATTGTTCTTACTCCTTTCGAAAATCAAAATATTAGTTTTCTTTTCTTTTGCCAATCATCTTAACTGTGAAAAATTATTTGTACTTTCTTTTGTTTGATGTATGGTCTTGTGTCTTTATTATTCTGATATTCTTTCTCTTGATATTTTCTTCATTGTAGTTTAAAAAATTAACCACTTTTCATTTTTATTTTTATTTTTGTAAGACATTTTTAATGAAACATTGATTTTTTTTTCATATTAAATATTATAACTCTATGTTTTTAATAATAAATAACATTTTTTAATAATTACTAATAATACAATAAAGTTCATATACCAATAATGTTATTTTAAAATTTTAATAAAATTAATTAATTTTTCTGGCATTTGTTTTAGGTTGAGATTTACTTATATTAAGAACTGAATAAATATTGAACAAAATAATTTTTTTTTTGTATCTGATTATTTGATCAAATTCCAAGTTTCAATGTGTGATCTTATAAAACAAAATATTATGTGAAATTTTATTTAATATTTTAAAAATTTATAATTTTTAATCAATGATTAAATTTATGCAGAATGTACTGTGAGATCCCTTATCATTATATTAAGAGAAGATGGTATTGCAAAATATTTATTTTGAATGGTTAAATGCTTTTGAAGTTATAAATTATGAAAAGTTAGAAGTTAACATCATGTGTAATGTGGGAGAACTGAATACTATTTGACTTTCTATTTTTAATGTTTTTACATTATCATACATTTTTAATTTCACATTACAGAGGAATAAGATCAATATAGTTTCTAATATATTATCTTTTGTTAATTACATTTTTTACAAGGGAATACAAACAATGCATTCTTTAATACAATTTTAACAAGTTATCTCTTATTGATTATTTTCTTAAATATAACTAAAGTCATTTATATTAAGAGTAAAACCTAATAATTTTTTTTAAATAGTTAATAAAAGTCATATGCACAAACATGCCTAGTTTGTATACACAAATCCGATATTAATTCAAAAATTAAGATAATTATAGGTTTATAAATATCTATCTCCATTCTAATTTATACAAACAAACACTCCCTAAAATTAAATTTTTGAAAATTTAGATATACAAACAGTTTTAACACTACAAAATATTTTAAAATTTATTTTATAATTAGTAAGTTTTCTTTAAAAAGAAATGTTTGTAGTATAGAATAAAAAATGAACTACTTAATTAAAAAAAATGAAATATATTTTAAAATATAATATGGATTATAAACAATGTAGGACACACATTACACATTATTATTTATATTTATATTTTTTTAATTAGGAAAATCATCCATAAATGTATACTGTACTTAAACTTGTACTTGCCCTTTTGTCTTTCTGCCTTAGTAGAATGACAGAAAGAAATAATATTTCAATAAATATATAACAAACATTATTGGGTTACTAAACTTTTATTTGTTCATTGGAGCTTAACTTTGCTATTCAAACCTCCTTGTTGCTATTCAAGCCTCCTTGTTGCTATTTAAACCTTGAAGTTGAAAGTATGTATTTATTTAGACAAAAAGGTCCCTAACAAAAAAGAAATTTTATTTACCTCATACTAAGTAAAAATTTATAATATATATTTATATACATTTTGATAACTTTAATGTTTTAGTAAAAAAATTAAATTTAAACCTAATTTAATTATTACTTATGTGGGATCCATTTTAAACACTCTGGTAATATCAAAATTAGGTTTGTAATGTTGTCTGCAGTTCCTTAGAAAAGGTTAAAATTGAATTCCCCGCTTCTAGAATGAAGATGAGCAGAAGCCTGGTTGGGTGGATTACAATAACTTGAGCAACAATTAAACCTTTTTCTTATTGGCTTAATCTATTATAGTCAGATTCATTTCTGTCAAATTTGCCGGCATTAAGACGATAGTTAAAGTAATTTTCATTCAAAATTTTATATAACAAAAATTATTAAGGCCTTTGCTCTCATCAAGTTCATCCTGAGCTGTAAACACATGTAATTTATTTTTCTTGGACAATAATAGACAAAATTAATGTATAAATATTCAATTAGATCTTCTTTCATTATTTTATAATATACATGGCTGTCTTTTCTCATTGTGACGGTAGATAAAAACCTGCCTTTTATAATAAAAAAACTTGCTATGCTTAGAATGTGAATATACAAAAAATCTAAATCTAAGTTGTGTATATTTGTATTTGGATAGAAAGGATGAAACAAAAGGAATGAATGGAAGAGAACGACTAAAATGTCTTATCATAGACAGATGCTAAGGAAATAGAAGACAACTGGAGAGAACAACTATCAGGTTCAACTTTGTTTTGCTGGAATTTCCAAAAAATTTTAAACTTTCATACAACATATACTTTTTGGATTTCGTATACTTTTCTTTCCTTTAAAAATCTCCCATGGATAGTGATTTTCTTTGAAAGCTACTACATTTATTTTTACCAGTTCAGATATTTTATTAGATTTTTTTTATTTGTCCTTCACTAAACATTAAAATACAATAATGTTAATATTTTAATAAATTTCAAATATTAAAATCAGTTTTCATCAATATATTTTGAAAGCACAACAAAAAAACAGTAAAAGAAATTCCTCAGAAAATTTAAATTCATATTTTTATCCATGATTATTGATAAACTCAATACCAATAACAAGATGGGTTTCAGTTTCAAATTAAACGGCTAGCTGATGTTCAAATAAAGTTATAATATAAAGACGAAATCATTTTAGGAACAATTTTATAGGTTTAAAGGAGAAAATATAACTTAATTGAAGAACAAATATTTTTATTATTTTAATAGTTAGACATATAATATATAAAATATAAAAGTAATCATTTCCCTGAGTCTGAAGTGTTTTATTTGTATATTTGTTTGTTCTTATGACTATGACCGAGTAAGATGAATGAATTTTTGCCAGTGTAGATTCATAATAATATATTTATTATGTGGACGAGGTTTCGTGTACTAATGTAGATCTTTTCTATACTTTTGTAACAAATGTTTTAAGAACACAACAATTAAGGTAAAAGATAGCAAATTTATTTACAAATTTAGGAAAGTATTGATGATTGTGAGATAAATTAAGGTAAGAGATAGAAGATTGATATACAAGTTTGGAATATAATGGTGAGAGTAAAAACTCTCTAATGTTAAAAATAACGAATAATATCACGCGTTCAACATTCAACCATTGAATAGATAACGTTAAAAATGATCAGTGATATTTTTATAAATAAATGCAATTATTAAACGTTGTTTATAATTATAATTCGACGTAAAAAGATATAAAACATCGAATGTCCCAGCGTTAAAATGTTAGAAGGTTAGTGAATTCAATAAAAAATTGAACTAAAGATTGAAAATTCATTTACTTTATCTTAGTGCGCAAAACCTCTTTCTCTTCTCAAACCGACTTTATGAATGATTTTCGTTTGTTTTGACCAATTATTTTCGTCCTCTTGTCCTTCATTGCCGCATTCTGCTTTCTCTCTGACTGATGACGACACTTTATTTCGATGAATCCACATTTTGAAGGTTAGTTTGAAGAACTTATTTGTTGAATTTGTTTGTTGTTTTTTGGTTGAATTTGTTTATTGTTGTTGTTTGATTGAACTTCTTTGTTGTTTTTGTTTGGTTGAACTAATTTGTTGGTGTTGTTTGATTGAACTTGTTTGCTGTTGGTTATTGTTGTTTGTTGTTGATACTACACTACACGTTTATAAAATACCAAAAACTGAAATTAGTTATTTTTCTGCTTTTCAGGTCTCGTAGAGTTGTAAAAGATTATCACAATTAATTAAAAAAAAAATTGATTAACCTCATTGACAAAATTCGACGTTAAGTTAACGTCGTATATGGACAAAATTTGACGTTAATTTAAGGTCGAATTTTTTAAAATTCGACCTCAATTTAACGTTTCCTGCTATGACTTCAATTTTTTAAAAGCTTAAAATATTCGACGTTGTACGTGATTTTTATACTATGATTTAAAGAACCTATAATAAACACTTGTGGATTTAGTCGTGTTGTTACTGAAAAAGGTGAGATCATAATCAGATTTTGATGACAAAATAAAAAAGTATATCATTGACGGAAACATTGTTTAATTATGAGATTGAATAATATAAAGTGTATATAACTAGTGATTTATGTAGATCCTTGAGTATTGATAGATTTCATTGGTTTGAATTGAGTTAATTAATGTTATTTTGATATAGTTTTGATTTTGTTATGTATGCTTTTTGTTATTAGATAATTTCTAAAAGCTGTCACAATTAGTTCAAAATGCACTAATTAAACATATGAGATGGAGGGAACTCATAAAAGTTTCCACTGCCTAATTATAGATAGATACTTATGAGATTATTCACAAATCAAAATTTAAATTAAAAAAGATTAGATCACTAAATATATAAAATATTTATGATAGATGTTAGTTTATGCATTAAATAATATTATATTTTTATTTATATTGTGAGTTGTATTTGATAGACTTATGTAAAGATATATAGATATTATTATTATTATTTTTAAGTTAAAATCTAAATTGTTAAGTTACCTTTACTTTGTTTCATCGTATCTTTGTCTAGATTGTATTATCATCTTATTTTGACGTATGATCATATATAATACTATGAAACAAGTACAAGAGAATCCTTTAGAAGTTAATTATATCAAATTTATCTCATATATGGTAAATATGAGATTGAAAAAATAGTATGTAATTTAGATATATGTTTGATTTATTATACGTATTTTAGAATGTTACTAGGATGATTTGATTAATAGAAACAATTGTTATGACAAAAAAAACCGTATTTTAACGAATGTGATATATTGATGAAATTAATAATGACTAGTCAAACTTATCCAAATAAATTTGATAAAGGAAAATCGTCACCATCCATTTGGTTGTACAAAAGTAGCGTTAGACGTGCATATTGACTTAGGATAATTAAGGAATAATGTATTGCAAGTATTTTTTTGTTTTAATCACGTCTTAGGTGACTCACCTTTTACATTAAAAAAAGCAAGAGTGACGCACATTTGTGCTGTGTATCTGGACAATGTGTGGTGTTATTAACATGTTTTTACACACTCTAGATATGTTTTATAGTTAAATATTAAAAACTAAATTTAGTAAGAGTAAAAATTCATTCCCCAGAAAATTTAAAATTTCTTAATGACAATTTTTATAACAAAAACAAGTCGGAATAGCAAGTTAAGTATTTCCTAAGTAAACATAATATTTACCATCCCTAATCAATAATGAATTATTTCTCGCACTAATTAGTGACAAAAATAACTTTCTAAATAATACTTGTTAATCACCAGTTTTTTCTTCTCTATAACAAAGGGACAATTTTGTTTGAAGGAAAATATTTAAATAAATAAAAATAATAAAATATTTTTTGGGTAACATTATTTATTTGTATCCCCTCTCTCTATATACATTAAATTTATTATTTTCAAATTAGTTTATAAAATTATAAATTGATATATAATAATAATAATAATAATAATAATAATAATAATAATAATAATTGGTACTCACTAATTTTCTCTCATGTTATATTTAATACTTTAACTGCATATTATAATTTATCATATTTAGTAAATATAGTTTTTAATATTATTTGAAATCAATTTTCCTTATAATATATTAATTATGATATGCATTTAATATAGATATTTAATAAATTTAATAAATGCAATATGTGTTTCTATATGTAATTTTAAAAAATAATTAATTGATAAAAAAGTTTTAAGATAGAAAGTATGGATATATACTATGAAAGCTTAATCTCACATAAATTTATACGATAACACATTGCATAGATATACATCTTACTTAGAGTATGTTACTGACAGCCATTGATGTAAGATTTTCTTTTAAAAGAAATTTAATAAATGTAATATATGTAGTTTTAAGCGAATATCTATATTATATTATATTAAAATATCGTTATTTAAAAAGTTTGACACTCCATAGTGCATTAGAATAAAGAGATAGTTTTGAAAGAAGGTTGTGATAGTAAATTTAAAGTGATTAAGCTATACTAGTGTGTAAACAAAATCGGGGACATGGAGACAACCGTTTTCATCTGAAAGCGATTCCAGGAGAAGGGCCAAATAAGTTATAGAATTTTCCAGTTATCAATATTTTTCAAAGCCTCCAATATTTACACATACTAACAATTGAAAAATATGATATCGGTGATTGGAAAAACAGACCAAAGATTTTCAAACAATTACCACAAGGAACTTGCGACCATCCGACACATGTCTTGCGGCAACGGAAAACGAAAAACAGTCGTTCTAGCTGAAGCTACCGTATTGAAAGAGAAAAGGTTGAACAACACCCAAGGTTGAATAGTTACCAAGTTGAGACATCATGAGTATGACTCTTAGATTGCGTAGGAATGGAATTCAGAAAAACACAACCTCTTCACTTTTCATAATGTTTTTATTCCATCCAAAGTCAATGCTACATATAGGAGAGTCTTTTATAAATGAAACTCCTCTATTATCTCTCTTGGAATTCGGTAGAATCTGAATAAAATGCATTTTATCTTATACCACATAAATAAAATGTTAGATTACTTTTATAATATATATATAAGTAAAATAATTTTATCTTGGTTTGTTAATCCAAAATCCCACGTGTGTGTTGTGTGCATATTCTTTGGAATTTCAATACCTAGGCCATTTGATTTCTTACATGATTATGATGACTCTGTGTGAACACTCCTTTCTGACACAAATTCAAAGATTGGTGTTATTACACGTTTAGCAGCTTTTCATCTCCTTGCAATATTATATTATTGCACGTGAATTTTATGACAGGCTTCGATCCTAACCATTAACGATTCAAAAGGTCAACATGCAGTATTGTTGATGGAAAAGAAAACCCAAGCTAGTGTTTCATGCAGAATGTACATCAAGGTTATGCTGCAAAATTTACTCATCGACCAAATATTAATCAAGTAGTAACTACAATGCGATTTTTTTAATGCCAAATTACGTAATCAATTTAATATATTCTTTATTTCTGACTGCTACAAATACTTGTTCAAAGAATACAAGCTTACATTGAAAGAGAACAAATTGGATTTGACTGCGATGAAAAAGATGACAGAACTTATATCTGATACATGTAGAGTTCATCACATGTACTAGTTTGGCTAATATATTATAAGTAATTCTCTTTCTTCAAATTAACATTTTGAGACTTTTAGTTCGAAATATTTTTTAAAATAATAAATAATAATAATCGACATAAGAATACTGGTCAGATTGCGGCTGGTCAATTTTTGTTGCCGATAACCCGACATTAGAACTCAACCAAATCAGGGAAGGTAAATGCTTTTTTTATTCCAGCTTTGATTCTACTGGCTTGTAAGTATGACTTGGTATTACTCCAAAACATTGCTTTATTATTGTTAAATGAAATATTTCTATATATTTAAACATATGACTTCAAATAATTATTTGAAAAATAGCATTATTCAAGTAAAAATAATGACGTGCAAGCTAGAATGATATAAAAATCATTCAAAATCAAAACTAACATGCGCGAGTTTTGTAAAAAAAGTTTAATTATTTATTTATTTTTTAAGAGAGCAAAAATGGAGGTGCTACAATTTTAAAACCTTCAGAAGGCTCGTATAGTTTTCAAAACAAATAAAATATCATCAACAAGTTTTTAAACAATGTAAAATGGTTATTATCAACATCCTTCAGCTTACTCTAAATAAAGAATATATAAACCTACGTGCTACATTATTTTAAAAAATATTGTCAAATTTTGCATTATATATTTGTTTTTCTATTTCAACTTCAAAATTCTCTTAATCGCCTTTATTTCAATAGTATTTTCATTCGGAGTTAATTGTTTTTGAGGGTGAAAACACACTAAATGTATTATGCACACACTTATACAAATAATAAGATAAAATTATTGTAGTTAATATAAAATAGACCTTCGGTATATATCAACTTGAGCTGATGGAAAGTGGTGTGAAACTCACATCACTTAACTAAGAGATTAGAGCTCGATTTCTAACCTTTGGAAACTTAGACTCACGTGAAGATCAGTTTTCGTGAATTGACTACGCTCTAAATAGGAGATCACATATTAATTAATTAAAAAATGACATGTAGAAGGGTCCAAAAATAGATGAATATTTTCAGAAGAGGTTTTAACTCTAATATTTCATGTCATTCCACTTCAAAATATCTTGATAAATAGCATACATTCAAGAGTGCCATATGTACACTTATGAAAAGACCAACATGGAAACATCTCTGAAGGAAAAGGAAACAAACTTCGTAGATTAGCTGAAAGTAATTTTTTTATATCATTTATTACATTTATTTGAAACCACTACACACAAAACTCAAAAATAAAGTTTTAAAGAAAATTGGCATGCATCACCTATTTTAAAAATATATTTTCAGATGATTATAATATAGGCATAATTCGGTAAACGTAGTTGCTAACTTAGACTTTATGATACTCAATGAAAGTATTTACGTTTAAAAGTTTTATGGATACTTAAATATAATATTCAGGGTGTAAAAGTGTGAATGTTCCTATTGGTGATACCATATGATATGATAGATAGACTAAGTTAGTCCATGAATTACTTAATATTAGACTTTATGCATGGTCGACTAAAGATCAAGATGATAGAAACATACATGGAAGTCTGGCTTATCAAATTGTTAAATGGTTATTTATTTCTGTTTTATTTTCTTTGTTTAATAGGAAAAAAGAGCCGTAGTGAGTTTACAATTATAAATAGATAATATAGTAAAAGAAAGAAAAAAAATATAGAAATTGGTTTGATATGATATATATTGATCGCCTCATTATCGAGTTCTTGTTAGATTAGTGACAATCTTATGTAAGTAATAATCTATATTCAATATCTGTGAAAATTTATTGGATAAGAAAATTGATATCTCTCCAATAAACTTTGGAGAAGTTGTGATAGGAGTAAAAGGCATTGAAATTTGAAAAAAAAAAGCATTATAATAAGAAAAAATAATAGTAACAAATAATAGTATCTAATAAGAAAAAAGAGAGTTTCAAATAGCAACACACTCTCAGTTTTTTTCTTTGACGAAATCTTGGTTGAATAGAAGAAAACAAGAGAATTCATTCCCTGAAAATTTAAACAATATAAAATGGCTATTGACGCTTGGATGCAAAACGTGGTAAGATGGTTAGGCGTTTAGAATTGATGAGCACAGAAAGTAGAAAATACATGCACCCAAATCAATTCAATGAGAAGCAACAAAATTGAGTATATAGAAAGGAAAAGATGGAGTAAGTTTGACGATCTTTCTGGTTGTTTCCGTTCTTCAAAAGCTAAAAGCTAAACGAAATGTGTAGATAGAAACAATTTTCAAGAAAGAGTATTATACATTTAAATTGAATTCATAGATCCTGTGTTTGATTTTGCTTTTCCAACAAAAGAATAATAAACTGTATAGAAGAATAATCTTTCTATCTATATCTATCATGAATCTTGAATATAATAAACCATGAATCCCTGCGGAGACTGTAGTGATGAGTTTGTTGTTACTCATTACCAATCAAAAACCTAACTCAGAGGATTCTTTGGTGGCACATGATCCCAAAAAACCTTCCTCAACATCTTGCTCTACCTCTTTCTCTTCTTCCTCCTCCACCAGTTTTTTCTCCTCCTTAGAATCACATGAAGTCAGTTCCTTAGCTCTCAAAGCTTGACCCTCCCAATTGGTCCGCGCCAACACGAACATCATTGTTATCATACAAGATCCTTGCGCCGCCAACATCCCCAGCCACAACCCTTTGAAATCAAACCCTGCAAAGAACCCCAACCACACCGCAACGGGCATGCCCACTAGGTAGAAGCAACCCAAGTTTATGTTCGCCCCCAATTTCGGCCTCGCCGTCCCCCTCAAAACGCCGCAAACCGTCGTCTGGGGACAGTTCCCGAGCTCGCAAAGCCCAATGATAGGCAACACCATCGACGTCAAAGCAATGATTTCTCCGTCCCCCGTGAACATCGTCGCCCAAACCTTCCTCACCGAGATCGCGAACGCCAAAGCAGAGAACCCCAACACGAAACTGAAACAGAGTCCCACCAGCGCCGCAATTTTTGCCCTCACAGGATTCCCCGCACCCAACTCGTTTCCAACACGCGTCGACACTCCAAAACTTAAAGACGACGGAAAAATGTATATCAAAGCCGTGGTTTGAATCAAAACCCCCATGGAGGCAACACTTGCATGAGGGTTCACTAACAACCCGCACAGTAAAATCATTATCTCGTACCACCACCATTCCAGACAAACCGACACGCAACTCGGAATTGCGAGATTCAAGAGCCTTTTCCACCCCTTGAAGCACGACCTGGAAATACCCGGCCACGTTTTCTTGTGCGTGCCTGATACCACAACGTAAATAATCAACGACGCGACGAGGTTGAAATTTGTGATCACGGCGCTTAACGCGATGCCTCCGATTCCGAGGTTGAGGACGGAGACAAAGAGGTAGTTGATGGGCACGTGGAGGATAATGGAGAGAGCGGCGCAGCACGTGAGAGGAAGAGTTATTGATTGGCTACGAAGATAGATTCTTAGAGGGTGCAGCAGCGATTGTAATATAAGATCTGGGAGAGAGTAATATGTATAGTATTGTGCCTCATTGGCTATGTCTTCTTCTTGGCCACATAGGAGTAATAGTTTCTTGATGTTGAGCCAGAAGAATGAGATGAAAAGTGAAGTTAGGAGAAGAAGGAGCACGGTTCTCTGCATGGTGAGGCCGAGAAGTTTGAACCTTTTGGCTCCGAAGGCCTGACCGCAGATGGGTTCCATTCCCATGGCGAGGCCAGAGAGAACAGAGTAGCCAGTGATGTTGGCGAATCCGATGGCTAAGGAGCCACCTGCGAGAGCGAGTTCTCCGAGGTGGCCAAGGAAGATCATGGAGATCATGGAGCGAGAATAGAGTAATAGACCAGTTAGGATCATGGAGAAGGATATGTTGGAAATACATTTGGCTTCGAGGAGGGCCAGGGAGAAATGGGTTTTGTTGGGATGTTGTTGACATGTTGGGGATTTGGGGATCAAACTGGTGCACATGTTGGTCTCAACCTGTAATTGGGGATTCGATATCTTTGGGTGGCCCTCATTCCTTTCACAGAAAGTTGAGGTGGGTGATAACTGGTGCATGGTTTCTTTGACAGTTTCTCACAAGAGACAAAGCAAAGAAAGAGAGAGAAGTGAGAGTTTACAACAGAGGTTTAACTCGTGGTGAAGTTTTGCACTTTGCAAGAGTGTAACACAGGAGGGGTTTATAAGAGAAGGTTTGAGCTATGAATTTTGGAATGTTCCATTCAAATTAGAAGTATGACACACGGCCACACGTAGGGTCGACACACACTAATGCTAGTGCTACAGGATACATTTACCAACTCAAACTCTCTGAAATATTTTTCCTTTTTTGCCTTTTCAATTTCAAGCCTCCTTTTATGACTGACCAATAGTATGTCATATGAGAGTATATCACCATTTGGCCTGCAGCTAAAACAATGATGGTGAGACGCGGAGGCCACCAAATGTAAAATAAAAACACTCAATCGATCAATTTTGCCGAATAATGGGTCAGACCAGTACAAATGAGTAAAATGATTTAAATGTTGAATGGAATTTTTCTTCTGATGTTATTAATTACCCGTTGCGTTATATTCATGAAGATTACTGAGCTAGATGGGAGGAGAATGTTTTCTGACAATGGAAGCAATAAATTGTATTATTTTGGTAGAGACCCTGTGCTCAATAAATGGTAGCTACACTTGATTTATAATTAATTAAAGAAAAGGAAAGTCATGTGACTGAATGGCATGTCGGCATTTATTAATAGGTACTATTGCATTCCGGTTATGGAAATGGAGACATGTTTTATTGGAGTGCAATATGATTTAGTTGTTCAGCTGTGCTGCGTCTTGTAACATTATCAAAGAAATCCGGCGGAAGGATGATACTGAGTCCAATTTGGGTTTCACACGGACCAACGATTCTCTAACGCTACAAGTGCCCGAAGCTTTCTCCATTCAGGCCCGCATTAAACAAGTTTAATAATTACGCTCATAAATACTTTTATATATATTGTAAATCCATAAATATTACTTTTATAGGTTCTTTTTATTATTATATGTTCATATTGGATGGCATTTTTTGTAACTTCATTGTATGAGAAGTCCACTGCTAAAAGTTGTTAGGAAATAAAAGAGAAAAATTATGTGGTGCCAAATACCACTCTATTGGATGTAAATTACGATGGGCATAAGGTATAATGCAATATCTGGTTTGTTACCCAGAGTTTACATGGCGACATGTTTGAACCATGCACTCAAGACCAAGCACGTTGGAACTTGGTAATCAATGTCTACTGGATTTTAAAAGAAAGAAATGGAGAAAATACGTTGTTTCCCAACCTCACATTGTTGTCCTAGGTACATTACATACGAGATTTATTTCTGTTACAATCAAAACACGATTTCAGTTTTTAAGAAAAAAAATAGTATAACTCAATTAGATTAAGCATCTATTTACATTTCAGTTAAAAGATTCAGCTGAAATCAATTAGAATTGAAAACAATTAATTTTAAGTGTATTTAAAATATAATTTATTTGTTCTAACTGAAATCCAGAAACCATCTCTACAGTAGAGAAGCATTTTCAACATTATAAGAAATATAGAAAATGTAAAACTTATATAAAACAAATAAAAGATAGGATAATGATATTTAGACAATATTTTTTTTATAACATTTAAACATTATCTACGTGTCATTCTGTAATTGATTTAGAGTAGTGTTTATGATTATTATTATTGATTGTAGAGTAATTTTGGACCAATCACAAAATGACACTTAGATGATATTTAAATATTGTCAAAAAAATGTTGTTTAAGTATTATTATCCTAAAAGATAGGATAATGATACTTAGACAACATTTTTTTTATAATATTTAAACATCATGTACGTGTCATTCTGTAATATTGTATATGTAATTAATATGAGTAGAATAATTGTATAAAAGTTCTTTCCTTTTTTATGTATGGTTATCATAATATTCACTTTTGTCATATTGTTTTATTATATCAAGTATATATTAAGTTATTCATATTAAATATGTTTATAGAAAATAAATTTGAATGTGAAATTAAAATTAATTTACGTTCCAAATTTTCATATACTTTTGTTCCTAATTAATAATAAATTAATGTAATTTTTTTAATTTTAAAAGTTTTAATACAATTGAATTAGAAGTGTTATATTTATTGTTTTGTTAATGTAATTGAATTAGGAGTATTATATTTATTTATTTTATAAATTTAAAAACTAAAATATATAAAAATAAATTCTAATTTTGTTTGAAAGTTTAGATCTAAAAATATATTTAACTTTAAATATAACATAAAGTCAAATTGTTGGATCTTACGTCTGATAATAAAGTAAATTATTTTTTAATTATATAAGGTAATAATTAACTTTTTTATTGCGTTTGAGTACATACATTAGTTCCAGACAGCAATAAAAATAATAAGTAGATAATTGTGTAATCAATATTACGAGGAGATGAAAGAGTTTTAAAGAGTTTGTTGAGATACAACGAGTAATGCATAATTCATGTTCCAGAAGGAAAAACAAAAATCATCAACAATTTTGACAAAAAAATATTTTCGTCTATATATTTTAAAACATTCATTTTTTTTTCTTTAATTCTTAAATTTTGTTGTCTTAAAATACGTGAATATTTTTAGTCTAAGATTTTAACTACTTTTTATTAATTTAAAATATAAAATTTGTTTAATTAGATTTAAACTTAAAAATTATGGAAGCAATTAGTATTAAACATAAGGATCATAATTGTAACATCCCAATAAATATAGATTTAAAACTATAATAGGAGTCGACATGTAATAATATGATAGAACAGTAGAAAGTTTATACTGTAGGGTGAAATGTATAAAATACCTATAAACTTAAAATTGCACAAGTTATAAGGGTTTATACAGAACGATTTCACCGAACGATTATACAAAAGCCTATGAACCGAACGGTTTCTATACAGAATAGATATTAACCTATTGACCGAACGATCCTACATTATCTTCTGGGTTTTCACTCTCCAGCGCGTCCTCCAGTGAACCCTCATCGCCTTCTGCTCACACCCACAAGATGATCATCACAGTGAAGAGAACGCCTGAACGGACAACAACCACAAGACAGAAAAAGTAGGGTAAACTTATGTAATTTAATTAATCATACTAACTTTCAGGATAATTTATATCATACAAAAATCATACGTACATTTCAAAATATAACCAAATCATATAATACAGAAAATGACCGAACATCCTATGCATGTTATATCCAACTACTGACTTGACTCATCCGGAATGTATGAATTATGTAGTTACACGTTTATGCACCCGGGTGGATCCTAGCTGAGATGCCCTCAACAACTGTTACTCGAGGTTAGTCCAGTGAAGCTTACCTCGGTACACCAATACCTTGAGGCTAAAGGACCTTCTGCCATTCTCACACATGATTTACTTTTCTCTACGTGAGAATGAATAATCATAGAATATCAGGATAAATGATAGCTTAACTTAGCCATATTCATACTTTACCATTCAAACCATTCATGAGACATTCCTCCTTGGAATTCTCTTTCACAATAATTTAATAACATACATCCCATGTATTCAACATATACAATCACACTTAATCAATTTTTTATTCTGAAGAACAATTAACCCAAAAAGAAAAAACATGGAAAACCGAAGGTAAGAATATCCTTAACTCATGAACATAACCGAAAAGTCATGTAATCAGCTGGCTCCAGTATGAGCCGAATATAGTCTAAGACCTAACACTAATAAACTTGAATTGAATGTTAAAGACTTAAACATAATATTTATACCATAGGCCGAGCATTTTGAGCTAAGGTCGAACACTTTAACTATAGAGCGGAGTTTTCTTCAAGGAACCGAGTGTCAGTAAGAAACCGGACACTACTACAATCAAGCGCTAGTCTAAGACCGAGCACTATTTAGATCGAGTGCTAGTCTATGACCGAGCACTAAAGATACCGAGTATTAATCTATAACCGAACACTCTTTGAAAGACTGAGCGTCAATATATGACCGAACATTCCTTATTAAAAATTTATATATGTAAATCCGTTCATGAGAATAACTTGACGTCTATTCACATTCTGAAGACACGGAAAAATCTTGAATACTTAATATTTTTTTGGTAAAGGACTAGACCGACTATTAAGTCGAAAGAGAAAACCTTAACTAAACCGAATGCTTACTTTCAACATACTAATAAAGAACCGATCAACTAAAACGCTCTACAAATGTAGAATCTAGTCAAGACCGAACGTACAAATGTCAAACCGAACGACTCTCGGTGAAAGATACAAAATTCTGCAGGATGCCGCAGAGTTAAGACTCAACCCTATTCCTACCCAGTTTTCATGCCATATATCAAACATCAATACATACAATCAACATATAGTACTTCAACAATCTAGCCGAAGCATCAAGCATACATCATTCAAGCATCACCGATTCAAAATAGATAATCATAACTAAATTATATAAGCTCCCCTTACCTTTTAATCGAACGACTATTCACTTAGCAACAGAATGTGTTTTCCCTGAACTCCAACCTTTCTAGAATGCCTATTACCCACCAAACAAGGAAGAGATCAAAACATGATCATAATTCTTGTGAAGAAGAGGTAGATGAATGCATGCAACTAAAATTTTGACTTGCATGTGTCCGAAAATAGGTTTCTCAAGAAGGAGATAAATGTACCTACTTAGAACCAGAATCTGATCGGTGAAAATGAAAGCTTTTGATATGACGAGTGCTCAGGCAGGTTCTGATAAATGATCGGAAGAGAAAAATATGAGAATTCTTAGAGAGAAGATGAAGAAGTTTAGAGAGAAGAAGGAGAAATTGAGTTTTAGAAATTTGGAGAAGAATGGTGCATGCAGAGAAATGACACCAATTTTAAAAATCCCTTTTTAAATACTACCATCAAAAATCGATCGGTCCATTCTCATGCCGCTACCTATCTTCCACTTTCTATATCTTACAGTCTCGATCTTGACACTTGAATCCTACTGAGCTGGAAATTTTGTGGGTTCTAACAATTAACATCATGTAAATCAAGAGAAAATTGAATTTCAGGAAAAAATAAAAAAGTCATGCGAATATTTGTTATTATAATAAAGTTTAGTTTCAGAATTAATCCGTTTGCATAGTTTTCATGATGATGAAACTAGTGAGATAATTATGTTGAAATAATTAAAAAAAAACATTTAAAATATGTTAACTTCGACTTTAGAGTTAGATAACTTAAAATAAAAGACTAAAATGAATTTTATTTCAAAGATGGAGGAGATAGGTATATTTTAGCATAATAAAGTAAAAATTCATCATGATAAATATTTTGATAGGAAAAAATAGAAAAAATAAAATAAAATTGAGCTTACAAATAAAGTAGTCTTAAAAAAATTGATTTTCAATTGCAAAAGTTCTTCGAGCATCGTCGACAATACTGGAATAATTTCTATCTCTTATCTTCTTACTATTACTTTTATAAATTTTGAGAAAAAAGTCAGATGTTGGTTCATGTTTATTCATAAGGAAAATTTATTAATAAAAAATTGTTTGAAATAGTTTTTTTTTTATAAAAATATTTATGAATCTTTTTATAATACTCTAACAAATGTAGAATGAAATTTCATTTTTTAAAATAATAATTCAATGATAAAAAATAAAAAATAAAAAACTTAAACAAGAGCTTGCATAAACTCTTCTGCATTATTGGTAGCTGGTATTCCTTATCACCCAAATAATTCTTCGTATCGTATACGCCCGGGCAAGTATCAAATAATCCTTGGCGGATATATATAATACTTCACTAGACTTTATGGGATTAGACTAGTTTAATATAAAGTCTTGAAATAATCATGGGTTATATTTATAAAATATAAAATAAAAATTTACAGTTAAGTTGATTAAAAAAAATCTTATATTCAATGTAATTTTACCGTCATGACTGTTTATTCGCAATAAATTATAACTCTAAATTAATCAAACTATATGCCATTAAAATTGAAATAAATTTTACAGTTTTGGTTTAATTTACACTCATAAAATATTAATAAGTAATAATTTTATATCAGTTTTTTTTATATAATTATTACTTATTTCAACTTACACATGTACAATGGAATTGACTACTATTGAATTAATTTTTCAATAATTTGAATGTTTTTAATATTTAAAATTAGTTTGAAAACTCTTTAATCAATTAACATATGTATAGTAAAATGTTTAGTTTTTATAACTTTTACGATTATCTAGATACTAAAACATAACGAAAGTAAGAAACATCAAATTTTATATTGTTCCATTATTTAAGAATCTACATTCAGTTTGTAGTAACTTTGAATAGAATTCTATTAAAATATCAAAAGTTAGGATTATAAGATTCGTCTATATAAAACCTATACTTTAGATATATAAGAATTTAAAATACAATTTTTCAAACAAGTTAATGCTACATACAATTACTGTAACCTATCATTTACACCGTAAAAGTGATATAGAAGAATAATGTATACATTTTATATGTCAATCCTAAACTAAACAAGAAAACCTTAAAAGTAATCCAATCATCTCTGAATCCCAAAAAAGGTGTCAATCTCTCTAATAACTTTCAATATTTCTCTCTTATTTTTTATTTAAAATATTGTAGTTAAAAATGAGAATGAAGTTGGTTTTTAAAAAAAAATTATTTATTGATGATATTAATCAATTATGAAAATAACGTAATCTATTAATGTCATTCAGTTTTGAAAACTTATAAATAGGTTTTATTTTAATTGATTAGATTAATAAACTAATTGACTAATATAAATCAATGACATATATATAATTTGAAATGAATCCTTTTTACACCAAAACTAATCTTAATTGATTATCTTGTAATTAATTTGATTTTAAGAACATTTTAATTTAACTTATAACATGTGTAGATTCAACAAGCAATTAATATACTTTAGCAATTATTTTATCAATCAAAGATAACTTAACACTAACTATCATAAACTTGTATCCATATTTGCTTTGAACATAAAAAAAAAACAATTTTATCTTCTTTAACATATTAACAACAAAATAAGCTATTGTTAATTAGTAAGGAAAAACGCCTTTAGTTAAGACTTGTTTAACTAAACACTAGTTTATAACAAGTCTAAATGATAGGATTGATAATAGGGAAATATTCTTTTATCAATATAAAAGAGAAAAACTTGTATCAATATTATACATAACTTTTTTTTATAGAGGTTGAAGCATTTTAAGTCTCAATATTTATATATAATATATTTTGTCGATAAAAAGATATTCTATCTATTTATTTTTATCTGATAAAAAATACTAATAAATTTGACTTACTTTGGGGATTATTGTGATATACTGATTTTATAGTTTGTTCTCTAATTATTCTTAGTCTTTTTTTCTCTCTACTTTTTAAATATACATTTTTATATTTTAGTTATTTTCATTGGTAAACTTTTCATTGACCTCGGTAACAGATTGTTCCGTTAACCATTTGAGCCATCACAGTGTATTTAGTTTATCCTTAAATTCCGTATCTATTTATTTGGTATAAATATTAAATAAACTTCATAAAATAATAAAAAAATTTAAACATGGATATCATGATATCAGAACTTAATATAAAAGAGAATCCAAAACTTCAAGAGTCACTACCAGCTTTAATTATAAAGTCAGTTAGCCGTTAGCCTCCTCCATCCTGTGCATTTAACACATTTGTTTACAATATTTTATGTCGATTAACATTTATATATGGATTTTTGTTATATTAAGTTTGACGCCGCAATTTAATATCTAACATATTCTTAAAGCTTAAGGCAGTGCGAAATATTAAAAACGCGTTTATTCTACCATATCTTTTTATTGGTACTTCTATAGAATTTATTTCGTGGGAGGTTAAAGACTACAATTAAAATACATTTTTACACTTTTTTTTTTCTTATAAAGTTATTATTAGTTTTTACTATTTAAAATTTAAACCGTACGCATCATATAAAGATATTTTTAAGTACAGGTTAGTTATACATCTTATGATTTATTATATTAAAATCTTAAATTCATAATAAATATAATTATAAATATCATTATTTTATTTTTATATTTATAAATTTTAAAATAAAATTTTAATTAGAATTGATTTAATTAGGTTGATAAATATGTTTTACTTTTAAATATAAATGTTTAATAGATGTTTGATTAAACAGTTTTATTGATTAGCCATTTCGTCATATAAAAACTTGATATTGATTCAGTTCATAGAAAATCGCTTGGTCATACAATATAAAAATTTATTTAAAATTTGTACTCTTAATAAATTTTGTCCATATTTCAGTAATTTTTAATAAATTTGAGTTAATATTAAAGAATTTATGAAAAGGATTGGTTTGGAAAATATGACGCAAGGCCAACTCTCTCAAGTATTAAATTCGTCAAATTTATGCTATATTATTGTTTAATTTTTAAAATGGGACTTCTCTATTCTATTCACATGCGATTCTCCACTCACAGTTGTGTTCACATTATCAAAATTTTACTCATATATTCATATTCTCAATATGTTGACTTGATTAGACCCTTAGCCGTATGATGATGTGCTGACCATGTACCATGTACCATGTACCATGTAGCAGGTGGTATGACGTGGTTTGTAAGCAAAAGTACTTTATGTTCAAGCAATCACAACTTATTAGAGGAAGTTCAGGTAGTCCTGTAATTTTGGTTTCATATATTTTCTTAGTTATGCTACTAACATTTCACATAATATATTAACCATTTCTAGAGTTAATATTTTAGAGTTGTCAATTAACCCTGATTCAGATTAAGTCTTCTTTTATTTGAAAAAAACTCTATCATTGATGGCTTTATTCAGCAGGTTGGAATCAAAACTAACTTCAAACTCATAAAAATACTTCAATTAAATTTTAAATATTTTTTAAATTGTACACGTCTTTATAATATTATAACTTTTAAATTGATTGTTAAATACTTCCTACTAATTATTTGTAATCTAATCAAAAGGTTAGGACCTAATTCAACTTATCTATTTGAGTTGATCTAATCTAATTTGGATTCACCACAACTTAAGCATTGTCAAATGTAATTTTAATTGTTTCTTTCTAAACCTGAAGTAACATGATTTGATATGAAATGGGTTCGACATGAGTCATATTCAAGTTAACTCCAATTAAGTTCGGCTAACTTGATCTAACGTTGCCTAACTCAACTCGATTTGATGTGATCCAACTCGACTTGGGTGAATATGATACCGACTCAAGTCAATTTGACGTGAACTTCACAAGACTTGACTTGATGTGATTACGACTCAATTCGACAACACGTGGATTCAAATTGAGTTGTCCCGACGTGAACATAGCTTAATTAACTTAGTTTGAGCACAAGTCCACTTCACTATGCCTGATGTGGGTTTGACTTGATCGATCCCGAGGTGGGCCCGATTGGACTTAGTGCAAGGTAGGCTTAACTTTACTTGGACTAACATTGACACAAATTTACTCAATCTTATATGGGATCGACCCTACTCAACCTGACATGGGTTTGACTTGACTATAGCCTAACCCAAACTTGACTTGACTAAACCTATTGTGGATCTGACTCAACTCAATCCTGGATAGGCATGACTCAATTGAGTCTAAGGTAGGCGTGAACCAACTCAACCTATGTGGGATCAACTTAACTTGGTTCAAGGTGGATGTAACTTGAGTCAACTTGATTTAGATCCAACATGGACCTGACTTTACTCAACCTAATATATGGCCGACCCAACTTGACTAACCTACTTATTTGGGTTTAACCAAACATTGTCCATTTTGACCAAGTACTAACTCAGACAAACTTGGTCTTTAACTGAATGCACTTGACTTAGGTATGACCTGACTTGAAATCACTTAGGTCCAACTTAACTTGGTTCAACATGAGCCATTTTAACTTAACCTAACTTACCTGAAGCTGGACTTAACACGATTGATCTTATTTCTATTGAGTTTTGATTTCGATTATGTAAATATTTTCTGTGTATAAAGATGATTTTCGTTAGATATATTAGATATCTTAGATAAATATCTTTCTCCTCTTTCTCCTTTTTCAGGATCTGTGATTGGTGCATTGATTGTGGAATCTTTAATTTTTAAGGTTTTTCACTCCTATTCATCCATGGCTTCTTCGATTTGTCTTTTCTAACCTCATTTTTGTCACAAGTAAGTCTTATGAGTTCATATATACTTTTTCTCTAGTGACAAATATGATTGTTAGTTTATTTATAGCCATGGTGGCTCTTCAACAATGGTTTTTTTATCAATGTTAGCAATGCGTTCGTTAACAATGATTTTCAAGATGAGATTTATATAGAGCAACCTCCCAAATTTGTTGCTCAGGTAGAGTCTTCTATGTTGGTATGTCATTTTCACAAATCATTAACAATTTAGTATCGCTTAATACAAAAGAAGAGATTTTGATTACATCTTTAAGGGGATTGAGAATTAATTTATAAGAAGCTTGGTACATAAGAGTTGTATGCACTAGCTTGAGGTAGAGTGTTAGATAAATTAGATTATTAGATATCTTAGATAAATAGTTTATCTTTATCTTTTATCTTCAGTTAATTTGTTTCCTTATTTGTATTTTGATGTTCATCATAGTAAAATCTATGTAAGATAAAGATAATATCTATCTATGATATCTAATAATTTAAAATATTTAACACTCTCCCTCAGGCTGCTACGTACAAACGTATGCACCAGCTTGTTATAAACATAATAAATTCTCGGTTCCTATAAAGACTTAGTGAAAATTTTTGCTTCTACACTCTCGAGGAATACTAAATTGTTAATGTTTGTGAAGATAATATAGAAGACGACATACCAACCTAGAAGACTCCCCTAAGTAATAAATTTGAGAAATTGCTCCATATAAATCTCTTTCTACAAATCATTGTTGAAGAACGTCTATTAATATCTAATCATATGTACGGCATGTATATACCTTGACATAAAAAGTATGTTGGAAATCTCGCGTCAATTAAAAATTATCTTTTAAGTTAACCTAACTTACCTGTTACTTGACTTAACATGAGTTTATTTCTATTGAGTTTTGATTTGGATTGTGTAAATATTTTCTATGTGTATAAAGATTATTTAAATAACTTTTTCTCATTTTGATTTTTAAATAAATTTTGTACTTTAAGAAAATAACATATTGGTGGGAACTGTTGATGATATTTACATTCTATAAACTTTTTGTTATGTAAACTTATTTAGTCCGTCAGCTTTGTTTTCGGCCTTGATCCACCAAAATCCTGTGTGCGAGGCAAACTTTACATGCACTGCCCTGAATTACGGTTCTTCTAAAAACTGGTTCCGGAAAATGAATTCAAATTTACAATCGAGTAATATACAATATACTCTTAGTGTGTGCGTTATTTTGCATCAAATATTGTGGGAAGTGCTCGATGACTTTGTTGCCTCTTCCTCCATTAAAAAAAACGAAGACTTTTGTGGTTGACTAAACAATCAAATCAGACTCAACTTTCAGTTTAACGCGTGATGTGAATTATAAAAGAGGAAAGTCTTTCTACCTAGACTTTTATTATATACTATCTTAGACATATTAGCAGCTCTTACTAGGTCAAAAATACCACTTTTCATTCTCTTTAACCAATCTTATTCAAAACAACAGGACACCTATCTCCATGCACTACCATAATCTATTAACGTAAAATCAGGAACATTTTATTTACAAATAAAGAATAAAAATTAAAATTAGAATTAAAAAGAAATAGAAAAACATAATTGGTATAATTTTCCAGACATGTAACGGGTTATGACCGTTTCTGTTGAAACTTCTGTTAAAACAGATGAACATATTAATGAAAATTCGACTTCTGTAACTTTCTATCATATCAGTTGTCGAATGAAGTCGACTGTATGCATGTTTCATTCTCAAAAAGCTGCTGCTTTTAAGGTGATCTGAATAACGTTTTCGCGTTCTTATCATGTGTGTATTCGTTTCCATGTTCAATAAATCCTGCTCCATTTTTAATTAATTGTATTAGTTGTATCATAGGAGATATAAATAACCAGATCGGATGAATATATTTTACTATAGAAGGATAAGATGGAAATGTCTGCCATGTTTTGTTTTTTTTTTTTTTTTTGAATTTTTATAATTTATTCTTCCAGTGGTAAATAACTAATTTGGAGAGGTTTTAACCATTTTAATATGAAAACTTTTACATAATATTGCTAATCAGGGAAACATAACCCATGATATCCAACGTTCTGGTAAGTAGTTTCAATGATAACGAACATGTCTCTAGAAAATAACCTTAAATTTTGTTTTAGTTCATACATGCAAGTCATGATTTGTCATATGTAATTAATACAACATTTTCAAATGTTCACATTATTAAGTTTAATAATAATAAATCTTAACTTGACTAAAGCTTATTATTTGTCTAAGATTAATAATAACTGGACTTCTTTTTTGTAATATCAAAACTAGAATTGACAACTTATTCCCCCAAGACTTAATCAATGTCTTAATATTATTACTTAACATATTTAAAGTTTTACAGCCTCATATTATCGTTTGCATCACAACTTTTGTTGTGTAATACAAACGTTATGAAACTTATATAAACCTATCATTGAGCACATTATGTTGTTTCGTATAATCGAGAACTCGAATACCAATCTTAAAAAGATTGGCCAACTTTTATGTAATTTAGCATGAAGCAGTGCCATGGACGGACTTTCACAATATATTACAAACAAATCAAATCAAACTCAGAATTTTTATGATAATGTTACTGCAAAACAACCATATGATAAATTTTTTTTTCTCTTTTTATATATTGGGATATTTTCTGCGTTATGCTTGCATTTTTTCCTCTTGTGTGTATAAACGTCAATTAACCTTTATGTGGCAATAGATTATTTTCCAAAGCAATATCATGTAGCGCAATCGTCCAACTTTTGCTTCTTGTTTTTCTACCTGTAATCCATGTTTTGGTCTAATCTGAGACAAAATCAAAACCAACTAAATTCCATTCAGATTCCGCATGACCAGGTCCTTCAATTCAGGTTGCAATATTTTGGCTTCGTTTTAGTGCCTCAGATCCAATTTTCTTTAACCTATATTATTGTAAAAGTAAAATATTAAAGTATTCTTTAAAATTGTAGAAATTGAACGTTTTAGATTTTAACACTTTAAAACCTTTTGCTAATTGTATTTTAATTGCTTAAAAAATATTTCAGTTTCTTTAGTTTTTTTTCGCTATCATAAAAAATAAACAAAGTTTTGTAAAGTTCTTTAGAAAAAAAAAAAAGGTTTTCTAAAGTTAAGTTGTAACTAAAACTTTTTGGCTAAAATCACTAGCTGAAAGCTCTAGATGATTTCGAAAGTTTGAATTTTTCACCCATATATTTGAAAATACAGCTAACAACCCTTATAATCAATACTATAGAAATATATTTTCTTCTACAAATTGAACATTCTTTTTTTTCATAGAAAATAAGACGAAACTTCCATAATGAAGAATAAATTTAGCATCGATGAGGAATAATCATGAATTAGTTGAAGATCCACCTTTAAATGCCATTCTAATGCCTAAGCGAATAAGTAATTAATAAGAGAATAATTACTGGATAATTATAAATATTGAATTGTTGAAATGAATTTTTCTCTTATGAATATATGGTGATGGATCTATCGAGATAAAAGTTTATTGAAAATATATAAGACTAATAAAATCTGAGTTCAATTTATATAAAAAATTTGACATTATCTTTAATTTAAAATCTTAAGACAATGAATAATGAATTTGTATATTTATATGATACTCAATTTTCTTATTTTTATCTAATATGATAATATATGTTTTGATATTGTCTTATACATTAGATTAATGATAAAATCTTTATGATATCATTGTAACTAGATATCATGTAAGAGATTTAATAGATAATACTCAAATTATAAGGTTTTATCCATAACTAATTACTAATATGTTGAAAATAACTAATCACTAGTATAATTTTTACTTTTTAATTTGCGTTATATGTTTTGGTTTTTGAAGAAAACAAAGCATATATACTTTCTGCTGCTTCAGTTTTTAAAGATCCAAAACAAAAAAGTTTATTAAAATTTTAAAATTGTCACTCTTTTATTTTAATTATTTTATCTAATTTTTGAGGTGGTTTTGATTCTCAAATAATATTAGTCATATTCTTTTGCTTCGGTTTTTAAAAGTAAAAGACAAAATGTTGATCAAAATTTCAAATTTTTCATTTTTTTATTTTAATTATTTTATATGAGCATTGTAATTTTGTCTCGACTTTTCAATAAACAAAGCCATATGTACTTTTTCAAAAAATTGATAAAAATTTCAAAATTGACATTGAAAATTTTAATTTTTTATTTTATTTTATTACTAGTCTTTTAAGTTTCAATTTTATGAATAACCAAAGTCTTCTGTTTTTCTAATAATTGAGGCTTTATGTTTTTCTAAAGTTAAAATTCACGAAAGAAATAGAGGGACCACTTCTGTTACAATTTTATTCTTCCTTCATCCTACTCTATTCACCACTGACACTACCGTGATTGCGTTGTTGTGTGTCAAAGCTACTGTCTTTGTATACATTGTGTCATTTGTTTTCGTTGTTGCTTTTAGCTTCATTCTCCACCGTTATGGTGAATGATCATATGTTTTTGCATTTTTATAATGTATGTGTCTTGTTCTATTCCTTGTTGGTAAAATTTTCTTTTTTTTTTGTCATTTTTTCTCGTGTATTTATCTTTTATGTTTGCGTTACTGATGCTTAAGATGAATTTGATGTTTAGGAATAGAGAAACAAATACTTTTCATTGTAAGGAAAGTCAATAATTTAATGTTTTTGTTTATCATTCATATTTTATACTTTTGTTAAGATGCTAAGATAAAAAAGTAACTGTATGTAGTGGCCTATCTCACTTGGAATGTTTTGGTGGCCTACCTTCACTTTGTCAACATTGTCTCACCATCAAACAAAATTGTACTTGTAGAACTTTTTAAAAATCAATTAGTAAACGGAATCAAATAATAATGATAAATAAATAATAATAAGTTACTAATAAAATTTATTTAAAGGTACAATAAGAAAATTCATCACTTGCCATAGGAAATAACATCACATCCTCTTCAATTCAAAATCTTAATGATTTTGTATTTTTTTTCTTATATATCACAAAACTTTCTTATTTTTATTTAATATAAAAATTTTAATACGTAATTCAATTGGTAATGTTATCTATATTGCTTTTATTCTTTACTAAAAGTATAATTTTTTATTTTCCACTGGAAGAACGGGTAAATTATATTCATAAGAGGTGTTTGTTTATAACTTCTATTTTATACCTTCAATTCTTTTATTTTAATTAAATTATAATTTAAGAAATATTAAAAACATCTAAAATCAATAAAATCTATATTTGTAGATAACGATCACAAGAATATAAAATCATAATTTTAAAGCAATATAAGAATGCATGTTGTTGGCGGTTCTCTTGTACAATGTTGGGCTGCATGGGATTGAGCCATTAGATGCCTGGAAATAGGGCCGGAATTATAAAGATGGGTCCATTTAGCCTTTTATATCATTGTTACTCTTAATTAGAACTTTAGTGAAGTTACAAGTTAACCAAAAAAAAAACACTTCAAACTTATAAAAAATTTTAAAAATATTATAATATAATTTTGTGATTAGATGAATTCAAAATATTTTATATTGTTGGAGTATAATCTATTTTATATTGAAAATCATCTATCCATTAAAAATAAACATCCGGTTTCATGTGTTCAATTTTAAAATAATTTTTGATGATGGAATTTCTCTAATTTTGAGTGCAATGAGTTATATAGAAACATAAAATACATGTTGTAAAATAAGAAGGTATAATAAAAAATAATAAGTTATGACATAATTTGATCTTTATTTATTATTTTTTATAATTTATAAGTTTTGAAGCTTTTTTTATCAGTGTAAATTTTCTTTAATTTAAAAATAATTATTCAAAATATAAAGGTAGATAAAAATAAATTTTAAAATATAACTAAAAAGTTAGATTAAAACTCTCGAATGATTTTGTACTAGAATTTCAATTCGGTATCTTGTTTTAAGTTGTTTCAATTGAGTCTTTTTCGTAAGTTTTTTTTTTTAATTTTCTTAAATTTATTTTAATTTCTTTTAAAAAAAAAATTCTGTCATGTGACAAAAACAACGACGTGATAGTGATAATAACACATGTCACTGTTTGGAAAATGTCACATAAAAAATCACAATTTAGTTCTTTTATTTGTATTTGGTCTCATTTTAATCCTAATTTTTTTAAAAAATTTGAATAATTTCATCTCTCTGCAAATTAAGGCCAAATTTCATGTCTCTCACTTTATATTTTATTAATATTTTTAATAAGATTATGTTTATTTAAAGTAATATTTTTCATTGAATTTTATTTAAATTTTATTTTTAAATTTTAAATATATTTATTTTAGATTATTATAAAACTATTTGAAAATGTTATATTTGAATTTACAATATTATTATTTTTAAACATAACATTTGTATAGAAATTTTTAATATATAAATATTTGAAATAAAATTTAAATAAAGTTAAATGAAAAATATAAATTTAATATTTTTAAAAAAATTTCATAAAAGTATCAATTTTAATGAAAATATTATTATATATCTATATAAAGTTAAATTTGATATTAATTTGGAGAGGGATGAAATTGTTCCAATTAAAAAAAAGGACTAAAATGACACCAAATACAAATAAAAGGAATAAATTGAGATTTTTCACGCGATACTTTTCCAACAACGACACATGTCACTATCACTGTCACCTCACACTACCTCTACCACATGGCAAGATCCTCAATTTGACACGTGAAGAAATTTACAAAAAAAAACTAAAAAAATAAAAAAAAAAAACATTGACTAACATGACATTGAGTTAATGTCGTGAGTTCTATACCTACAAAAATGAGTAATATCGCATCACATTTTTTAAGTTTAGGATCCAATTGAGACAAATTAAAATGAAAAGACCAATTTGAGGTTCTGTATAAATATGAGGACTATCCGAAAGTTTTAACTAAAATGTTACATAATAAAATGTGCTTTTGGTCTCTTAATTTTTAGTGAAAATTGGAATCACTTATTTTTCAAAACTTTGAACTAATTTAGTTCCTGTTTTTTAGAACTGCGTAAATTTAGTCTTTTTAATCAAATTTTTGTTAAGTTTATTTTAAGTTTTAAACGCATTTTTCAACTAACATTGAAGAAAAAAATGTGTCAGATATTATAAACAAGTCAAATACTATTATGAAATGCAAAATAAATTTAACAAAATATAGTTAAAAGACTAAATTTACACATTTCTAAAATTGATATACTAATTTTTATCAAAGTCTCAAAGAAAAATGAATTCCAATTTTAATGAAAATTAAAAGATCAAAAACATATTTAATCTTAAATAAAATTATATTTTTTGAAATATAATTTCAAATAAGTTCCATTACGCTTAATATAAATTTATACAATTTTTTTTAAAAAAAACATTTTTAATTTTACAAATATAAATTTATAAAATTAAAATTTTAAATGATATTTTATTTAATTTTTAAACTGAAATAGTGTTATCAAAATATATTATATAAAAGAAAAGAAAGACACAGTGTAATGGACTAACACCGTGATATAATGAAATTAAGAAAATGAAAAAGAAAAAGGAAAATCATTCTTGTTCCTAAAAGGAAACTGAGTCTAAGTTGTCCTTCAATTAACTTCCATAAACAATATGCTTTATAGAAAGAAAAAAAAAACAAGCACTTTCTTCACTTTAATCTAAACTCTAAATTAGTGTGGTGATAATAATGTTTCAATTGCCATAATTATTTTTATCACTTTAATCCGAAAATACAGACTCATATTGGTTATCTACAATCTAAATATTTATTTAAAACATGCACTACAATAACTTTCTTAATTATTAAATATTTTCCTCCATAAGAAATCAAGAAAAATTGTTCTGATATTTAATTCGAAAAATGATAATGTCACACTCAAGAAAAAAATAATAATAGAAAGTAATTGATAAATCATGAAAATAATCATCACAAGTTATCATGATAAAATCAAAATTAGGATTTTCAAAATTCATAACTCCATAAACCATTACAAAGAGAAAACTCAAACACTTACAAATAAAACTCATTTTTCTAATAGAATTTATATATACCATTATATTATAAACTGCACCCTTTTCACAATGAATTAGATAAGGTCCTCTAAATTTCACATTATTTTTTAATATATACTCTTTAATACCTATTTCTTATTATATGAATAATTTATTTCTTATATTTAATTAAAAAAATAAAAATTACAAAGAAAACTCAAAAAGACTCCCTAAGATAATATCTTTTCCTCCTTTTTTATGTACATTCGTCGTCAAATGTCATGATAATACCCTTCTTTTAAGAGAAAGACAATACCCACCTCAAAAAATTATTTTATTGATTTTTCATTTCAGAAGTAGAATGTTGCAAAAAATAATAAATTGATTGAGATCAAATGAAGTGTTGTTGTTGAGATATCCATAAAAAAAAAAAAAAAAAAAACTCTTTTCCACCTTGTTTAATGGACAAAATAACAATATTTGCATAATTATATAAGATATTATCTTTATTATCATTTTTTCCTCCTTTTGAGAGTCACTTTTTTCTTCTACACACAACTCACATAGAAAAGTGCATCATTTTATAGCATAAATTAGACAACAGTATCCAAATTTTACATTAATTCTCAATAAATACTTTTTATTACCTACTAATATTGCATTTAATTCCTAATATAAGAATCATTAGTTCCTATATTTAATTAAAAGATGAAAATTATAAAGAAAACTCAAAAGACCTCTTAAAATCATATCACTTAGAAAGATCCAACATTACATTAATAATTTTAATATCCATAAATATTTTCGTCAATAACTTATCATTACAATTACCCACAATAAAAGTCATCGGTAATGTCTATCAATAATTTATCATTATAATTACCAATAATATTTTTCTGTCCAAAAAACACACTAGTGACGTGAATGCACGTTGGTGATACGATGACATGCGTAATAGTGGTTACTAGAGTTAGAGAAGGAGACAGGAGGCGGGGAGGAAGAGGAAAAGGTAAAGGAAAAGGAAGAACTGAGAAGAAAAATAGAAGAAGAAGAAAGAGGAGGACAACGAGTTGGAGGTAGTAGTGGTGGTACAACGAGAATCACAACCTTATGAGGAAAGAAGAAGGAAAAGAGAAAGAAAACAGAGGAAAAAATGGAAAGAGAAGAGAAAAATGATAAGAAGGATATAAAATATACTAATGGAACACTTATAAATGGATTCATAGTCATCAAACAAATTTTTCCATCCACAAATAAAGTTTACTAACAACCATTTTATTGACAAATTTTTAATAGTCTGTAATTCGATAACAAACATGTTTAATCGATAATTTTTTCTTACCAATAATTTTTTCTTACCAACTAATTGTACTCTTCAATAATATGTGATTTTTCATTACCTTAAAAGTTTTGTTTTTAAGTTGTATTTACTTAAAATAAAGTCTATTTAAAAATTTCAATAATTTATATATCTAGTATTTTATTTTGTAACTTTCATTATATTTTTTTAAATCATTTTTCAGTTTAATAAATACCTCTATAAATATGAAAAGTTAAAAAAAAAATCTTATTTTAACTACAGGATTGGCGATATAAAGAATATAAATATTTATATACAGGAATATGAAGATTAAATTACAAATCATATATACGTATTGCAAAATTTGAACTTGACATATTAGAATGAATAATATAAAACAAATAATATGAGGTTAAAATACTAATTTAATCTCTTTTTTTCATTTTTTGTTTGATAAGGTTCTAACTTTTATCAATTTCGTTTAATTTTATCGGTTTTAGTAATGTTGTTTAAATAATTAACCAAGATTGTATGTCACGTATCAATTCGTAATTTTTTAATTTAAAAAAAAATGTGAAAACATTCTCAAAGTCTAACTGCAACCTCTTCTAGTTTTCCTTGACCAAAACTACAATGTGTTTGTTTTCAAAAACTCAGCACATTCTTTTATATGAAAAAACATGCACACGGTCGTGTTCTCTAAATCATCACGTTCTTCAAATCCTCTAACTCGATGCCAACTCAACTGTCTGTCTAAGCTGGCATCACAATAACCACGTGTGGTACTCCATTTAGAGTTCTTTAATTCTAGATGTCTTAATAAGTATAGTAAATGTTTTCACTCCTTAATCTTTTTGAAGAAATTGACTCCAACTTTTGTAAAGTGTTATTTACAATTCTTAAGTCTTTTAGTAAACATCTCACATTTGCGATCTAATTAACATTCAACGTAATAGTTTTAGGATAGATTCCATTAAGATTCTTCGTAAAAATTCATTTTAATAACTAAATTTTACGTTGTATCTGCCGTATAACAATTTATCACAAATTTTGTTCAGAATAACACTACAGGAAAATAGTTTATTTTAGAAAAAAAATATTAAATCTTGGCGTACCATTTTTCTTGTGAAAATCGCAAATATTTTAATACCATTTTTTTCATCAAAAATTCTAAACATTTAAATATAATTTTTTTTTACGAAAATTGCAAAATCATTGTACAATTTTTTGAACAAAATTGTAAATATTTCAATAACACAAAACTAAGTTTCCCATACATTCACGAGGTCTATTGTTTTTGATGAACATGTCAAATTACTCTTCTTTCTCTCTAAATTATAGTCTAAGTTATGATACTATTAGAAAGTGAGTTTATGCCTAACTTAATCCTACAAAATCGGTTTGTAAGATAAGATTTATATCTCACTTATTTATATATATATATATATATATATATATATATATATATATATATATATTATAATTTATCCTTATCTCTAGTCGATGTGGAACTTTCAACAGATACCACCGTTATAAATCATGACATAAGAAAATAATTTCTTTACACGAAAAAAAACATAAAAATAAGAATAACAATAACAACTGATTTGACACCTAAAAATAATATATATATATATATATATATATATATATATATATATATATAAAAGAAATCTCTGATTTTTCAGGTGTAGTAGATATTTCTTGTATAAGAAATCTCATGTTTCTTTTATAAGTTATGAACTTTGTAGTTTTTATTTTAGTGATTTTATCAATATATAATTTTTTTGGACAAAAATTGTAAATTTTCATACAATTTTTTTGATAAAAATTATAAACTTTCTTGTACAAATTTTTTGACGAAAATTACAAACCTTATAACATAAATTTCTATGCAAAAATTGCAAATTTGTAGTATAATTTTTCTGGACAAAATTATAAATCTTTCAATTACACGTAACTATCCAAATCCTTATATACTTAAGAGACCTATTAAATTGTGATAATCAACTATTCATATTAATCTATGTGTGATTTTGATAAACGCATAAAAAAACCAACAAACTTCTAATAACAATTTTTAAGGCATGTGATGAGAAGGGAGAAGAACATATTACATATTCTGAAAATTCTTAATATATGTGAAAAAAAGAAACCCGAAAAGAGATTTCATGTGGCACAATTAATGACTAAATAAAATATGAACAAGAAGCATTTTTATAAAGACAAATTATATTTGAAAACTTTTATGGTTAAGTATGTTTAAACTACAAAATAACACCCAAATGTTATGCAAATGTCATGTCAACACGACATGTTGGAATCTATATAAACTTACTAAATCCTGTGTTATTTATCCTTTATATAGATATATATGTATGTATATATAGAGTTAATATTAGAAGAGTGAATGAATACGTGCATACAGCGGAACGACAGTTATTTGGGAAAAGGAAATGAAGATGTGACATTAAGGTCTTGATGAAATTAAAAACTAGCTGCGGCTATCCAGTGTTTGTGAAGTGAGTTGTCAAGTGAACTTGTCTCCGCTTGTCGTTATCGATCTCAGTTTACTCTATAATATTTAATTTCCACTGTCTTTTCTCCAAAACCTTAACCAATGGAGCCCAGCTATGAGCCACCGTTTTAAAGTACCAACAAAACTAATCACCACTACTCACTCAGTTAGTCCGCGAAATTCCCACGCTTTCACTTTTGCATACTACAATGTCTCCACCTTACTCCACAATCTCATCCCCTTCCTTTCTCTAAGTATTTAAACAAAGCTAGCCATGCATGCATCTTAAAACACATAATACCACCAAACTGTCTTATTATATGGATATCATTCTATATATATATATATATATATATATATATATATATATATATATATATATAAATATACTACATTCATAGTTGACCCTAGAAATTTCTCTAACAAATATACCTACCCCGCTTCTTTTGCCTAGTTCTCTCATTACCCCACGTGCCAAAACCCTTCCTTTCTTTCCAAATAACACCTCCCAATATGGCTTCATCCTCATCTTCATCAAAGAGACATCCCTTGTACCACGGAATCCGTTGCCGCGGAGGAAAGTGGGTCACTGAAATCCGTGAGCCACGCAAGACCAACCGCATATGGTTGGGCACGTTCCTCACTCCGGAGATGGCCGCCGCCGCCTACGACGTGGCGGCGTTAGCCCTCAAAGGCGGCGAAGCGGTTCTCAACTTCCCGGACTCAATTGGCAGGTATCCAGTTCCCGCCTCCAAATCCCCTGAGGACATCCGCACCGCAGCCATTGCTGCAGCAGAACTCATGAAGCCTGAAGCCAGCCACAACAACGTTAATGCAGTAGCCCAGTCTGATAACACAGAGGGTTATGGTTACGCTTACCATAATGTTGTTGGTCCTTCGTATGAAACTGAGTTTGTCGACGAGGAAGCCATATTCTCTATGCCGAGTTTGTTGGTCGACATGGCTGAGGGAATGCTGCTAACCCCTCCCAGAATGAGCTCGCCCTCTGATTACTGGACCGAAAATTATGCTGGAGAAAATCTGTGGAACTTTTGATCCATCTATATATATATTAAGTAATTAATTAAAATAATATATAATGGAATATAACTCGGAAAGTTGATGTAAATTAATTAAGTAGGGCTACTTTGTTCTGAGACGATGTGTCTCCGTGTGTTTTAGTAGGTCAACTATAATATGTGTGTGTTTGTTTCCATGGTTGTGAGTTGTGAGAATTCGTCCTCATTGGCCATGAAGCATTTGGTTTTGTGATATGATGTGAGGCATTTCTGTGAAAGTTTTTCTTTTCTCTTTTTGCCTCTTCTTTCAATAGTACAGGCACGGTTTTTGCTTCCGTTGTTGAAGAGTACTAAAAGTGGAAAAAGGAGTGGGACATAAAGTAGTAGTAGGTTGAGACATGAATGAGAAGATCCTAAAGTTTGAAAGCGCGTTGTTGATGCGCTGTCGCGAGGGCAATGTGCAGCGGGAAACCCTGACTCCGTACTCAGCCAAAATTTTATTTTATTTTATTCTCACTGTATCATTTTCAGCACTCTTCTTTTATATAATAAAGACAGACAATATTATTATTTATCTACTTTAAAATTATAATAAGATGTACGGAGTTGAAAGAAGAAAAGTACAGGCAGATAAAGAAATAGATAAAAAAAAACGGACTATTAAACATGATGTGTAATGTGATGAAAAAAGATTAAACAAAAAAAATAAAAATAAAAACAGTATCAAACATATTTTTGTGTTCTATCCTTTCAGTTGGTCAAAATTCTGGATCACCGATAGTAGAATCCATGAAAATGCTCTATTCCTTTACGTATGATCTTCTTTGTTACTAATTTTGAAAAATCTTATATTTTTTTATTATTAATCAAGAAGATCTTATTATAAAGTTTTGTTTTGTGAATGAAAAAACTAAAAGAGGTTTTATTGCCGTTTTTCAGTTGAACTCTGAAAAGGTGAAAATAAAAAAGATGTCCAAATGAAGAAGTGTTTGTAAAAGTAATAAAGAAAGAAATATAATATGAGTTGGAAGAAATGATATTTTATTAAGAAAAGTGTGAATGAAATTTGAGATTATAGCGGTGGTCCCGTTAAGAGATATTGTGATGATATTGGTTATTGATTAAACATTTGCACTGTTTTAGTTGTCTGAAATCATGGAGGTGACTTTCTCTCCATTTTGTTTTCAAATAACTGTACTAGCGGTACCTGAAATTTATAAAATATCCATCACATCTAAACCATCTGAAATTTATGATAAAATAAAAAATATATAAAATTTTGTTTGAATTAAAAAATAAAAAGTAGCGAAAAGGTAAAATAAAAATAAAGATGTTTAGATGGGAAGGAAAAAAAATTGGTTGAAATATTTTGATTGATTGATTTGTTAAAATAAAAATATATATTATTAAGAATATGATTGTAGACATATTGTAGAAATTTGTCATCGATAGTCAAACTATCCATGTTTTTAACATTGCATTCCTCCTACAACTGTGGTCCAATCATAACAAAGTTATACATTAGCATAGTTAAGCTCTTCAAAGTTATATATTTGACCATGATATTTAAGATTAGTCGGTTGACTTTAATTAATATTGGTTTTGTAAACTTTAGTATCATGTAATCTAAATCAACCACTTTCATGTTGGAGTAAAAACACTTTGATGAGATATTCCCACCAAGTACAATTTTAATAAACAAATTGATCAAGACCCCTTATATGATAGGTACGGGTGAAATGGTAATTCAAATTCAACAAATAAAAGAAAAGTACATTATCTTGGGACGTAGAATTTTCCTAAATAAGATATCCTTTGCATTTTTAGCCATCTAAATTGTTTGTTCCATTAATGACTCAAGGTCATTCTTATAAAGAACATTAAGAAACAAAATTAGTTATGTGAATTTTCAAGCATAAATGATTATGCTCCATAACATTATAGATTATAGATTTTGCCCTTTTTGTGTCTCTGGTCATGCATGTTTAACCAAGTGATGAGTTTTGGTTTCAAGAATATACAGGACTACCACCATACACTTCACACTGGCAACTACAAAAAAATCACTATTAACGTGTTTCAGAAACTTACCTCTATAGTGGTCAGAGACAGTGATTTCAAAAGCATGTTTGAAGCTCTAGCAACCTCAAAGTCAAACGACAACCTATACAACAGAAAGAGGAAGCAAGGTTCAACAGTGAAACAAACACAATTCATTATTTTTTTTTTATGAAAACTTTCCGTATTGATTAGGTACAAATATAAGTATATGTAGTAAGCAATTTAAATTAGGTGTGTATGTACATATCCGTTTTATTCTTGTTTCTATATTTATTCTAATTCTCATCTCGGTCTTTTTCCCTATTCTTATTTAAATTATTTAAGTATTGTAGTTTATTTTCTTAATCTTTAATTCTATAACTCTTCTTCATTATTTTTCATTACACATTTTTTTTTATTCTCTCTTCTAATTTTTCTTTGACTCAGTTCTATATTTACAAAATTTAATTATATCTTCAAGTTACTTTTCTCTAATGGTAACTTTAACTATATATTTTTATCTTTTGTGGAGTTATTTTCAAATGATACTCTATTAATTTTATTGATTTAAATAATTATCAAGTCTTGTATTTAATTATTTTTACTCTTTTTTAATATTTTTTTTCACATGAAAATGTTTAACCCTCAATTTCAAGTATACAATCGCATTAATCTTTCATTCTATAAGTAATATAAAAAATTTTCTTTTTGATTTTTAATTTTTGTTTCATTTGAACAACTTTTGTTTTACTAAAATAATTTTCATTATCACTCAACATAGCTAATTTGATATCTTTAGAGTTTTTTTATATTTTCAACGTACTTTTCATATTATCATACCAAAATTAATTATTCATTTTTTTATGATTACTTTTAATGATGTCTTAAATCGTTTTTAAGATATATATTTGATCACTTTTACTTTTTTTTAAATATTTTTAACTATTATTTATTTTTAAATATTTTACTCATATTATTTTAATATTAAGTATTTGAAAATATCATGTATTTTTTGTCATGTTTTTTTTTATTTTTTATAAAAGATAATTAATACAATAAGAAAGACTATAGGTATACGTACCATTATGTGGTGGGGATGAAAATGAGAATGTTAAAAAAAAAACCTTATACGTATTGAATATAGAAATAAATATCAGATAATTTTTACTCCAAAAATAAAATGTGGTAATGAGAATCGTTCCCACTTATTAGCATTAGTTCCTAAAAGTCAGAATATTAAAGTTTTCAAATATCTTGGACTTATAATTTGCATTATGGGTATGAAACAATTAACCAGATATAATTTTGAAAAAAAAAAAGGTAATAAGCCAGAGCTAAATAGAGAAATATGCGTGATAATGTATTAATTAAGTACCAATACTGACATTTTCTAACTGATAAGAAGTATAGCTCCCTAGAAAAACCTCCTTAAACAAGTATTAGTTTAACTAAATCTTTTAATTATAATTAAAATAATTCTAAAAATTATACATATATACCATTATTATATATAGTAAGAAAAATTAATTAGCTAAAATAATATGAATATACAAAAAATTATCTCACAAACTTTCGCGCTCACATTAGGGTCAGAACAAATATTGACTAGTATGCTACTTATAATCGTTGTCGTTCTATTTTGTAATACAATTTATTTTATATATAGTTACCTTGGAAATAAGAAAAAAATCGTTCTTTCAGTTTCTATTCTTAGACGCAAAGGGAATGGGGACAGGGCTAATCATATTCCGACAAAAAATCTCAAAAAATTCATAAAGCATTTATATAACATACATATTGGTCCTACAATTTCTTTCTTACAAAGGGCTTTAAACAGTATGGTTTTTTTAATTATTACGATCCGAGATAAATGGGGATAAAACAACAGTGTAAATATCAATTGTTGATAACAGTATATCTCTTTTTCTTACACAATAACAATATCTGTTTTCATATTGCTTCTACCAATTAAGTTGGCCAAGGATAGAAGATTGCTGTATAATAAAGGAACGAAGTAAAAAACTTCGACGAAGATTAACCATCTTGTGAATAAGACATTATAATGAAAGTTCTAAATATAATTATCTTCCTATTTAGTTACAATTATGGTTATATATAGAATCGTCGTACATAATATTAGACATCATTCTCTTCACTCTCTCTTTATATGTGATTTTAATTTTCTTCTATTGTCTTTCATGTACAGTAATGTAGTGTTGTTCTTTCTAGTCATTGGCGATTATGAATTAATAATCTATTAACACATGAGTTTGGTCTTTTTTTTTTATCATCAGAAAAAGAAAATTATAAATGTGAATATGTTCTTGGGGTACATCAATCTATTTACAGGAAAGTTTAGTGTACAGTTGCAGTATAAAGAAACTGCAAATTAAAAAAGATAGAAATATTCCATTCAAAATATCCCTATACAAATTGTCCATCCAAAGTAATCTAAGAGAAAATTATTAAAAGTACTTATAATCTGAGCAAATTTTGAGACAAGAAATTGAACAGTCTTTGTCTCTTTTGTTCTTCTTTTTGTCCTGTGTAACTTCCTATTTTCTTGTATGTTGTCCCAAATATGCGTTGAGTGTGAGCACACCAAAATTAAAACACAAATTAAAACGCCAACAACAATCAAAACTCTTTCACTATACATTAGGGTCATCTCCCACCCAAATAGCATTTGACAAGAAACACATTAACCCAAGCCTTCACTTTTGTATGCTTATAATGCATGTCATTACATTAGACAGATACACCAGTCAGAAAACCAGAAGCTTGCATATTTAGATTTGTTTCTAATCCATGCTCAAGCTTTCAATTCAGCGATTCCTAATATTTTCTCCCCATCAACTATGACACTCTTAAACAACACATCATTTTTATGATCTCATATATGCATCTCATTATTGTTATCGATATAGTTTTCTAGAGAATGTTTCCATTATTATTCATCCCAGACATGTAAAACTGATGGAAATGTTGTATTATATAATTATGTTCAAATGTGTTAAGACCTAACCACCTATTACGTAGGTTCCAAACCGTTCTAGACATCTTATAATTTAAAAACAAATGTTCGATTGTTACATAATCTTCTTTGCAAACACACATGTCTTACTTGGTATCATTATTCCCTTGAAGGTTAACCCTTGTTGCAATTCTATTATGGTCCATTCTCCATATGAAGGTTAATCCTAATTGCAATTCTATATATTGTGGCCCATTCCCCTTATAAAGTGTTTTACATTAAGGATTGCAATTGTTCTCTATAATAACTGAAAAATTAATGTTTTTTCCCAATATATTTTTTTTGTAATATTTCGTATCCAGATTTGATTGTATATTTATTTGTGTTTTCTTCTTTCGATATCCAATTGTCTTGACCTTGTATTTTTGCATTATAAAAATTAACTATTAATAACAACTAAAATCCATCGAAAATGTTAAGAATTAATCGATACTGATTTTTTTCGACGGATTTTCGATAAATCGAAATTTGTTGATAACAGTGCAGTCACTAATATTTATCGACAAAATTTTATATTCGTCAATATTACCAAAAGAAAAATATGTCGATAGTTACAGGAAAAATCTAGCGACAATAACTGGAAAAAGATCCTTCGATAAATACCATGTTCTACTTCATCATCTTCTTCCTCTCTCTCTTTCTTCTTCTTTTAGCTTTTCCAGTCCAAAAAAATCAACACATTTCATCCAACATAGAAGAGAAATCCCACAAGAAAAATGAAAACCATATTGGTTGTTTTAATTAGAATGCATCGGCACGATAACAGTGGAGGTTTCTTCTTTCCAAGAAGCGAAGCTCTTGTAATAATAGTGACCTCATTGGAGTGGCTAGCCAATCCAGAGCTCGCAGTGCCTTCTTTGTCACATGATCTAGTTCATCACCTGTGGTGGAGCGAATGACTCTTCATCGCAATAAGTTGCCTCTTCTGGAGTCGCGATAGGTTTGGCTTGTGGTGTGTCTCTCTAACGGTGATTTTGAGAGTCGCAATGGCTTCCACTATGTCTCGTTGGAGGTTCACGATTTTACAACAGCTGTGATTTAGTGGTTCGTGATGGGAGCACCTCTGGTTCATGAAATGACGTTGCTCTCATGAGAGAGATAATGGGATGACTTAGAAAGAAGGAAAGTGGTTGAAAAATTTGCTGCTTTTTTTTTCTTACGGACTTTATCGATAGAAAAACTCGTCAATAAATGAAATATATATTATTGACATATTTTATCAATGAAATAAATCTACCAATAACACCTGTCGATAATTAAAATTGCAAAAATTTGTCAATAATTCAAAGAATTTTTATAATGTTGGTGAATCCCTTGTTAAGTTGTTCCTCAATGATTTAATATGAGGCAACTACCACTCAAATAATTCCCTCCTCCACTTTAATTATAACTGTAGCAAAAAATTGTTGGAAGTCCCACATCAACTAGAGATAAGGTCAAACTATAATATATAAGTGAGGTGTAAACCTCACCTTACAAGCCGGTTTTGTAGGGTTGAGTTAGGCTTAAAACTCACTTTTATAATATGGTACCAGAGTCATGATTAGAACATATCCTAGCAAGTTCTAAGTGGGCATTTTTGTTTCCACCCGTTGTCGGGCCACTATTGGACCACCAGATTTCTACTATCACGAACGAGATGTGTATACCTTGGCGTGAAGGGGGTGTGTTGGAAGTCTCACATCAACTAGATATAAGACCAAATTAAAATATATAAGTGAGGTGCAAACTCACCTTACAAACCGGTTTTATATTGTTTATACTTTTTTATATGAGCGTTATATACTTCGGTTGTAAAATAGATATTATATCTCTTATCTACACTAGTGATAAAAACCTTAATTCAATCCAATTTATTTAATACAAAAACAATCCACTTATTAGTTTTTTCATTTACGGACAGTTCATAAAAGTAATATATTTTTAAAATAGTTATTATTATTTTTAAAATATTTTAAAATTAATAATTCACAAATTATATAAATAATTAGAGTTTGAGTGTCTCATTTAAGGTTGAGACAAAGATGTCATGATGATATATAGGTAGAGCCAACAATGTCTTGATCGAGAATTAAGACGATAATATTTTACGGACTAAGGCAACGATATTGTAATGGAGAAAAAGTCATTATGGACATGAGTTCATGTTGTGACCAAAATTTATTTGACGACAAAAAGATGGTCGACGATGCTCAACTAACAATTTTTCGATCAAAAACAAGACCGGTTAAATGTTATCGAAGCAACCCCACAATCTTATAAATTTTTACAATAAGTTTTTTTTAAAAAAAAATTGTTAACTTTAATATATTAAATTAGTACTGTCAAAATGGATTGAAACTTGTGAGTCAACTCAACCCACCTAAGAAAATTGAAATTTTGATACGAGTTAATTTTGAGTCCGACCAACTAAAAATCTAGTTCATCTGGATTGAATTTGTGGTGAGTCGGGTTAACTTGTCAATCCACCTAATTTTGTCTTTTGTATTTGTTTTTAGATTATATTTGGAGTTTAAGATTATTTTGGATTGGATTTAGATTCTATTATATATTTTTTTATTTTGAATTTTCTTTAGTATTTAACATCATTTTGGATTGAAATTACATAAAAAAATTGTTATTTTTTTGGAATTGAAATAAAAAACTTATAATTAATTGAATCAATCCGTTTAATCCACCAACCCGTTTGAATTAATTGAGCTCGAATTTGAATTTTTTCTACTCTCTAATAAGTAAACCAAATTGGATTGACTTACTGAGTAATTAACCTCTAGTGAATTAGGTCATGTTAGATTGAATAACCCGTTTTGACAACATTACTAAATATTTTTTAAAACGCCTGTTGAATTTTTAAAATTAGGGAATGAGTCATTAAATACTAGTAAACTGCATAAATGAATTTCATCCGTAAATCTTTTTGTTTTTTTTATAATAGATAGTTTGCTGAATTCAGTTGCGAATGATTAGTATATCTGAATATAAGATTATGTACATGCTACACGGAAATACCAGATGATTCTGGACCGTGTAATACTAAGTGTCACATACTCCGGAGAAAGCTTCTGATAGGTTTAGCATAGCAGAGATATAAAGAGTGTTTCATCATACACCAGCATGATTGCAACAATTTCCATGACTACAGTATCAAACAATTAACTAAATGAAAACATCCAACCAATATAAAGTGTGCACGCACTGGTCCAGTAGGATTTATGATTCAACAGTCATGAAATATGCCGGACGAAGAACGAAAAGATTGAACAAGTCGGTCGTGAAAAACACTGAGGAAACATTATCTTCAATGTCGTGTGCTGTTGTTTACGTGGAGTGAGTTTATTTACGGGCATTGATTTTTTTGTCTGAGGAAATACATTTTTGAGTGGTGTGCAGAAATTTCAGCAGCAAACTTTGAAAATAAGAAGCAAAAGATTTTGACTACAGTAGCGACATAAATGGCCGACATCTTTGTTAGGGACCCCACGTCTCTTTCCTTCATTACTCCAACTCTATCTATATCTATGGAGTTTATATGTGTGTCTTATATATATATATATATATATCAACTGGTTTGGTTTGGTTGGTGACCTCTCTCTTTCTCTCTTTTCCTTTTCTCCCACAAGCTTTTAATATATTAGAGCAAATCATCTCTGTATATATATATATACACATGTTTAATATCTCGTCAAGCCACAGATTTTGTCAAAAAGATAAACTGAAAGGCATGAAGGGATTCTGCTGGGCCATTGTCAAGCCAGTTGATGCATGTCAGAAAGGTGGATTTGAATATTGAAATTTGAAACACGATCCTTACGCGACCGTTTCTACCACCTTTTGCGTCTTCCTTTTTGTTCTGTATACTCTCAGTTTTCAACATTTGATATTGCAGCATGGCACATAATATTTTCTGTCATATTTTTATCCTTTTATTCAATATAAACATTTCAGGATCTCAAAAGTTTGCTGCTATGGTGGGGATTATCTTTTATTTATATATTGTTTTCGGGTAGAAATATATGTGATTTTAGTGTTATTACTTATATCATCTCAAAATATAATTCATATTCTACTATATATATATAATTAAATTTTTATTATTTGACAATTAAAAATATTATATATATTTGCACTATACAAAAGTTCTATATGTATTGCTTAGGGAATGTCTGACTTGTACAATCTTTACGCATATAAACATTAGGTTCTTGAATTAAGGTATAAGATATACATCTCTGCATTTCTTTATACATTATCTTAGAAAAAAATGTTTTTTGCACGTGACATCTAGATTTTCTTTTTAAAAGTACGAACATATAAATACTGTTATATATATTGAAGATGAAACAAAATAAAATTTAATAACGAAAAAAGTAGTTATAGTGCGTGTAAGTTGAGTGTTCAGTTCCTAAATCTTTTCGAAAAGGGGCATCCTGCGAGACATAATCATGTATTATTATTCCCTTCGACCAGATTTAAAAGGTTAACTGTATCTGCTCAATTCACTTCCTCCTTCAACTTCAAAATAAGTGATCATTTCTTCTTTCTTTTCTTTTTTACTGTTGCTCCATCTAATCATCTTTATGATTTTGGTGCAAAACAAAATGTTTTTTAAGCTAATTATAGTAGGAATAAAAATATTATTTTTTACCTAATCGTGTAGAAAGTAGAAGGAAAAAAATTGTATACATTACATTTTACCCTTGTCCAGAAACCAATTATTAAATGTGTTATAAAATTACTATATATTTTTTCGTTTTGCCGAGCAAAACAATAATTGAAAACTTTTCTTTTTGTGACAATAAAGAGTGTCACATACTTATCTCAAAAGTAACTCAAATTATATCAAATACTTCAATAACTGTATTAAAGTTGTTGGTCCACACTTTTTCACAAATCCTTAAAATAAAGTTTGCTAAAAGATTTAAGTCCACTATTTTGAATCCCATGACCGAAAGAGAAAAAAGCGTCATATATAGTTAAAATCTTGATGTCAAGCCCCGTCAAATCTTAAAAGAAAAATGTAAAATGATTAAATATGTATAAAGTGTTAGATCCTAACTTCAACTTACTCAATGGATTTCCATTGGAGGTCACAAAACTTATAAAACATTAAAATCATATATCAACGTTAACAATTTAAATATTAATAGTATAAAAAATACAAATCACTTATTTCTTTACTTATATTTATAGATTTTTAAGTGAATTTTTTTATTAATATCGATCTAATTAAGAATTAATTGTGAATAATTATATTTTATCTCTGAATTAGTCAACATTAAAATTAATTGTTTTCACTCTTAATCTACCAGTTTATTTTCGTAATTATTCAGTTTAGAGAATGACTTACACAAAACTAAGTATACACTAATCATCTAATCTGTAATTGACCATATAATCGTATGGTACAAAGAAAATAAAGATTTCATATATCTAAAAGCACCACAAAGAAAACATTATATGTTGTGTGTAATGTGATTCTTCTACAGTACAAATTTAATGACGTGTTGTACAAATAATAAGAATTTGTGTAAGGCTACATAATGTTAAATCTTGTATAATGTGGTTTAATATATATATATATATATATATATATATATATATATATATATATACTAAATTTTTTCATAAATATTTTAAAAGAAAAAAATATAAAAAATGGCATTAATTAAATTAACTCATTTGAAGTTAACTAGTCAATTCTATTAATTTCTTTAAATATTTTAGGTTTAATACCTCTTTTGGTCCATCGAAAAAAACGTTGTGTTCAAAATAGTCTTACCTTTCTTAAAAAGTAACAAACAATCCAAACTTGTGAACAAACAGGTCCAGTTAATCCTTTTTGCTTACGGTGTCAAAAATGTAATGGTGCAGATGCTCCCGTGGACAGAACATAATGATGTGTCCATTTTATGTCATTCTATGACAGTGTGAGATTAAATGATGTGTAAAATTTAAATTTTTAAAAAATATATTTTGACAGAGGGTAGGGGTTGCTTGCTTTGCGTTGAAGAAGATGCAGATGTTGATGGCGTGATGAAGATTGGTGATGAAGGATTTGCTTGCAGGTTCGAAGAGATTGATGCGCTAATGACGAATCTTGGTTGTGTAATTTTTGCGAGAGGGTTAAGCGTTTTTTTTATTCGTGATGAACTCGCGATTATGGTTCCTAATTTGGGGTTTTGCGTCCTACGATTAGTGTTCATCTAGAATTTGATTTTCGCAGGTTTTCGGTGACTAGATGAGACTTGATTTGGGTTTTCCAACTAATTGTTGGCCACTTCTTTTCGGGCTTAGAGATTTTGAATTTGATTTCTAACACCAAAAACGAGTAAATTCTCTAACCAAAAGTGATTCCTGAGGGAGATTTAATTGAATAAAATGCATCTAATAGAAGTTTTGCTCATCATGATTTAATGCGTGGTTTAATTAGTAAACTGAAACTGTGAATTTTGGTTGACACAGGCTGATTATATCCTTGGTAATAAATCGGCGGATATGAGCTACTTGGTTGGATATGAAGAAAAATATTCTCTTCATGTTCACCACAGAGGTGCTTCCAATGCTTCAATTTGTTGTCTTTTTTTTTTTCCAGTATGAATCTCAATCACTTTTCTATTGTAGTTGGTTACAACCATAATGAATCACTGATGCCCAAAAAAAACACAAAGTAAGTATCATAGAACTTGTTAGTTCCACGTCCAGATGTGAGGGATAATCGCTATTCTAAACTACTATGCTCTATTGTCTTCCTCGTACACTATGAACCCTCATCACTTTTCTCCAACATGTCACAGGTTACAACCAAGATGAATTACAAGTGCCCCGCAAAAAACACCCAGTGAGTACCGGAATATTTAATCCAAAATCACGATTTCATTGTAACCCTAACCATTCTTTTTTTAATCTCTCACAGGACACTCTCACACATTTTTTTTTCCAATTTTTTATTTTACACCCCATTCACCTCACAGTGTCACCTAATCACAAAAACTAGACATCTCATTATGTTTTGTTCAACAGATACCTGCACCGTTAAAATTTTGATGTTGTAATAAAAAATGATTAACTTAACCCAATTTTTCACAAGTTGAGACTGTTTAAAAAAGATAGGACTATTTTAAACACAACTCGACCAAAAGAACTATTAAACCAATATTTTATTAATTATTTGACATTTTTTATTGGATTCAAATTATCATTATAAATATTTTAGTAATTATTTGACATCTTTTATTGGATTCAAATTATCTGGTATATTATTTTATTATAATTAATAATGAAAAATTGTTTTTGTAATAATTAATCGTCGTATATTTGATCCACGTGTTGTATTATTATTGACAATCTAAATATATTTAATCCATTATGTGGTATATTATTGTGAAATTGAGTTTAATTTATGGGTCATTTTGGTTCATTACATATTTGAGTAAGATAAAATTTGAAAAAGATTACAAATTTTAATACATAAAATGGAACCCGATTCACAAAGTTTTTACTAGTTTTAAATTTTTAGGGAAAATTGCATAAATAAAAAAAAATTAAGGAATAATTTTAACCAATAATTGAAGAAAAAAAAGGATAACTAATTGGTCCAGTAAAAGAACATTAATTTCATTAATTTTTTTCAAACTTAAAAATAATTAAACATGTATTTGACTTTTAACGATCACGTGTTATTAAAGTAAAAAATAATGATAATGTATAATCCTAATTTTTTATCTTTTTTTTAGGTTATATATTTAAAATATTTAATAGTTATTTTCTCATCTTAATCTTGAACACTTTGTAACATGTGACAATAATAAATAGTGTTTTGATTTTTTCTCCAGTTTGGAGAAGGTGTTATCCAGAAGGGAACATCTTCCTGCAATTACTCTCTTACACTTAAATTAATAAGAGAATAAGGATTTATAAATGAAAGTGAGTATTATGAAAGAATATTTCTTGAAAAATAATAATTGTAGTTATAGGATCAACATTAATCATGAATATATATTTCTATTAAAATAATACTTACTTAAAAAATATAATAACAATAAAATAAATAATAATCAATTATTAAACTGCTAAAATTTAATTATAACATAAAAATATGACTCAAATAAGCATAGGTTAGCCTATTCTATAATGAAACTAACCTGTATAAACACACGTAACAATAATTAAACACTAAACACATCTCAATTATATTAAAAATTAATAAGATTCAAATAAAACTAAAGTTATTATATTAAAATGATACTTTTTCCTATGTACTAAAAATGGAATATATTACAATTTTTTGGACGAAATAATTATTTAAAAAAAAATTAACCTGTATACTTTAATATTAAATATTTTAAGATGAGACCAATCTAAAAAAATTTAAGAAAAAATAAATTAGTATTTTTAAATTGGTTCGTTTTAAAAGTTTAGCAAAGTGGGCCTAAAATGGACCACCACATTTCTACACTCTCTCGGCCTCGGGCTTGGTGTCGATGCATAATAACAAATTGGACCCTAAAAATGGTTTAGGAAACCCAAGAAGTTGACCCACAAAATTCTCCTAAAATTCAACATATTCTTCAGTGAGTTCTTTCAATTGTTTTAATTGCTTCGTAAGAATTCTGGATTGAAGGTGCAAAAATGATTCGAAATAAAAATTCAGAAAAATTCTATCATGTGCTTCATTCAGTCAAAAAGAGATTGTAAGCATTATATTATGCCAAAAGTTATTTTGACATCCTTTTTAAGAATATATACCTTTTCAATAATAATAATAATATATATTATAATTTTAAATTAAAAATAATATAAATATAATTAAAATATTATTAATTTTGATCGTTAAATGAGTGTATCTTTTTGTTTTAGTGTCAAAGTATAACCACTCTTGTATTATGTAACACGGAAGACAAAAAGCCCCACAACAATTTGCTAAATGGTTCGGAAATTTGAGAATTTTAGTATAATAGTGGCCATTTCTTTTCAACACAAATCATGCATTAGCTACAAAACCCTCTCTATTTCTAAACAAATGCAGCTCACTTTTCTATAAATGTGAGTAAAGCTCATTGTATAATGTTCCAAAAATAAAATACTAAATAGTAGGATGACATAAGTTAACATTCATTCAATACATATTATAATAATAAAATAATCCTAAGATAACAAATTTTTATACTTTAAAAAAAATAAAAAATAAAAAATATATGTCAAATAAAAATGTAAAATATTTATATGTTAAAGTATTATTTCTGATACTAACAACTATGCTAATTTAAAACCTAAATTGTGTTATATATATATATATATATATATATATATATATATATTGATATTTTTATTATAAAACAAGTGAATAAATATTATTCTACAAAAATGGGTCGTACAAACTAATATAAATTGAATGTTTCATAAGTAATTTAAAATATTACAAATTCATATATTACATCTACATCTTATCATAGAAGAGATCAAGGTCATTCATTCATTGTTTTTACTAAGCATGTACTTATGAAGGAATTTTTATTGGTTCCATACAACTAAAACCATTTTAAGTGATTTGAACTTAGTGAAAATTAACATTAATATAAAAAAAAAAGTGTTTTTGATGTCACCCATCTCATGTCAAGTAGTAAAATCCCATATTAAAGATGTATGGTGACATTTCTATAAATATTTCATTCAAATTAATGTCAGTCAATTTTTCAACAAATGTTAAGTTTCCATTTAACATTGGTCTTAGGCCTAATAGATGTTAAATAATGTGAATTACCATATAATTCACTTTTCAAGAAACGTTAATTCTCAGTTTAACACCAATCCTAGACAAAACTTTCGTCAAATAATATTAGACTATCTTAGGGTCAACGTTAAATAGGGAATTAACATTTGTTGAAAAGTGATCTAACATCAATTAGCCTTTTAAAATTTCAGGAAACAATTTCAACCTTCACTTTTCTCTTTCTCGTTTGTGTAAAACCCCCCACCAAAGTGCGACGACAACGCTAAACATGTAGGAGCAAGTTCTTTTCCTTATTTCACTCCATATTTTTGTTATGATACTCGTTTGAGGTGAAAATTTCATTCGCCCCGAGTTCATTTCACATTAAGGTTGGATTTTTCATTCACCCTAAACCCTAAATTCTGATTTTGTAAAATTCACTAAATATAGCTAGAAAATTATTTTTGACTTAATTTTCTTTTTTTGTATTTCTATTAGGTTGTATTCAAATATGGAGTGTTTACATATGACATATTGGTTACAAATTTAGAGTTATTCATATTTGGTGGTTAAAAACTTTAAATGGTTATAACTTTTACTACAAATCTCGGATTGAGATATTTTAAAATAAAAGTTGTTTGACTCAATTATCTTTTTTTTATTTCTATTTGGTTGTATTCAAATGTGGAGTGTTTACATATGACATATCGGTCACAAATTTAGAGTTATCCATATTTGGTGGTTAAAAACTTTAAATGATTATAATTTTTACTACGAACCTCGGATTGAGATATTTCAAAATGAAAGTTGTTGGAAATGGATCAATGAAGAGGATTAGGGGTTTGAAATTCACTTATTAACTACATGCTATAAGAAAACAATATCTAGTGTAAGTCAAAATTCAACGTTAATGAGTAAAGGTTGATGTTAAATAATAATTAGTGACATATTTGTGCCACATGCATATGTGACTCTAAAATCATAGATACTAATTTGATAACATTAGCTTTTAAGACCAAATTTAATTAGCCTCAGCTTAGACATTTCTAACTCTTTCTTAAATTTTAAATTGATTTTCTTTATTAAAGCAATTTAACATCGACTAAGTCGACACTAATGTATTTTTATTTTAAGATTTACTTAACTTAACATCAATAGACTCTAATGACATTAAATTAAAAAAAAAAAAACTAATTCTTATATAGCCCATCCATATTCAACAAATATAAACTAAAACATGAAAGATAATTATAATGGAGAAAATATATGAATGTCGATGGAAGAAATGAATATGAAAGAAGGAGATGAGAAGAAGAATATGAATGAAGGGGAAGCTGACAAGAATATTGATGAATGAGATGAGAAAAACAATGTAAACGAATGCGTGTGGACGATCATAAAAATGAGTGCGAACAAAGGAGATGAATGTGGGTAAAGGAGATAAATATGGATGAAAGATGTGCCTGTGAAGAATTTATAAATGTAAATGAAAAAAATATTTTGATAAGATTTATATAAAAAGTGAGAGGAAAAAAATTATGAGTAAGTTAATTTGTCATCCTTGAATTTAACCTATGATCCATGTTTAATATCAAACACATACACAAATTATTAATATATGACTTAATGTTGTCTTAATCAACATTATCTTATAAATAATAAAAATAAATAAGATATCTATTAAGTTTACACTAACTTTATTTATTTTAGTTTTTTTTAACATAAATAGTATGCACTAAGTTAATACTAATTTAAATAAATAAAATATCAAATATAAATAAAGGTTAAGTTTTACTAATTAACACTAACTTTGTCTACTTTAACTTATATATATATATATATATATATATATATATATATATTTTAGTATTTCTTTAGACACCTATAATCCATATTTATTATCAAACACCTACACAAATTATTAATATATATAACTTAATGTTATCTTAATCAACATTAACTTATAAATAATAAAAATAAATAAGATCAGTATAGTTTACACTAACTTTATTTATTTTAGTTTTTCTTTAATATAAATAGTATGTGCTAAGTTAATACTAATTTAAATAAATAAAATTTAGAGTATAAATAAGGTTAATTTTTACTTAGTTAACACTAACTTTGTTTATTTTAACTTTTTTTATATATATTTAATATTTCTTTATACATAATTGTTGGTTGCAAAATCAATTGCAAGTGTAGTAAGTGATAAATATTGTTCTCTCCCACGATATTTGTGTAACATATGACAACTCTTCCTTCCATAACTCAATTACACATCAAAGTGTACAAAAAACACAAGAAACTCTTTTTGGTATTTTTCTCAAACATTTGGTGTGCAAAATTAAACTAGAAAAAACACACTTAACTTGAGAATAAAACAAAGTAAAAACTATGAAAGAGTTGATTTATATACAAAATATACACACAAAAACACATAAAATCAATCGTTATCAACAATTAAAATAAATAAAATATTAAAATTAAATAAGATTAAGATTTGCTTAACCTTATTTATTTTTAGTATTTTTATTTTTATTTTTTTATACTTAGTATCCCAAAACCAACGTCTACTTAATTAATTGATGTCAATATAATTTATTTTTAATATTTATTTTAATAGTATGGGTTAAGTTGATATTAACACAAATATTTATTTAATAAAAAATTTTAAAATAATTTTATGTTTTTTATTTTAAAAATGGTAAATTTTTACGTTGTATTAGAGTTAATTTAGCTGATACATCACAATTTAGCTTATATTAATATTTAGAAAATAAATTTATATTTTCTTATAGTAGCATGGTAGGCCAGGTAATAATATTTTAAAGAGAATTTCACATAACAAATTCGTATTTGGTAATTTAGAGGGGTAAACTGAAAAACGAAAAAACCAAGGAAAACGTTCCTTCCTGTTTGGAAATAAACTCGTATTCAAAGAACTATGGATTTAATTAAAAAATAAACGTGCTCTCTCCAAATTTCCTTCAATGATCCTAATCATGTAAACTTCCATTGTTTTCTTAAGAATCACATAATATTATTTTATTAAATATATAACTTCTAATTTCTAAAAGTCTTGAAAAGTTAATCCTTTTCATTTTTTTAATGAATAAAAATGAAAAACATATTAAATATATATTATTTTTTATTATAAATACTTTTTATTTTCAATAATGATTTTTATTTGTTTTAGGAGACCAAATATTTTAAAAAATTATAATTTTAAATTCGTATACTCAGTTGGGCAAAACTAGCTTAACTATACTACAATAAACTAAAAAAAAAATATTAGAATAATAATTGAACTATGAGTTCAGTTTTAAAAACTTGAACTTGTATAAATTAATTGCTAATTGAAGTGTTCCTCTTATTTATTTTTTTAATTTTTCCCTTTGTCTTTTACATTCTACTGTCACTTTTTTATTTTATCTGTATAAAAATAAAAAATTATGTATAATAAAAAAAATTGTATAATTTAAAATTAAAAATAAAAAAGTATATAATTTAAAATTTTAAAAAATCTTTTAATTTCTTAATTGAAGAGTAAAATTATTTATATATTATAGAATTTTATAATCAAATTCCTTTTGGCTATGCCTTACCATCGATCTCAAGCAATTAAGTTACCAATTTTTTTTATAGCTGTACTTCTCCAACCAATTATTTTATACAGAGAAAGGTGGGGTTAGTACTTACTGTAGTCTAAACGCTTAAAATAGTAGAAGTATTTGTTTCACATATAAAAATGATTAAAAGGAACATTCTGTACTTTTATGGCATAACATCTAAATTCATTGGTTAACTTTAACATGTAACTGTTTATACAACATGGGTATATATATGTGTTTACCGTCTTGACATGACGTAAATATAATTTAACTTAAGTTTAACATGATTTTGTTCATATTAAGTCAGAACTTAGATTGATTAAATAGTTTTCAAATTTAAAATTTTTTGTTGAATTTTGTTGGTGTTGTATTTTCAAAATATATTTATGAACACTGATAAAATATGTTTTAAAATATATTAAAATGATTTTTAAAAGTGTATATTGTTAATGATTTGTAGAAGACAGAACCAAAAAATATTAAAATATTTTTCATGTATGTAAAAAATAATTTTTACATTTTCATTTTTAAATAAGTTTTTTTTTTATATAAATACATAAATTTTCTTTTGTTGGTATTTTGATTCGATGAATACAGTAAATACATAATTATAAATACAGTAAACTTTTTTAACCTCATGGGTGTTTTTAACTCTGACCCATGTAAATGAGGCGTAACCATGAGAACTATGCCAAATTGAGAGGTATACAATATCATGTTTGTCGTTTTACTGTGTGAAAACGGGTATTGTACTGTTAGTGTAAAATTGGAGACACGTATTGTACTCTGGTTCGCCAAACAGCCAAATGGTTCAAACCATTGGCGTTGATTATATTATCCGAATCTGGTCATTGCAGCTTTTAAGATGGTACAACCGGTCAAAGTGTTAACTTTCGCAGGTAGCAACAGATAATGACAATGTTGCGAACATTACCAAGCGGCAAACAACCCGTGTCCGTGTCTACATCGTAGCCACGTGCGTCAATTTTCTCACTTCCCAAACCTCAAAATGTTACTTATATTCAACACCACTGATAACATAGTCCACTCACATCCTCTCATTTATCAGTCAGTCAATTTCACAACTCAACCACCACTAAACCCCATTGCAAACATTTCTCCACAGATGAACGTTAATTCCACACAATCCTTACCCCACTCCAACAACGCTTCCTACTTTTCCTCCTCCCCGGAAACTACCTCCTCTCCCAACGCCCTTCACTCCGACGACGAACTACATGCATTAGCGTCGGCGCGCCCCAAGAGACGTGCAGGCCGCCGAATCTTTAAGGAGACACGACACCCCGTCTACCGGGGGGTGCGACAGAGGAAGAACAACAAGTGGGTCTGCGAGGTCCGTGTCCCCAATGACAAATCCACAAGGATTTGGCTCGGAACGTACCCAACCCCTGAGATGGCCGCACGCGCGCACGACGTTGCCGCCCTCGCGCTCAGAGGAAAGTCCGCTTGTCTCAACTTCGCCGACTCGGCGTGGCGGCTTCCCTTGCCGGCGTCTACAAATGCTAAGGAGATACGGCGAGTGGCGGCGGAGGCTGTTGTTGCGATTGCTGCAGAAGACAGTTGCGTCGAACAATCAGAAAACGAGAATGTGAATGCCGTGGTTGACTGCAAAGTTAGCAGCTGTGGTGTCTGCACTGATGAAGATGGCAATAGTAGCAAAGTGCTGCGGGAGTTTGGTGATTTGGATGAGATGACAGTACCAGTTACATTAGGATTTGAAGACATGCATGAGTGGCTTCAGAACTTGGCGGATGAGCCTCTGCGATCTCCTTCTTTTTTAACATATGTTAGGGACTGGACATGTCTTGAGGATGATGTTGAAGTTTCTTTGTGGAGCTTCTCCTTCTGATGCGCATGCAATTATTCGCTTTGCTGTATGTAGTGTGTAGTTTTGTTTGCTTTCCTTTCGTTTTTGGTTCTTGTACATGATGAGCAAATTCTAGAAGGAACGAGACGATCCAGGCAGCTACAGGGAATCATCAAGTGTAAAACTTTCTGACTTTTAATCTCCTAGAATATTGATTTTAAGTGTATCGTTTTCTTATATTAAATTCTTGTTTATAATTGATTCTTTTTTATTGATTTTAGTTGAAATTGTGATATTTGTATAGCTGTTCATATTAATTATACTATTTGTATTTCTGAATTTTCTACATAGTTTTATAGTAATTTCATTAATCACTATATTCATTTTCAGCCTCTAAAATATGACTCATATTCTGAAAATGATACGTTTGGATCGTTAATTAATATTTAACAGGAAATGATGTATGATGAGTCACTTCAGTGACAGAAGACAAATAGGTCCAACTCATTGTGAGAAAGCACGTTTTTTTAGATAGCTAATGAGAACGATACCAAATATGCACAAGCATCATTAACGTAGAAATTCTTAGACCATGACCTTCTAAAAATCCTTCCATGCTGTTAAATGTTAATCATGTGCGGAATTTGAACTATTAACATAATTCCAGCCTGGAAACCTGGATACGGACTTGAGAGAAATAATAAATTATAAATATATATATATATAAATCTAAGAAAAGGCAAGATATTAACAATGAATAATGATTTAAAGATTTTGACTATAATATTTGGTGTGTAAGGGTCTTGTGAAACACTTTTCACCTTACCTTCTTATTTACCAGCAAACTCATTAACACAACGGAGGAGCAAATCAGTTGCAACGGTACCATATTGTGACAAAAAGTTATGTGATTGTATATTATATATATATAAAATCATATATTAAAGAGAAGACATGGATTGACATGATGTGTCATGTTTTCTATATATTTTAATATAATATTTTATATGTTTAATTAATATTTCTTGATAGTTGTTTCGGTGTAGATATGTACGATCGAGAGACTAATATGTTTTGAAGTGACTTTATTGTTTTCCGATGTTTGAACTGGGTTCTCTGATTATCTTCTTTCCGTTTGGGCCGCTCGATCGTCTATAATCTTGGTCATTCGGTGATCTTCAAACTTTGACCGCTCGGTTGCCTTCCTAATGGAGAGGGGGAGGTATCTGCAAAAGGCACTTCGACGCCTAAGTTAGGCGTGTATTGAAAAATGTTTAGTGAATGGTTATCACTGTGATAGGAAATAATATATTTGATTATAGTTTACCTTATTTAGTTTCTGCATAATTGATTTTGTCTTAAATAATTGATATATTCTTTCCTTAATTATAGAATCTAGGTATTCTGTATATTCTATATATATTGTACGCTGGTTACTCTTTCCAAATCAATAAAACAGATTTGTTACAATCCTTACATGGTATCAGCCTAATTTCGATCCTTCCTTACTCTTTCTTCTTTTCTTTTCTTCCCTATGGCTAATACTGATGGTGCTTTTTCCTTTAACACCATGATCCACATGTTAAACATACGTCTCACCTCAACCAATTTCATTCTCTGGCGTCGTCAGCTCGTTCTTCTTCTCGAAGGACAGGCCCTTTGTGGTCATATTGATGGCTCAATCATAACTCCTCCTACGAAATTGCCTGCTGCTGATGGATCTTTGACGGTTCATAATCCAGCCTTTCTCACGTGGAAACAACAAGATCAAAGACTTGTAAGTCTTCTTCAGGCCTCCCTTACTGAAGAGACTCTAGCTGAAGTACTGCACTGTGACACCGCACAGCAGATCTGGACTACTCTTGAATCCCTCTACGGTGGTGACTCTAAGCAAAGAGAAATTGGGATCAGAGATCAACTGTTGCACCTTACAAAAGGCTCATCCACTGTTAGGGAGTTTTCCAAAACATTTCGAAGCTTATGTGATCAACTCAGCCTTATGGGTAGACCAGTGGATGATTTAGATAAATTACACTGGTTTTTACGGGGTTTAGGTCCCACTTTCACTAGCTTTGGTGCATCTCAATTAGCCATGCGACCACTGCCTGTTTTTCGTGATTTTCTTTCTGCTGCCGAGAGTTTTGAAATGTATTTACATGCCGTTGAATCTCCTCCCTCTCAAGCTGCTTTTAATACCACTACTCAACGTTCCTCTCAATCATCCAATACACGTTTTCAATCTGAGTCGCGTTCTTTCTCAAATGGCAAAACAGGTCGTGGTTACCAATACTCCGGTCGTGGTGGTTGCGGCAGAAGACGTCGTCCTATCCATTGCCAAATCTGCCGAAGAGAAGGTCATTATGCCACATTTTGTCATTCACGTTATGAAGGCTATCCAAAGACGGGAACAAAACTGCACTAAAACACAACCACTGTATTAGACGTCGGTTAATGTATACACCGACGTCTATAGTACTTTTTAAACGTCTGTCAGTGTCATTTTCGAAGTCTTTGGACGTCCAGTTCCGACGTTTAGTGACGTCGGACATGACACTGACTGATGTCATTATAGACGTCGGTTATATTCATGTCTGACGTCCCATTGACGTCACCGGCAATGACGTCAATTATTTAGTAGACGTAAAAACCCAAAATAACCGACGTTAAACAGCGTTTTTTCACTAGTGTGTTAAAGTATTCACTTATTCTTCCTCTCCATTGAAAAGTAAACATATAAAAAACATGTTGAAGATCAAAATCATATACCAACACGTTAGGAATTGTAGCTTTATAATGCAAATCCTTGAAACCACATTTTAGTCACATGAGGACTCTTACTTTCACTTTTCTCTGATTTCCAAATTACTTTCAAAATTTTCTTTTATTACCCTTAAAATTTCATGTATGTATGTGTTGAAAATGGAAAAAACTTGAAAAGTTATAACTTTAACGTAAACAAAACAATTGAGACAATACTAAAAATGTTTCCAATTCTTGCATGTTTTATTTGTTGAAGCATAGTGTTTCAATGTAATAGGTTGGGGAGTTGTGGGTGGTATAAATATTGAATGATGTCTAGAATTTTTATTTAATATACCCACATATGATTTGTTCCATAAATTTCTTTATAAAAAAATTAGATTAAAAAGATTCAAATAAACTGAAAATAAAATAAAATAATAATATATAAGAGATCAGAGATATTTGTATTATAGTGTCTTAATAACTTATATATTTTTGAAATGTGGAAAATGGTTTTATACATAAAAATGGAGTTGAAATCAAATAATAAGAAAAAGGATGATGAGATTAGTGTCGGAAGTGGGAAGTCAACAGGAGGATCACAAACACGTGGCACGTGCCTAAGCGCGTGGAGAGAAATTGATAAATAGTCAACTAGAGGTCTATTTACAGTCCAAAGCATGCAGTGTGTATTTGTTTGAGTAAATAACTCATTACACAACAAACTTCAAACTGAGGCAATATTAATAAATTATTCCCTCTTGAGATTCAAATTTTAATTAAGAAGCATCCAGGCTTCTTCTTTGTTGCATCCCCACTCAAACTTCATTGTCTTATAGTTTCATCGCACGCTTCTTACTTCAATATATCTCTAAATTTGTCTCCTTCCCACACACCTTTATTTTATTTATTATAATCTCACAGACTGTTAAGTTTTGAGATCTTCACCGCCGAACCTTCTCTTGTCTTTCCCCACTCACAACTTCTTTAACAATATATATACTCCCTAAACTATCTCTATATTTCTCCACCCTACCTTCTTTTTCTTTCAACTACTTCTCACATGGCTTTCGCTGCTGCCAAACATCCCCCAAAACGTCCCGTTTTGCTCAAGGACTACCTCAGGGACGACCTCGGTTCCTCTTCATCCAACGGTTTTAAATCGTTGCCGCGCCGACAATGCTGCACCACCGTCGGATTCTTCGTTCAGAAAGATCTCCAACTCCAACGCAAAACAAGGAACACACTCCCTCGACGTCGACGATCATCTGTGTCGGCTCTCCAGAGAGCCTCCGTGGCCGTAATCAACGCGATAAAGTCGCTTCCGATGTCACAAAAGGGTGGTAGAGCCAAGACAGGAGGCGTTCTCTGTAGAAGCCTCTCCAGGAAGCTGTTGAGTAGAAACTTCTGGAGAAAAGCAGCAGTGGTGAGAGAAGATAGAAGCCAAGGCGTGCCGCGGAGGAGGACATCTTTCCGCGAACTCATTATGCTGGATCAGGAACATCAAAAAGCGACTTCGTTCAATGAGTATACTGCATCAGCTGCCCCTAGTGGCAGTAACAGTTGGGGAGAGAGTGAATTCACGTTTGCATCTACTGCTGCTTCCTCTGAGAGCTCCAACGAAAACTACCTCCTGCTTGAGACAACCAAAGACTACACACCACGACGTCACAAGGTAGAAGAAGAAGTGATAACCAAGGTAAGTACTATACTCTAATTTCCAACTTTCGATTCTTTCACTATCCTTTTCTTTATCTTTTATATATATATATATATATATATATATATATATATATATATATATATATATTGTTCATCATTTAGAAAACGAAAAATGTTCAAACTTCATAAAGTAAATCAAACTAGTCAGATCCGAAAAAAAAAATACATACCAGCTTTTGGAAATATTAAAGGTTTTAATTAATTTAAAATTGTAAGAAAATAAATTGAGTTTATAATACTCCTGTGCATGTGTTCAATATTACTATGATCTTTGATTATTAGTTTTTAATTAATAATTATAAGTAATATATATTTTTGTCTAAATTGTAATGGAGAATACGATTCCCTGTACTAAACACAGCTTGTAGCAGTGATTTGCACGTGCAGAGTGGGGATAATTAAACGTTTAATTATTCACGAGAAGATGTGAGGTCTGCGTAAGCGCCTTCCGCGGCCCTGAACTCACTACGATTTTTTTTATTAAAAATTGTGATTAAATGAAATACTAGTATAGTATGGAGTAGTTTATTAAATAAAGTATTGTTTGAAACTCCTTAACCGTTGGTTTAAGGCGATGGTTAGCAAAATTTCAGTCCAAATAGGTGATAGTTTGGGAAGTTGGGTTTCACCTAATCTTGTCATTTTCAGGACGGCGGCTAAGGATACACTGCTTTGCTTTTACCTAAATTATAAATTTCAGTGCGTGGCGGCACGAGAACTAGTAGGGTTGGGTCTATGCCCTAAGTTTACTCCATTTTGACTTCCTCCTTCCAATAATTCACATGTATTTAATACTACAATATATATATATATATATATTTCATTATTAAACCTTTTAAGTATTTTAAAGTTTAATGATTTTTTTAAAGTAAGAACACTGGTTAACAAGAGTAGCTCACATTCACCATCCAAATATTTTTTGTAACCTTTCTAGGTAAGCTTCGAAACTTACAAAAATTATTATTTTTATCTAACAATAAAATTATTTTATTCGACACACTTCTTAAAAGATCGTTTAACCAAATGTACTTTTCCATATTTTCTTCTCTCCCTTTGCCAATCTTACAAAGTAAGAGTGAATATTTTTAGAGACTTAAAATATAAAAGCAAATTAACAATTATTTTATTTCAAAACTAAAAATAAATAAATAAAGATCATAGAGGGGTAACCTGAGAACAACTTAGTCTTGATCTTAATGTATTTTAAAGATAAAACGAACACAACAGAAATTAAATATAAGCTAATTAAAGTATTGTAGTTTATACGGATATCCTTGAAATAAAGTGTTTATATTTGAAGCATTGTTGAAACTTCTTTCCGCATCTCTAAATAATAAATTGATAAAGTATTTGAAGAAAAGTTGGACGTTTCGGGTAAAGTTTGAATATTTTGATACCACTTCATAAATTTGGTAATAATAGTCTATTAAAGTTAAACTCTTGAATGAATCTGAACTAAATTATAGTACAGAATTGATTATTTGCCCATCCACTCTTATTGTTAGAATTCCAGCATTAATAAAAGTGTCAGTTATATCTAAAAAAGCTTTGATGATATCTCTTTCTATGTAATGAAAACGAGACTGATTAGCGAAATGGATCTCGTGAAACAGGAATACTGGGCAAATGAGAAAGAACAGTTTAGTCCTGTATCGATACTAGATTGTCCATTTGTAGATGAAGAAGAGATTTACAAGTCTCGTTTCAGATCCACTTCCTCTGTTGTTTCCATCACGGAAGGTAATGTCTTTTCTTTCTTCCCACAAAAAAATATTATAAACTTCGATGCCATTCTTCCATTGTTTTTGTTTTTTTTTCTGTTCTGACAAATGAATAAAATGCAGGAAGGAAACAGAAGCTTATGCACAAAAGATACCATTTTGAAAGTGTGGCTTCACGGGAGCCGGTGGTTTTAGAGAAAAGGTTGGCGCGGTTAGAGCTGGAGGATGAAACATTAAATCATTCTACAAAACAATGTTCCCGCGTAGTAGTGCCAGCAGCGCGTACTCGAAATAACTTGTGTCCTGCAAACAATCACGACATTGAGGAGAACGCTCGAAATCTTCTGAACTTCGTTAAAGGATCAAATCCACGGAACAGTTTGATAGATAAGGCAGAGAAGGTGCTGTTTGATTACTTCAAGAAGAGTATTGGAGAATGTAAAGACATTGATCTATCAAAAAAGCTTCACCTTTGCAAGGTAGCAGAGGATTGGATAAACGGGCGACCCCAAGAACTGTATTTGGATTGGGAAGAACAAGGACGAAGGTCGGTGTATGTTAGGGAGATGGAGAGATGTGAAGGGTGGAAAAAGTATGATGAAGAAATACAAGAATTGGGTGGGGAGCTGGCAAACGAAGTGTTGGCAATTCTGGTTAATGAGTCAGTGCTTGATCTTATGATACGTGGCAGCCACTGAGATAACATAACATGCTGCCAATTACCCTTTTTCCATTGTTTCTTTTTCCTTTTACATCGATTGTATTCGTCTCTTCTCCCTGTCTCGGGGATACGAGACTCTAAATTTTGGAACAATTAGGGGAAATTTTTGCTTTTAGTTACCATGTTTTTCTTCCCCAATATCGCTTTCACTCCATAGCATTCTTATAGTTTTAGTCAGTTACTACATCCATTTCTTACTCTTAGTTTTGAGATTTTAGAAATATTTTCAATACAGTAATAGAAACTTAAATGATAACAGAAGAAGTCAAGTTGGAATGAAGATTTATCTTATGAAGTTAACTAAAAGACGAGGTAAGGCTTGATACTGAAAATAGGCCAACTCAAACTAAAGGGCCTGCAGATATGTCTAAGCCCATAAATCATCTATAGGTCAGTATGAATGATGGGCTCAGGACAATACTTAAAAATATGTTTTCTTCAAGAATGGGTCAGTATGAATGATTAAAGCGCCAAAAATAGTGTTACACAAAAAGCCGTTCTCCAATTTACATCTAAGAGTTTGTTTAGCTAAATTACTAATTATATTAAATTATACCTAATTGGATTGAAATTCTTGACACGTAAAGTGAGCATGAGAACATTGAAACATAATAATAATTGTTCTTAAATAACGTGTTCATAGATGAGTAAAGCTACTCTTCCACCAACTCCAAATCTAATACATCTTTGTTTATATTTTGGATATGCAAAACGAATTTTTTATCATACGCCATTTTCCAAAATTCATTGTAAAAGAATCCAAACTCAACAAAAACAAGTTTTAACCTTGCAAGTAGTACATGAGTCATTTTATAAAGGGCATTGAATCGCCGCAAAAATAAGATATGGTATTATTGTGCAATTAATTTCAGTAGCCCTAGCTGGCATCTCCAACCGTATTCATTTGTGTCCATTAAAAAATTTTATTGTTTCTTTGTTTAGAAATTATGTGAAAGCTCCTTTATTGAAAAAACTGAAAATTGAATCTCGTGAATATCATGAGTTCATCCCCACAGAAGGAATTGGTGAGATGTGGACCAAGTATTTCCATAAAAGCTGTCCTCAATTTATGTTTTGCTTCGCCTCCGAATCCTCTAATTCAACAACCCATCAATGACCCCGTTACCTTACAAAATATTATTTTAATTCATTTTTATTTATAAGTTTATTTTAATCATTCATTTTCTTTTCAAAAATAAAGCAGTTTAATTTAATAACAAGAGTTTTATCTTAATTTACGATCAATATTCGAAAATTCGGTTTTGCGAATAATCGAGTATCGTTGTTTCAATTCATTCAAAACAAAGAATTGTTACCTTAAATATAATCTCTGCATTACGTACTTTCCAATGCTTTAAAATATTTACATACATCCACTAATTCCCTGTTATTTTATGTCATTATAACGTAATAAAAGTTGTTAAATGAAGTCTCACTATAATGACCGCAACCAACATTAAATTAAACTTAGGATCTACTAAATAATTATTCGAATTTAAGTTTTATAGATAATAAATTCAAATATATATATATTAAAGTTAGTCTAGTCAATTAAGTTGTTTAATAAAAACTAATAATCAATAAACAACTCTTTTCAGTGTGATGAATCCAGTCTTTTCTTTGATAGATGTCTTGAATTGAATTGATAGTTTTCAGATACAAGTTATCAACATTTGTTAGAGGTATCAGGTCTTTCAATGTTAAAGATATTTTTGGTTCAGATTGTAAAGACGGATAATTAAAGTATTAGACTTTGTGCTAAACTTTTAATTAAAGTTAGTCTAATTATGATTCAAAATTACAAATCATGATTTAATATTTTAAGTAAAATGGTTTTGAAATTAATCTATTTCAGTTTAACCGTTCGGGTATACAATGTTTCAACCGTCTGATCTAGTTCACCTAATAAACAAGTTAACCAGACAAATACATTCTACATCAACAAATATTTTATATTTATTTATAATATATTAATAATGAAAAAAATACAACTGTGATATATTTATAATTAAAATTAATCAAAAGCTTAAATATACTATCTGTCTTAGTAAAATATACAATTTTATTGTTTTTCACTTTTATTTCTATTTTTATTATTAGGATTTCATCACGATAGATGAAATATCATCTGGATTCCGCATATATCATGTGACATCATGTATGTATTGTAACAATATGATATTTTATGTATTATATGTCGAAAAAAATAACTGTAATTATAAGAGTTAAAATAGTACATTTTTACACTATATGAAAAAATATATTATGAGAATCATTAACATAATTAATATAAAACTATTTTATAAATTAATATTTATTATTTATATGATACTTTTGAAATATTATGAATGTATTATTATAAACTTTTAAATTTTATAACTTAACTCATATTTAATAAGAATGTTAGTGTTACTCAAATTCATTTATAGTTTGTTTAGATAGAAAATTTTAGAATATGATTCAACTTTATATAAATTTTGAATTTTTTAATTAAATATGTTGTCAAGTAATGAATTTTAAAAACAATTTAGTTAGAAATATGATCATTTCAAAATTTATTTAAAAGTGATAATTTGAAATTTCTATATATATTTTTATTTGGTTATTGTTTATACATATTCTATAGAGATATTGTTAACTTTTTGTTCAGACTAATATATCTTCAACCTGGTAAAAATAAGAAGTCGTAAGTTCAACATCATTTCTTTCATTAATATCAATAGGGTCTTTTTTATACTAAAATCGATCATGATTATTTTCAGATCAATTTTTCTTTGATATAGATTAAAGTTATTTTGTGACGAACATTAATCACAATGTTCTTGGCTAATGTCCTCAAGACTATTTTTTATGCATATTAGGTAAATAACTTCAATTGTTTTTTTTAATGTATGTATGAATTATTTTTCGATTATTTTCTTTTCAAAGTTGGTTATTATATTTTTCTAATATCTAATAGAAAGTTTTTTTTTATTAACATTAGAATTACTTCTCACAATGTCAATTAAAAAAAAGAATTCAATTGATATCATGAAAAAGTTGGTAAAAGAAACCAAACAACAAAATATATAAAAAAAAAAACTCAATCAAAATAACTGTCTTCGATATTATCTAATGTTAATTTTTGTTTTCTGTTAAATATCTTTGTATTTTGTGGATTTAAATCAAGTATTAAAATTTATTCTTATTTTAAAATTTGATATATTGTAGTTTTAAAATTTTAAATAAATAAATATAATAATTTAAATCCAAAAAATTATTAATTTATTTAGAATTGTTAAGAAATATTTTTATGTGAAATTAAAATAAAAGTGTCAAACTGAACAAATAATTCAAATATTAGTTTCAAACATAGTAAAAAAGGTTTAATATAATGTATCAACACAAATACAAATTTAAATTCATGTAAAAGTAACTAAAAACATATTTAATATTTTATTTTCAGTTAAATTTTTAACAAATTTTGGTTTAAAAAATAGGTTGAACTAGTATTAATATAAAAGTATTGGCATACTATCCAGCAGACTTTTAACGTTGTTTTATTTAATTTTCTTTCTGCAGCCATTTTTTTATATTTTCCGTAGAAGAAAAAAAGTGTGGAAACTAAAAAAAAGTGATAAGGATGAAAGAAGTAGAAGAAGAAGGGACAATGGCAGTTATTAGGTGCAATAAAAAAGGCCAACTGTCTTCCCATAAATTGTGTGTTTGCTGTAGAGTTTTGGATTGGTGGCAAGCACTGCTATATATTTGCAAGGCGAGGACATGGGAAGCTGGTTTTGAATGATGCCTCTTCAAATTCTCTGCATTTTCTTCACTATTTATTTATCACGTCCCCACACAACTCACTAATTCAAAATAATCTCAGTTTTCGGCGACCAAAACAGATAGTAATCTTTATATTGCTCAAATATGGCCGTCATGATCGTTGAGATTATTCCACTTTCAACTCTATAAATACCATTTAATAACCTCACTTCATTACTTCATTACTTCATCACTTCACTTCAACTTCTTCTGCCTCCTCACAAACTCTGTAATGGCTCTTTGGTGCTCCAGCTTCATTTTTGCTGCTCTTTCTTCGATTCTTTTCTCAGCTGCACTCTGTGCTTCCCAAAAAGGTCATTCTTCTTCTTCTTCTTCTCTTATTCAAATGTATTTTCATATACTTGTGTAGATCAGTCAAATTTTGCAGGGTTTTACTGCGAATTTTTTATCAGGACACAGTCAAAAGTAAAATTCTCATCCTCATGCATGAGAGAGTTAATGGTTTAACATCTATGTTAGCTTTTAAGGCAGGGTATCAAGACAATTTAAAAGTATATATATATATATATATATATTTTTTTTTTTTGTTTGAAAGTGTGATTAATACATTTCACTGTGATTTCTAATTCATTACCCACATGATTTTTAGGACAAATGTGTTAGAAGTAATTACAGACAATATTAAAACATGATTTTGGTTCCTTATAACCATTAGCTAAACCTTTTTATAGGCAAAGCTATATAGTTTCTGTGGCATTGTGCAGAGTGTGGGGGCACTTTCTGTTAATTGGGTAGCTTCTGATGAAAACCGAACCAAACAAAAACAAGAAAGCGATTCAATCAAACAGGACCGAACTAGAAAATGGTTCTTCAACCGAATTGACCTGTTTTGAAAATGATTCGAAATTTTGAAGTCTTGGGTTGAATGAGGAAGATTTAATCAAACTAGAAAATGTTTATTTCCAAACTGAAGCTTGTTTCAGAGGGTAATCTGATAAAAATGGATAGGTTTTTAACTCCTAGTAGAATTTGGTTTTTGACTCAGTTTAGATACATTTTGTCATCATACAAAGTTTCAAATGTATTAATTAATATAAAAGTATAGTGCCAGAATAGAATTTCACCGCTAACCAGTCTAGGAAGTGTAATAATTGCAAGAAGGAGAAAATAAAGGTAAATTCTCTCAACTAACCACCACATGTCTACACATTAGCTAAGTAGGACCATAAAACATAGGTAAACCAAACACTCTTCTCTCAACTAACAAAACTCAACTCAGTTTGCAGTTCTTTCAATCTCTTCAATAATGAACTAGATGATCATTCATTTTGGTCCACTCAAATAAATGAGACAGAAGAAAATGGGACACAGTGCTCCATTTTTTTCTGTTTCATCTCCTAATTAAATGCTACCTTAATTAGGTCAATCAAGATCCAATAAGAGCATATAATGGAAAAAAGTCTTGGGTATGAGATTCCCTAACAAAATACTTTTTAACCAACTATTTCAAGAGAATTAATTTCCGATTACTAACTGTCAAATACCTTTAATTTGTAAAGAAAGTGTACATCGAGAGTTAACTTTTAACTACTACTGTTTAAGCCTTCATTATGCGAGTTATAGACGAGTATATTTAAAATTACCAATGTCTCTATGCATGTTTTATTGGGGGAAGGAGGTATAACAAACTTTAAAGAAAAGTTATCTATTCGTGTGAAAGATGTCCTAATTAAATAGGGCAGTTGAAGAATGCCCTTGAAATTGATTTTGATTTTTAAATGCCAGCAATATTGTGACCCATGTTTTTCTTTATTTGTTTTCTTTTAATGTGGTGAAAGAAAATGACAACAAAAAACAGGGGAAACATTTTGCATTGTCACAGCTCGATGAGAACGAAAGTGATGAAAAGGAAACTTCAACTAAGTCTTTCCTTCACATTAAATAATCATCACATTGGATCTCTCTAACTCTAATTACATTTATAATGCTACAGTAATTAAGTCCGGGACGTAGTATTTTAAAAAAAAATAAAAATTCACTTGATGATTGTTATATTACTTTTTTTTTTATTTATTAATTGAAAATACTAATATATATTATCATGTCATTAAAATGAGTGGTAAAGTAGTTGCTTTATCTTTTTAGGTTTTCAAACTATCATTTTTCTTAAGTTAATTCGCCTTCTTCATTGCGAATAAAAAAAATGCATGATGGCATCCTCCTGTCATTACTTTAAATCTAAATATAATTGATCTTTGAACTTGTAATTAGAAAGTATTTCTAATAATAAATTTCATATTAAATTTGTTTGTTCTAATTGGTTTTAGAGTTCATTTGATTGATCTAACTTAATATAAAACTTTAACTAAACTAAATCATTGTTTTATACTTTAAATTGGATCTATATTTCAACAGTATTTCATCATCATGATTTTGCTAACTTATATATAAAAACTTAATGTAAAAACTATCCAAATTTAATAAAGTTAAATATAATTCAATCTTATTTAATGTTATTATTTAAATGGAAGTTTAATCCTTCATAATATTATTTAAGAATAGTTTTAAAAAAAAATGATATAAAATAAAAAGTAAATTAACTTAATTAATATTATTTATTAAAACTGTATGTTTTGTTTATATTTAGCTATGCAACTAATTAATCATGTGACAATGCTTTTATATAGCAAATTCGGTAACATTTTTATCTACACCATCCATTTACTTCACTTAGAAAAACATTAAGCACTTTCCCGAGTGCACAGTACTAGCTAGCTAAGAAAGGGAAAACAGTGTTAGTGAGAGTAAAATTGTTTGGTTTTTCTCATCATTCATCATTCCTTCCATTTTCAAAACCGTCGAAAGGGAAAACACTGCTAGTGAGATTTAGATTGCTTGGGAAATCTAACCAAGAGGTGTTGGTGATACGAATTTACAGTTCCCAACTACACATTTATGCGCAATGCAACGGCGGCACCAGACATCTCATACTACGACTACATCGTAATTGGCGGCGGCACAGCAGGTTGTCCTCTTGCTGCGACGCTGTCCCAGAATTACAGCGTGTTGCTCCTTGAACGCGGTGGCTCACCCTACGGGAACCCCAACATCACCAACTCAGCAGCCTTCGGTGCTGCCCTCTCCGACACCTCCCCCACCTCTCCCGCTCAGCGTTTCATCTCCGAAGACGGCGTCATCAACTCAAGAGCCCGCGTCCTCGGCGGCGGAAGCTGCTTGAACGCTGGCTTTTACACTCGCGCCAGCCCTCAATATGCAAGGTAGAGGCAACACGCAACCTCGTTGTTTTGTTATCGTTGATATTATATATGATAAGGATTATTGATTATTTGTTTATGGGTAGGGAAGCGGGGTGGGATGGAAGGGCTGTGAATGAGTCGTACGAATGGGTGGAGAAGGTAGTTGCGTTTGAGCCAGAAGTGAAGCAGTGGCAGTCAGCTGTTCGGGAAGGACTGCTTGAGATAGGTGTTGTGCCTAATAATGGCTTCACTTATGATCACATTGGTGGGACTAAGGTAGGAGGCACCATCTTTGACCACCAAGGCTTCAGACACACCGCTGCTGATCTTTTGCAATATGCCAACCCCTCTGCAATTACCGTCCTTCTCCATGCCACCGTCCACAGGATCCTCTTTAGAGTCAAAGGTCCCTTCCGCATCTTCATTTCATTTTTCTCCACCCATTAATACTCACCAATTTAAGTCATTGCAGATGGATCTAAACCAATGGCGCATGGAGTGGTGTTCAGAGATTCATTGGGTCGTAAACACAAGGCGTACCTGAATCGTCATCCTAAGAGCGAGATCATTCTTTCGGCTGGTGCGCTTGGAAGCCCACAACTTCTTATGTTGAGTGGAGTTGGGCCCAGACAACACCTTCGGGCCCATAACATCAGTGTAACATTTGACCAGCCTTTGGTGGGTCAGGGAATGTCAGATAACCCCATGAACGCCATCTTCGTCCCATCCCCTCAACCGGTGGAGATATCTCTCATTGAGGTGGTGGGCATCACCAGTTTTGGCAGTTACATTGAAGCTGCCAGTGGTGAAAACTTCGCCGGTGGTTCCCCTAGGGACTACGGAATGTTCTCCCCTAAGGTACTCCCATTATATACTTCTCAATATAACCACGAATAATTTACATTAAATAATTATATTATATGAAAATTAATCAGAATAACCCGATAATATGAAATTATGGGGTGAAATTTGTAATAATTATTACAAAAATCACGTATAAAATAATTGGTGGAGTGGATGATGCAGTTGACATATTGAAGTGAAAGTCAAATATAATAATGAAATAGATTTTGTGAGAAGAAGATTAAAAAGAGAAGTTGGTTGACGCAGATTGGTCAACTGTCGAGGGTGCCGCCAAAAGAAAGGACCCCAGAGGCCATTGCTAAGGCAACAGAAGCGATGCAGGGTCTGGACCAAGCAGCCTTCAGAGGAGGGTTCATCCTGGAGAAGATAATGGGTCCGATTTCAAGTGGGCATTTGGAGCTCCGAACCCGCGATCCAAACGAGAACCCGTCGGTGACCTTCAACTACTTCCAGGATCCTCTAGACTTGGAGAGATGCGTGCAGGGTCTTAGCACGGTGGAGAAGATAATCGAATCCAAGGCATTCGCTCCGTTCAGATATCCCAACATGCCACTCGCCATGCTTTTGAACATGACTGCAAATACCCCAGTTAACTTGCTTCCCAAACACACCAACTCCTCCCTCTCTCTCCAACAGTTCTGCAGAGACACGGTGATGACCATTTGGCACTACCACGGAGGCTGCCAAGTTGGAAAAGTCGTGGACAGGGACTACAAGGTTCTTGGTGTCGATGCACTTCGCGTTATCGATGGTTCCACCTTTAACTACTCTCCTGGGACTAATCCTCAGGCCACTGTTATGATGCTTGGCAGGTACATGGGACTTAGAATACTCACTCAGAGACTTCGTGCCACTGCTGCCTATCAAACACAACAATAAATTGTATAGTTTTTTCTCTTATTTCATCAACGTTGCTTCTGAGGCATCCCAGCAATGACAAAAATAAGAAATCATCATTATTCTTGTAGTTGATCAATACATAGAAGTTAATTAAGCTAGGCAGGGAGAACATTTCTTCTCGTATTTTTATTACACAATGGATGTTATTTCTTGCAACATCTTCAGTATTTTTTTTTTTTTTTACGTTTTCAATTAAAAAAAATCATAATTTTATCTCTGTTTAGCACTCATTTTTAATACCATTAACTTTATATATTTTATCAAGTGGATCTTTAATTTTAATTTAAGAAAAATATAAAACACCTAAGTTGTTAGTTCAATTTGTCTTTTCCTTTTTTTTTTACAATTCCAAACAATACTAATTCCAAAGGGGAAGGTTCGACAGATTGGCGTGGTATTAATTGACGGGCTATTCAGGAACTCAAGATTTTAGCCATATATCACCAATAATTTAACTAGTAATTAAAAGAATAATTGATATATATTCTCAAAGAATTCAAAGATTAAAAAAAGGCTGCACATTCTATGGTACATAAGGAAGTGGAATGAGCTTTTAGTATTTAAAAATATCAGTAAAATCCGTATAGTGAAATTTACTAAATAAAATAAGATCGTGATACGTGAAAATCTTTATACACAATTATATATATTTATATCTTTTTTATCTGAATATAATATTTTATTATCAGAAGAGGTCTTTGGATAAAATATGAGAGATATAAAAGTGTACGCCTCTGCAATACTCTCGACACACTACACACGTAAACCTTTGAAACTGCTATCGTAGGTTTGAATAATGAGTCACTTGAAATTGAAAGCACTAAAAAAAAAAAGAAGGAAAATTGAGAAGAATATAACATGGGATATTCCATATAAGGGCAGCGATATTAATATTGTTGCCAGTTTTTTATACGTTAAAGTAAGAAAGCATCTACCAATTGACAACACCTCCAACAGTGAACGCTTTCCACGTTATTCCTAAAATCCTTCTCCAGAGGCAAACATGAGAATTCTGGAGAAAGAAAGCGATCTAATAAGAATCTGTAAACATTGGAGTAAGAATTTGAGGTTGTTTTTGAGAGACAAGATTTCCATATGCTTTGCATGGAATGCGTAGAAAGCAGGCACTGGCATATGCTTCAGCATATGCTTCTTCTTCAGGTCAGTATAAATATGCCTCAAGGAGCTCTCTCACTTAGTATAAAAAAAAAAAAAAAAAAAAAAAAAAAAAAAAAACATAAACAAGACAAGAGAAGAGAGATTCTGATTCATTCGGGACGTAAAGTTTGAGATAAGCGAAGCAGTTACAGGGCATCTCTTCTTTGGCACATACTCGAGTCTCCCAACAACAACCTAATCGGTTTGTGTGTGCTGTTTCAGTTCTCGACGCGCCAAAGGAGAGTTGCCCTGCAACTCATTCTAGCTTAAGACAACATCGCAGCAGCACCACCTTCTTCCTGTGATCAAAGGGTATATGTCATTCCTCTTAAACCATAAATATATATAACCTTGTTTCAGTTTCATGTTCTCCATTAATTATGAGAAGAAAAAGACATTAGTTTGACCGAGTGTGGCAGTTCAGATTTCAGAGACTAGGAAGTAAAACCGTGCTGCAGTCGCTGTTTATGAAATATCCATCTGGAACAAACTCTATGTGCTGATAGTTCTTGAAAAAGTAACTGAAATAATTGATTAATATCCTTATTATATCTGATTTATGCTATCATTTACCATTTCAACTACTGAGGATCCTGGTTATTTATCTGTTTACTAGTTATTGATCTCTACAAATTCAATGATTGAAACATCACACACCTCATGCTGATATAGGGGATATTTTTTTCATGAATAACCATACAGATCTTTTCGGATGGAGTAGATAGCGGGTAAGTAGTACTCCAGTTATCATCCCTAAAACAAACAAACCTTTATATACAAACATAATTTCTCAACTACTTCTCTCTTTGATAAATTTATAAGATATTTTCATAAAGAATCCAATGCTTAAGTCAAATAAAAATCATTCATAAACTAAAAGATAATTTAATCGCGATTAGGTTTTCACATTTTTTTTAATGTGGAAAAGTTCTAATTTACGCATTTGATCTAAATGAATGAAAGACATACAAGTAATTCCAATGAGAATGAGAAAACTAGATGTTAGTGAATTTAAAAGAAAAAAAAAGATACCTTTGCTTGATTCACAAAAGAAAAATAAATAAATTTACTAATATACTAAGAAGAATCAAATATTAAAAAGATATAGTTACAAGTGGTTAATGTATTGAGAAAATTGAATTGTTTTGTTATTGGAGTAAGCTATATTTGTTAAACTTTACTTCCCATAATAAAGTTATATATATACACTACAAAAAAACACAATTTTACTAGTAACAGTAAGATAGTTTAATTTACCAACTAATCTTCTGTAACATTCAGGATCTGAGAAAGGCTCCTCCTGATTTGGTAGAAGTTTGATGTTATGATCCATAGATATCTCAACAGACTTACAGTTCATTAACCTTGTTTCCTCCAAGATGTATAACGCATACTTCCTCTGAGATATGACAATACCATCATTGGATTGTGCTACTTCAATACCCAAAAAGTATCGGAGTTTGCCAAGATCTTTGGTTTGAAAATGGTGACAAAGGTTCTGACAAACACCATAAAGACGCTGGGTGTCATTTGTGTATAATAGCCTTGCTTGAGCCCATACTTCTGAACATGTTTCATAGGAACGAAACATTTGTTTCAGAGGAGTGAATGGTGGACTTTATGACGATGCATAACTGGGCATCAATTTTCATCCAGCGAGAAGTGTCATCTGTGGCAGCATTAGTCACATCTTTAGTAAGGTGATCTACATACCTCTGACTCTTCAACCAAAGTTTGATGTCGGACGTCCATGTTGCATAATTCGTGTCATCTAACTTGTCAATGGACAAGTGTACATTCACAAAATTGGTGTAGATTGGGGAATCAACAGAAGAAGATGGGGCACTAGCAAATGTGTTTGTAGACGCGTAAGATGCCATGGAGAGGGAGAAACCCTAAAAATCCAACGTGCTCCGATTGACGCAACGATCACAGATCCAGAAAGAGGGCGAGGAGGCGATCACGGCGATGCTGGTCGGCGGCGGTGGGCTCCGGCGACGCGCCGGCACGCACGGAGGATCTGCGAACTGCTGTGGCGGCGCGTGGAGGCGCGTGGGTGCTCCGATCGCCGCGATCTTTGAACCGCGGTGGTCGCCCGGCCGAGACGCTTCAGATGGAGTGGTAGCCGGTCGATTCTGGAACTCCGGCGACGACGACGGCTACGGCGACGGCGGTGGGCTGCGACGACTGCGGCGGTGATGCGTGCCGAAGACTGTAGAACAGGTAGAACCGAACCTAAGCTCTAGATACCATGTTAAATATGATGAAAAACTATATTTATGATCAATCTCCCTTGTGTGTCTTTGCATACACATAGGGTAATTTATTTATAATAATAAGAATGTGGGCTAAGCCCAAATACAAATGAATATGTAAAAATAAAAAATAATGAGCATAGGAACTATATTTCCCTAATAAACATATAGGTACTATGTTTCCCTAATTAACATAAACACACAATATCTAACAGGTCTCATGCTTTATTTCAAATGAAATAACTTGATGTTTCTTTTGCTATTTTGTTTTATTAAGTTGATGGCTTGCCCCACTTGGAGGGCTTTATGTGCATTGTTTGAAGGTATTTTCTCATGTTTTAATCTAGTAACCCAAGTGCCAACTTCGTGGTCATTTCTCATGTTACAATCTAGTAACTCGAGTGTCAACTCCATGATTTTTTTTTTCATGTTACAATCTAGTAACTCGAGTGCTAATTTTGTGGTCTTTTCTCATATTACAATCTAGTAACTCGAGTGCAAATTTCGTGGTCTTTTCTCATATTACATTGTTGCAAGTCAAGTGTCAACTCTGTAGTCTTTTTTCATGTTATAATCTAATAACTCAAGTGCTTTATAGTCTTTTCTCATGTTACATTCTAATAATTCGAATCCAATTGCATAATTTCTTCTTATGTTATAATCTAGTAACTCGAGTATCAACTCCATAATCTTTTCCCATGTTACAATTTAGTAACTCGAGTGTCAACTCCGTAATCTATTTTAGGTGCGTGCCTTCCACATTCTTGGGATGAGTTTTCCTCCAAGCTCATATAACTTATATGATCATTCTCGAAGACATCCACTGTGCGATGTAGACCACCCGAGTTATTGACAAGTTTTCCTTTTGCCGTAAAGATCGTTGTTAGGGACACAATGTTTCTCTCATGAAGGAAATGGGCTTCCTGAGTCATGATAGATCTAAAACATTTGAAAGACATAGTATAACAGCTTGGTCTTGACCAATATGTGGTATAAGAAAGTTTTCAATTACTTATACTTTTCAACTATAATGTAACATTCCAACTACAATGCAAAGAAATGACTATTATAAATTGTCATAATAACAATTTTTATTATATTATAAATCTAAAAATACTTTTCAATAAAAATCATAAACTCAACACCATGTCATAAAACAAACAAAACTTTTTCAGACATCAATTAAAAAAGAAAACATATTATTATATTAACCAATAGTGATTTTTGCAATTATAAAGTTATGCTTTTTTTTTATATTTTGAAAAATAATGTCTTTCCATTTTTAAAATTTAATTAAATTTTGGACAAATTCTTTACATTTTAAGGCAAATCGAGTTTTATTTATGATAAATGAATAAAAAATAAATTAATTATAATACATATTTAAATTAATGATGAAGTCAAAGTGGCGGGTCCAAGCACAAAATGGTACATTCATAAAAAGTCGGTGCTTATCCATTGATTCTACTTGTTGACTGCCACAAAAAAAAGGACAAGATAATCCACTGCGTCACGTGGTCTTGTGGAAAAGATAATCTACTGTGTCACGTGGTCGCATGCTTTTTTTTACTCATATTTATCAATAAACTTTAAAATTATGGATTTAAGTTTTTTTTTTTAAATTACATGCAAAGATAAGTTAATACAAGTTGGTACAAGTGTGAAAAAGTCATTATTTTTGACATTTGAAAAATAAAATTATGGAATCACATAACCATTTTTGTGTAAATGTTGAAGTTATGTCAATCAATCATAATTTTAATTAATATTAATTACATTTGTAAAACCAGTATATAATTTTACTACAAGTTTTTCAAACATAAAGATATACTAGTCGTGCAGTAGGAAAACGAATTTATATATTTTCATTTAAATAAAGTCATGTATCTTGTAATGACTTTGGTTTAATTTTTAAAAAAAATATATGCTGTGAAATAGTGCAAGTGGTTAACTACTTTCATATAACTATTTTTATGCAGAATTCATGTCCTTAAATATTTTATTCAACGCTTTTCTATTTGTATAGAATTTAATTTTTTTTAACGTTTTTCTATTTGTATAGAAGTAGTATTTTACATATACGATTTTTCCTTTTTCAATTTTAATGCACCTTTTACTTTTTCTTCCCTCCAATTTTACGGCATCTTTTTTATTTTTAAGAGTATGACTTCTCGTTTATTAAAATTTTCAATTCTTTCAGTCTATCACTTATTTTTATTTCAATTTTTTATTTTTTTTTAATTTGTATATAAACATACTTTTATTTTGTATTGTTTTTTTTTTCAATTATTTGATTAGTTGATTTTTTAAATTTTTTTATGTTTTTTAAATTTTTAAATAGTTAACCTTTGTATTTTGAGATATAGTTTTTTTAAAATAATATGACTAATGACGTAAACAAAGAATTGTATTTTTTTTCTCTTACTTCATAAATTTGTTATACGTTTCTTGTATAAAAATATTATTTATTTTAAGTCTTTTCTAATAATTTATTTATAAACATTATAAATATAAATTTTATTTATTAAAAATATATATGAATAGTGTAAAAAACATATGAAATTTTTTTGATGTTTTAATTTAATTAGCTAATAAAATTTTCAAAATTATTTTAAAACAAAAAATGTCTATAAAAAAATTAATAAAATGGAAGTTGTATATTCATATAAGAACTTCTATTAAAAAAAGTAATTATTTAAAAATTGAAAAAGCATAAAATTTTAAAAATTTAATTAATTAAATTATTAGAATCAATTTAAAATAAAAATATACTTACATTATTATTTTTTATTTTATTCATGTAGAAGTTGTGAAGTAGAAGCCCGATTTCTCTTTCCTCGTTCTTCTCTTAACCTTTTTACTTTTTCTAAAATTTTGACATATTTTTTATTTTAAATTAATTTTTAATAATTTAATTTATTGGTTTTCAGCCTCATCACCAGACATTAACCCACTACAGCCATAGATAATTTAATTTTTGAATTAAAATAATGTTTTTATTTCTTTTATTTTTAAAAGTTGTTGTGTTTTTTTTTTCTATTTTATGTAAAAAAATATTTTGAAATTTTGGGATAATTGTATTTTTGAAATTATATTTTCTTAATACTTTGATTAGTAAATTAAAATTAAAAAGATAAATTTTTATATATTTAAATAAATTAGTTTCTTAAAAATAATTTTAATAATAAAATTATCTAAAATTTCAAAGAAAAAATTTGCATATGAAATTAAAAAACCATAAATTTTAAAAACTAAAATAAATTAAAAATATTACTTGTAGTTCATTAATTAAATTATTAACAAGTATTTCAAAATAAATAAAATATAAAAGAAATGTGATTGTATAAGAATTTAAGAAAAGTTAAAAAGTTAGAAAAATCATTAACTATATTATTATTAAATTTCTTATATTTTTTTATGTAAGTTGAGTTGCTTAGAATTGAAAACATTAATTTATATACGAAATTTCTTTAATTTTAAAGGATAAAAAACGTATTAAAGCTGCTTTAAAGAGTATATAAATAATTTATCAGAAGGAGTAAAAAAAACAGTCATTTTCTTAAAACAGTAGCCCCTGAATGATTGATGATTGTGCTGACTGCTGGGTGCTAATTTACTGTGAAGACAAACCCAAAATCCACCCTGTGTTTGTTTTTTTACCACTTTTTTACAAAGCAGCAGCACAACCACTTTTCATCTTGACGAAGATGGCTCAGATGGTAAGGTCCTTGAGATGATCTCACCACACAATTATGGACCAGCCCATTCCAGACGCAGCTGTCCAGGACAATGATCTTCACCGGTAATCTCTAACCACATTAATCAAAAAATCTAGAACAACATCTTCAGTAATAAATGTGTCACGAACTTCTCAACTTTGTTGGTTAAGAAATGAGTATTGTCATAAGCATAGTCAACCCTACATTGTATGACCTAAAACCTTTCCCTGACACAACCAGAAAACTTTAACTGTGTGGTGGTTGAACGACCATCAACTATTTAGCCATTTACATTTAAAACAAAACTCCTAAGTCAAATGTTTTGAAATTTGAGGGGAAGACCGAGTCCAAACACCCAAAATGCACTCATCTCGTGCTGAACCAGCACCCTCACAACCCTGCTTTAATGGCTGCTTTCCTTCTCCATTTCTTGCCTCTGAGAGGACCCATAAGCCTAAAGTCAATAATGTAACTTCATCACACGATGACTTCGCTACAGCCACATACTCTAGCCTTCACCCTCACACACAATTCACCAACCCTGACTCCCTTCCATCTCTGCAAGACTCATACATCAGCTTCACCAAAGCATTCCCTCACTTTTCTGCTACTTCTCAGGTTGATCAAATTCGAGCCCAAGAATACCATCACTTGAACCACTCCAGCGCCTGCTTCGATTACACTGGATATGGCCTTTTCTCCTACGCTCAGCAACAGAGACCTTGCCCCAATGCTTCAATCGTTTCTTCTTCATCCTCATCATTCTCGCACTTTACACCAGACGCCTCCTTCTTTGATATATCCTACAGGTCGGTGAACTTGCAGTCCCAGGTTCTCTACGGTGGGCACGAGTCAGAACTGGAAGCCAGAATCAGAAAGAGAATCATGTCTTTCATGAATCTCTCTGAAGCTGAGTACACCCTGGTTTTCATTGCCAATGAGGTATCTGCTTTTAAAATTGTTGCCGATTCTTTCCGATTTCAATCCAATAGACGCCTCCTCACAGTGTATGACCACAGCAGCGAGGCATTGGATGTGATGATTGAGAGTTGCAAGAAGCAAGGGGTGCGTGTCTTGTCATCAGAATTCTCCTGGCCCAATCTCGGAATCCAGAGGAGGAAGCTAAAGAAGATGATCATGAATAAAAGGGATAAGAGAAAGGGTGGTTTATTTGTTTTCCCACTTCATTCAAGGGTAACCGGAGCACCATATTCCTACGGTTGGATGTCCACGGCTCAGGAAAATGGGTGGTGCGTCTTGCTTGATGTGTGTGCATTGAAACCTAAGGAAATGGACACCTTGGGTATGTTACTTTTTAAGCCTGATTTTATGGTTTGCTCCTTTTACAAAGTTTTTGGTGAAAACCCCTCAGGTGTTGGGTGCTTATTTGTTAAAAAATCTAGTGTGTCTGCTTTGAAAGATCCTTGCAATGCCACAAACATAGGAATCATAAGCCTTGTCCCAGCATTTAAACCTGAGGCTGAACAAGTAGTGATTGAAACTGAAACGGCTCATCTGCAAGAAGGGTCATCATCAACCTTAGAAATTGAGGAGTTAAGCGCACCCTTTGACTCATCTACGGATAAAAACAGATCAGGTACTAAAGACGAAAGCTCAGAGATTCAATGTAGAGGATTAGACCATGCAGACTCTGTGGGTTTATTACTGATCAGTAACAGGACCAAGTATCTGGTCAATTGGTTGGTTAATGCTCTAATGAGTCTTAAACATCCGCATCATGAAAATAAGCTTTCCCTAATTAGGGTCTATGGGCCTAAGATAAGTTCTTTCCGTGGACCTGCTGTAGCATTTAATATATTTGACTGGAAAGGGGAAAAAATTGATCCTGCACTTGTGCAGAAGCTAGCTGATAGGAACAACATATGTTTAAATAGCTCAATTTTGAGAAATATAAGGTTCTATGACAAAAATGAAGAGGAGAGAGTTTGTGAGGTTGAAGGGTTGGGGCTATCAAAGAAGACACGTAGCCATAAATCTGGAATATATGTTCTGACTGCTGCACTGGGTCTCTTGACAAATTTTGAAGATATTTACAGACTATGGACCTTTCTTTCTAGGTTCCTGGATGCAGACTTTGTCGAGAAAGAGAAATGGAGATACATAGCTCTAAATCAAAAGACTGTTGAAGTATGAATTTCTTGATTCCTATTGTTTCATTTCCTTATTTCTCTCGTTCTTATCGTTACATTATTTTAAACTAATGTTTTGTACTCAAGTTTTGTAAAATAAATGTATCTCTATGAATTTTTTGAATCCTATAAATTACGCGACCTTTATTATCATCGGTATCTTATATTGTTATTTTTTTTTCTTCAATATTATTGCTTAAATTTAAACAATTTTTACTTATATTTTATATTTTTACGCAAATACGCATATAACAAAAAAAACCATACACTTAAGGCTTAATATATATATATATATATATATATATATATATATATATATTATTGTGATTCATCGACACTCTACTTTTTTTTTCTCAACCTCCATACAACACCAAATTAACCATTTTATGTTAAACTATTAAATATTTTGAATCAATTAAACTTTTTTAAAAATATTATCCTTTTAATCGACATTTGAAGGAGATGAATATATATATAATAAAATAAAACTGTATTAATGATTATTAAAATTAGAATTCCTTTAATATTACAATTAACTATGAATTTTTACAAAATTTAATGTTTATTATTATTTTTAACTAGTGTCTAAAGACAATGGTTAGCATGACTCTTATGTTTAATAATAATAATAATTATTATTATTATTATAAAGTAATAATAATAGTAATAATAATAATAAAAAATTGGATTAAATATGTTTTTGTCCTTTAATTTTTAGTGAAAATTGTAATTAGTTTCTTTTCAAAACTTTGGTCTAATTTACTCTCCCAAATTTAGAAATGTATGAATTTAGTCCTTTTAACTGTTGGAAGTCTCACGTCGACTAGAGATAAGACCAATTTATAATATATAAGTGAGATGCAAACCTCATCTTACAAACCGATTTTGTAGGATTGAGGTAAACAACCCAAATACTATTATGAAACGCGCTTAAAACATCAAATAAACCTAAAACATGTATAACCCTAATAAATTTTTGTGTAAAGTTATTGAATTTCATTTAATTTATTTTTTATGGCCTACAAAACTTCCATCATATTTGTGTGAAGTATTTTAGTCTTATTTTATACAAGTGATAAATCCTTTGTTTTCTAGGAGTTCTTTCAAAGGTGACACGTTCACCGAATTTCTTTCCTTAATCCATTTTCAATATCTATTTTCACCTAATTTTTCTGACTTATTTTCTTGGTTATGTTATGAAATCGAAAACTACCTCCATTCATACATGTTTTTCTATGGACATTTGTCTTCTCTATCCGTTTTTGAGAATCGATCATTTCATTCTTTTAAAGAATCTATAAGAAAACTAAACATGACAATTTTACTCAATTTAGAAGGCTTATCTCTGACCCATATGGGTTAGGGAAAAAATCATTCCCTGGTTGAAATACGTTACAAGAAAAAATGTAGGGTGAAAATCAATGTTGGATATCTTCAAAAATATTTTGGAGGAGCCACTATTTTATTTATAGCAGTATAAAAACTTTGAAGGGACAAATATAATAAAATTAAAAAAAAAACACATAATTTATTTTTATATTACTTTTTATGTATGTAAAAAGATAAATTAATCATAAATGAAATATATGAAATAAAATAAATTATATTTTATTACATTTATATTTTATTCACAATATACTTCATTATATTTTATTTTCAAATACATTTATTTTAAATGCTTGTATATAAAATAAATTATATTTCCACTTTATTTATGTGCATTTATTAATTAATCCTAAATTGTTTTTTAAACCAAAATAAACATATTTAATATTATTTAATAATATACTTATATTTATATTTTGACATATAAATCATAACTAAAAATTTATATTGTTGTACATGTGTAACATGTAACATTCCATTTTATAATATAAAACTAATAAAATAAGATATTTTATAATAATATTCAAAACAAATTCCATAATCTAAACAATTGTTATTATAATTATCTTAAAATATAATCATATCAATATGAGATATGTAAATTATGGTAAAACAAGAAAAATTTTAAGTCTTTTTTTATATATAAGATTATTGAGTTCATGCTTAGACATATTGGATTAGATCAAGTTGACTTAAATTAGAAAATGGACAATGACTCTCTCCTTGTAAGAAAAAATGGACAACTTTTAATGTGAATATGAATTTGAATTTGACGAATTATTTTTGAACCAAAATGATTTTTTAAACTACACGTTCTTTAATATTTATGTATATACTCTATCTATTTAGCTATTTTACTCTTTTTTTTATCAATATTTCTATGTTACATTTAAATATTTACATAAGGAAAGTATAAATATTTAAAAACAACTTTGTATCATAATTTCAATTATTTATTATAAGTTTAAATATACTCAAGAAAAATGTAATTTATGTTTGTTAAAATTAAGAAAAAATATATGTACATTTATTTTTTATTATAAAACATCTAAGTATAATCTAACAGTTAATTCAGTATAAATATATTTTATAGAAACTATTGAGAATGTGTGACACTCGTGCTAATGTAACTTGATCTCTCTGTTCAAAAGTTACTAAGTCGTTAATATTCAGATTGTTCATTTAATTTATTTAGGTGAATTAGTTACAATATTTTTGACCCACATTAATTTAATTGTATTGGTGGTGGTTCATTTATTTAATTTAAGTAATTTGGTCACAGGAATAAAAGGTGTTAAATTGGTTTGTCATTGAAAGAACATATTAGATACAAAATAAATGCATCTACCGAGGAAACTTAAATATGGAATTGAGATTTTTTTTTTCTTTTTTTTGCCTTTATACATCTATTATCTTTTGAAATTAATATATTTTAAGATACAGGTCACATTTTTAGGTGAATATATATTCCTTAAGGATGACGTATAACAACGGTTATAAAGAGACTATGATAAAAAAAAATTGATCACCGACAATTTTATCTAATAACAATTGTTTTTTTATCGTTGTTTTATGTATCTAATAACAATCGTTTCCAAAAATTTGTTTATTTTTCTTTTTTCTTCATATCCACCCAAATAATAGATGACTAAATTCTCTTCACCTTTCTATTGTGAGAGTGAATTCACAATATAAAGTTATAGTGATCAATAACAAATTCTAAGCTTTTTCTAGATGTAAACATATACTTCTTTCTATAAATTCTATTTCTTTCTCTTCACCATCTACGGAAAAGTGCATGCATGTAGGATTTGTTTGAGAAAAAAAGGATTTTTGGTACAATTAAGTATATATGGGATATTTGATGATTACAAAGTTTTGAAGTGATAGAAAGAGTTTTAAATTTTCAATTTGACTTGTATACAATGATTGTTCTGAGTCGGCATCCTTGCATGTGAATAATATTTAGCTCATTTTAAAAGTTTGTTGAATTTTTGGGATAGACGATTTATATTGTTCAATTTATGTATTTGGATTTGTTTTGTGATTAACGTAACTAAATTGAACTGTAAAAGAGTAAATTATTCATAAAGTTAAATTAAATTGCTATATTAATTTAATTTAAAAAACGAGTTATCTATAAATGGATTTTTTTTAACTACATTGATTTATAATTTGACTTTGTAAAACATATTTTGAAAATGAAATATATATTCATAACAGTTTAATCAACTAACATGGTCAAAATAACTAAAAGATAATTTAAAGAAGATTACAATATAATATAGTTTGATTAGAGTTATTTAAATTATTATACTAGAATTCAATTCATTAATTTTTCTGAAGATAATACTTAGCCTTTGGAGGATCTAAATCAGCGTGACTGTGAAAGAGAGACAAAATATTTTTCGGATGACAATGATGACGTAGAAGAAGCACAGTTTGAGAATGATTATACACCCTCTCCCACTTAACTACAAATGAAATGCATGGTGAAATTTTTATTAAAAAAATGTATTTTTAATAATTTTTTATAATTATTTATGTGACAGTTTTATAATTAATATATGAATAACAAAATTGTGATATATAATTTGTTGTAAAAAAATTATTAAAATATTATAATTTTTTTATTATGTCTTTCAATATAACAAGACACATAGTTTACATTTAAAGATAAAAAAATGTATTTTTAATATCTTTTTTACAACATTTTGATAATGTAATGTATGATATGATTCAAATATTTTTTAAAAATAAATATAAACAATTTAATAAAATAATGATATATAATCGTTGTTAATATATTAAAATCTTAAAAAAAAGGAGAAAAAAACATTTAGAATGTGGATATATGTTGGAACATGTGTATGGAAGAAAGGAGGTGTGAGGTTCTCGCGGAGGAATGGCAAGACCCGGTAATTAGAGGGAAACACAAGGGTGAGATCATTGAAGCAAAACAGCCAGTTCTACATTTGTTGCGACCTAACATCCTCTCTCTACCTTCAAACTTTCCGACGTAAGAAACAACACGACAAAACCATTTCGTTGGTGCTAGCTGCTTACTTTTACTTCTTCCACCTGTATATAAATATATTTGCACGTAAGGCTCTTCATCCAACCCAACCCTCTCTTTCTCTCTTTTTCTCGGAACGTTATTAACTGCGATGGCAAAGAATGTGGGGATTCTCGCTATTGACATCTATTTCCCTCCTACTTGTATTCAACAGGTAAACGCATCTATATTTCAATCTTAATTTCACTTTTATATTTTCCTTAATCCCATGATTTACACACAACTCACCACGCTCCTGTTTGTTTTCTCACGATTAACGAAGAATAAGGAAACTGTCACACAAGTTCAGTACAGGAATTTTCTTTACCGATTTCTGCTCATGATTGAATAATGAAGATCGTCTCATGAACGTTAGTTATTTGTAGTTTGCAGTAGCCAATTGCATAAGGGCCTCACAAAATTGTTATGCGCTTTTCTTATTACTATTGAAAAGGACTGGGCCTTACAGAGCCATGATTTCTAGTTTTCATATATTGTGTTCTGTGACTCACATAACATAACTCTGTTTTCTGCGGGAGAAATCGTGAGATCTTCTTAAATTGTATCGTAATCCAAATTATGGCGTGTTCGGTTCTCCATTTGTCGGCAGCAGAAGGGAAGGGAAAGAACAGGACTTGTTGTTGTGGATTATTATGGCTTATACGATACGCATCCATTTGTTTTGTTATCTTGCTTATGTATATTGAAGTTGTCCACACTTTTTGTCTGTTACCTTTATAGTAATGTTTTCAGTTCTTCACTTGTGCAGGAAGTGCTGGAGGCTCATGATGGTGCTAGTAAAGGGAAATACACTATTGGACTTGGTCAAGATTGCATGGCGTTTGGTACAGAAGTAGAAGATGTCATTTCGATGAGGTTTCTGCTTTGGATTTTATAATCTTTATAGTTTATATTCTGCCTATAGTATAGATATTAGATGCTTATTCTGTTTGGACTTGCCATTTATATAGTCGCTATTGAAGCTTCCTCAGCAAGAGATTTAATGTGAGGAGAGACACGATAAACATGTATAACAATAATGAGATGAAGAAACAGTCCCTTTCTTTTCCTTTTCCTTTTTTTTTTCAATAATTTTTTTCCTTTTCTGTTTGCCAGAATAAATATCATATGATAGGAAAAGTTCTATCATTTGCATAAAATTTTTCCAATAATTCTAGATATGTAGAAGTTTAATTCATATATTCATATTATGTTTGTCATCAACTGAATACATAAAGGAGACAAACATACATGCACAGTTGGGAACAAGCAGCATCTGGGCAAGGCTAAAACAAACTTAAGAATAAGACCTAAAGGAAACTCAGATTTTTTAGACCTAAAGCCATTAGCACTAAAAAAAGTTTTTGAGACCTTTTTTTCGGAGATTTAAAGTAATTAGTAGTAAAAATGAAATTTTGAGTCTTTTTCTCTTAGAGGGCTTAAGCAAAAGCTTTATCTACTTAGACCTTGAGCCGGCTCCGGTTGGGAAGCCATCGCATACCCGTGCCCTCTTTCTGCCTCTGCTTGCATCTTATGTTTATATGTGCGAGAATTGCTTAGGGTCTCGTTGCTCAGAGTTCTGTAAATGGTGAAGTGAAGTAACTTATTGTGGCATGTGCAGTCAGTTACAGAAACTGAGAATGTGAATTAGTGTTCCGGTAAATCCTATCGACGATGAAAGTCTTCCCAAAAGTTTTCAGGAAGAATGAATGTTTGGACCCTTTTATTTCTCTCATAAATCATTCATAACCGTATAAAGGAGATGAGTTTATTGCATTATACAAAGGAAATATTTAATGCCATGAAATTTTTTAATCTTCTGTAGTCTTCTATTTTTGTGTTGTTTTCATCTTACTAAATGTATAATACTAGACGTACCCACCAAAGCAAACTTGATATATTGCTCTGTTTGATTTAGTGTTAAATGTTAAATAGGACTTTGTTGTTGAGGACTAACTCTGGCATTTTCAGTTTGACAGTAGTTTCTTCCCTTCTAGAGAAGTATAAGATAGATCCTAAACAAATTGGTCGGCTGGAAGTTGGTAGTGAGACTGTGATTGACAAAAGCAAATCCATCAAAACTTTCCTAATGCAGATCTTTGAGGTATGCTTTCATTGTCGAACTGCATGGATAGATGATTCTCTTTGTTAATGAAAATTGACTTTCTTCACCACATAATCGTAGTTTAAAAATTCTCAACTGATACAAATACATAAAATATATGGAATGATTAAACCTTAAAATCAAGTATATCATCTAAAAGAGAGCATAGCTGAAGTGTTTCATAACTATCTGGGCTCTTTTTATCTTTAGTTCTATACCAGATCGGATACTAGCTTCTGCATTTGAATGTCATTAAATAATGTTCCACCGTGTCGAATACAATAACTATTGCTAATAATCAGAATTGTGTGGTTCTGTAAATGACTTTGTTAACCAAATGATCTACTTTTGTATCTTCTGAAAATATTCATTTACTTGTGTGAAATACGCAGAAATATGGAAATACCGATATCGAGGGTGTTGATTCAACAAATGCATGCTATGGAGGAACTGCTGCTTTGTTCAATTGTGTCAATTGGGTGGAGAGCAACTCATGGGATGGGCGATATGGACTTGTTGTTTGCACAGACAGCGCTGTAAGATCACTTCCACTGTCATGGTCTTTGGACTATATATTTAATACCAGTGAACAGGTTTCCCATTCCCTTTTAAATGTGCTATTTTAAGAACTAGAACTTATGAACTCAGATGCATATCCTATATTCTGTTGTACCGTGATGTCAATTTAGTGTCAACTCAAGCATCTGTCACTGATGAGTTCCTTTCTCAGGTATATGCTGAAGGACCCGCACGGCCTACTGGTGGAGCTGCCGCTATTGCCATGCTAATTGGTCCCGATGCTCCCATTGCTTTTGAAAGCAAATTGAGAGGAAGTCATATGGCTCATGCCTATGACTTTTACAAGCCAAATCTTGCCAGTGAATATCCAGTAAGTTGTTCAGTATCTTTGCACTTTTGTGTCAGAGAACTTAACTTAGGACTAAGGGATTTAATGTTTGAAAGCTTACTTCCATTTTCCCCACCAGTGTGAAAGAAATCATTACAATTTTCTTTCCGTTTGAGAAAGTGTTACGAGGGATGACATTTTACTGTGTCCATTCTTTACTTGTGTTTTGACTAATTACAATAAATCCATTTGACTTATGTTTTATAGGTTGTTGATGGAAAGCTTTCTCAAACTTGTTACCTTATGGCCCTTGATTCTTGCTATAATCTCTTAAGTCACAAGTAAGCTTCTAGTGTTAATAATATAGTTTCTTTCTGAAATTTGGTTTGTAGATTGAAAATTTAAACCAATCACATTATAGCATTGCTCTTTTGCAGATATGAGAAACTAGTGGGAAAACAATTTTCTATTTCTGATGCTGAATACTTTGTATTTCATTCTCCATATAACAAGGTATGGCTACAAGGATCTCACTTAATATCTTAACAACGCACAATCCCCCTCTCACTAAGAATGCTTCGTATAATAATCATTCATGATTTCTCTATCTTAATTGATGCCTACATGAGCATTTTTTTTCTGCTTATATTAATACTTCGACTTATTGCAGCTTGTTCAGAAAAGTTTTGCTCGTTTGGTGTTCAATGACTTCTTGAAAAATCCCAGGTTCTTTTTATCTTTTCATCTCTGGAAACCTTTTCAATTTCAAAATTTTCATGTATTGGTAGTGTTTAAAAGTTGGTTATGATTACAGTTCTGTGGATGCGATTGCCAAAGAAAAGCTGCAACCTTTTGCAACATTATCTGTTGATGAGAGCTATCAAAGTCGGGATCTAGAAAAGGTCTGAGAGCTCTAAATATAGTTTGGGAAGTGAATAATATTTTTCTTTTGGGTTGGAGGGCAAAAATTTTATTTCCCATTTATATAACTATTAAGAAAATGGACAATTTGAAACTTTTGGTAATGGTGTAAAGTATTCTTGATTTACAGGCATCCCAGCAAGTTGCAAAGCCGCAATTCGATGCAAAGGTGCAACCAACCACCTTGATACCAAAGCAAGTTGGCAACATGTATACCGCGTCCCTTTATGCAGCTTTTATTTCACTTATTCACAACAAGCATAGCACATTGGTGAATGTTCTAAACACTACCTTAGTTAAATGTAGGATAGTAAGAGGGTAATACTGTTCTCATATGGAAGTGGCTTAACTTCCACAATGTTCTCCTTGCAACTACGTGAAGGTCAATCTCCATTTAGCTTGTCAAACATTGTCAAAGTGATGGACGTTGCTGGAAAATTGAAGTCAAGGCATGAGGTATTTTAGCTTCTGCAATACATTAATGCTTCAATTTTTTTCACATAAAAAAAGAAACATTTGATTTTATCTTTTAGTTGTGTCTCCAGAAATTTTACTGAGTTGAAATAGTCTAGAATTTGTTTTGCACCATCTTGTTTCAAAGCTCACGAACACAAAATCTTTGTGGGTTTTTATGCAGTTTTCACCAGAGAAATTTGTTGAAACCATGAAGCTAATGGAAGGTAGGTATGGTGCGAAGGAGTTTGTAACAAGCAAGGACACAAGCCTTTTATCTCCAGGCACATTTTATCTCACTGAAGTTGACTCCATGTATAGGAGATTCTATGCTAAAAAAAGTAGGGAAAATGATTTGATCACCAATGGTCACTGATGTTTACTTTGTAATACCTACAAGCCATTAAGTCAACTTTGTCTAGCATTTAGAGGTTATTATTTATTACATTAGGCTTTTTGAGAAGCACTAATTATGACTAGGTAGCAGTATATTGATTTGTCAAGTATTACTTTAAATAAGAGGTATAATATATTTAAATTACTTTTAAAAGGGTAATGTTATCACTTGAAAATTGTTGAGAGGAAAGACTATAGAAATCTTGTTTTGCCTTTAATAATATTTAAAAGTTATAATACAAAATATATAATAAAGGAACTGATGTAAAAAATCATAAAAAATTAAAAGATAGGGGAACAATGAAAAATACACTAATAGATAAGAGAAGTGATTATGATAGATTTAAAAAAATAATTATTTACATATTAATATTAATGACGTATAATCATAGATTTTATATTACTTTAAATTACCTTATGTCTACTTTTTTATAGATTAAAACTAATATAACGCATAAGTTTTTAAATGTATTAAAATGTTAATGATTTTATCATTTTATTATTATAATTTAATTTTAACTAAATTTAATACAAACTTGTAATCAGTAATTGAATGGAGAAATTATAAAGTGAATTTACATATTAAATAAATACTTAAGGAAAGGAATTTGTAGTTATAATTTTCTTTGTATAAGAAATTAAAATCATTTTAATAACATGAAACATTTAGGTTGACCTATTATCATGCTTAAGAAATTTGTAATATTTTTATCAATAAAATTTTGTATTTTCTTCAAATTTATCTATTGTAACTTATAAGCGATAAAGAATAATATACGAGTTTTCTTTTAAAAAAAGTAATATAAAAATTAAAAAACCAATAATTCTTATTTTCGTCTTGTTTTCAAAATATGAAATGAAATATCTCTCATTTTATAATAATATAATATAAAAACAATGAAATGTCGTTTTTATCTGTTTCATTTGATTAGGGACTATATTTTAATTCACTTTATTTATTTGAGTTTCTCTCTCCAATCTAAAGTTCAAACATATATTCTTAAAGAACTGGTAAAAGTCTACGATGATTTTGGTATCATTTGGTGAAATCACTTATAATAGGGTACGTGTCTGGATTCTTTTATATTTTAGATTTGGTGGAAAATTTTCTTAAACTATTTTCAAAATCTTTGATAAAGGACACATAGCATGATTATGAGTATAAGAGACCCTACCTGACTTCTGAAATGGTTATCCTTTTTTTCAATAGAAAATAGTGCGATAGGGGAAGTTTTGAATCCAATATTATACAAGATTTTGGATCCGATATTTACGCCTTGTATTTATTTATATACAAATTCTACTACAAATAAAAAAGAGAGAGAGTATAATAGAATATATTAGCATGAGTTAATCTTCACATAAACAACTATATATCCATTTTAAATGTTAATAACTAAAATAAAATTTTACTTAAATTAAAGAAAAGGACTAAAAATATATTTTAGTTGAAAAGATTACAAAGTGAAATTTTATGCCGTTATTTAGTTAATTGTAATATTATTGACATAAATATTATTAATGACATCAGTAATAAGTATAAAACGTAAAAAAATAACTAAAATTCTTAAATGAAAAAAAAATGAATAACTAAAAATATCACTCAAATTTAAAAAAGTAAAAGGTTATAAAAAAGTTAAAAGTAATTTAATATAAACAAAAGTTTCACAGTGTTTTCCTTTTTAAGCCCTGGTGTTTTGGATTGAATTTTCTAGTTTTCTGATGGTGTGGGTAGAAAGGTCAACTTTAGGAGGCCCCTCTCAAATCATCTCCGTTGTCTGATTGGTCTAAAAAGAAGACCACCTCTTCTTGGTGTGGTCCAGGAATAAAATGGATGATCAGATGGACCAGGTCATAACACGTGTCAGTCCATGGTTCTTTCAAAGGTTTGATGAAATTACAATAGATAAGTTTTCCACTTGGAGATTTATACCTGGACCCCACTCATAGAGCTTATTGTCCTATGCAACTAACTACCCTTTAAAAATAATGATAAATACAATATAATGGATTCTTATCAATTTTTCATTTACACGGAACAACAACTCCCAATCAACACACAATTTCATTCACCAACAATATTATCTTTTCATTTCAGATTTTCTAAAATTAAGGTTTAATTTATTTCAGGGTATCAAAAGGTAGATATATATAAAATAAAAAAAAATAATTAATTTTTTTTAAAAATACAATAAATTTAAGTACTCTTAATTTGAGTGTTTTTATTTAATTTTTTCATAAATTGAGTTACAATATACCATGTATATTATATGTTCATCATAAAAAAAATGTGATTTTTAGTTCATTAGAATGATATTATATTTAATATAAAATGATGAGTAACTTAATTTATCACCTAATGATAATTTCAGTTGATGAAATATTTATTATTTTTAATAAAAAAATCATTAATATTATTTTATATTATTTATGAAAACATTGTATTTCTTATCACATAAAAATAATGGATAAAATAATAATCACGTCTTAGGATTGAACTGAAAAATATAACTATCTTTAGTAATAAAAAAATAAAAATGAATAAATATTGAATTTAAAATATTCAAAATTATTATACACTTAAAATTTAATTAAATTTAAATAATGGTACGTGAAATTAATCTCCAAAAATCAAATACTTTGCAAAAAGAAATTACTTTACAAGTATGGTACAAAAAATCACATAATTTAAATCATAAAGTTTATTATGAATACTTGCACTTACAATTTAAGTTAACTAATTTCATACTCTGATTCTGTTTTATTGGATGGGTTGCTTTCTACAAAACATATGTGATATTTTAAATAAATTATTATATGGTAGTTGTTTATTCAATAAAAATATAAAAGACTATTTGCTTGATAACTGTATATACTATTTATACATAAGACAATATTTGGTGTTAGTTTCGAAAAGTATATAACAGGTTTCTCTTATATTATAAATGGATAATAATATTTAAACAATATTTTTTTATAATATTTTAATATCATCTACGTATTGATTCAAAATAGTATCTATGATGTGAAAAGAAAATGTTGTTTAAATATTATTATGCTTATAAAATACATAAGACGAGATTTTGGAGATTTTTTTATTCATGGAAAAAACATATTTTTATCTCTTGTTTATAAAATAAAAACAATACACGATATAGTTGTAAATAAAAATATAAAGTAGACAGTTTATTTTTAAAAACTAAAAGTAAATGTCAATCTATTTCTGTGAATTAAAAATATATTTTGTTCAATAATAAAAACATTATTAAGAAATAACAAAATATTATAAATTCAAAGTTAACTGATTCATATATATGATAGAATAAAGGTATTATAGAGGGAAAAAAAATGATAAACCACAATCTAAATTAGTATTTGGTGAGCTAATGATATATTATAATATAAGTTATATTTAAATAACAGTATTTTCTATTAAAGTTAGATATGAATTTTTAATTTAAATTTTTTGAAGTTATAAAACCTTAAGTAAATTATGTAAAATTAGATTAACCTTTAGCATTGGAGAGATGTAATGTTGGAAGAAGATATCCGTGTATTTAATTAATGATTATTTATATGACATTCCATTTGTTGTAGTGCATTTTGGTGTTTTAGTCACCACACCTAAAAAAATTCCCCTCAGCTCCTTCCTTGGATTTCACTGAAGCCAACCCAACAAAAAAAAAAAATCTTTTGCATCGCAGTCTTCGAAATCTCTCCGGAATAATCTTCCAATTCAGAATCAGTGAAATGGCGTCCAATCGGGAGTTGCAGGACATGGATCAAGACCAAGATGGAGGAACAACGGACCTCAGCACCAGCGACGTCGACGCAGACAAAGCCTTATCCCAAAGCACCAACCTCAATGGACTTCACCAACACTTCCAAGACAAAGCCATAGCCTTCCAAGTCTTGCCGCTCAAAAACGAGCCAACGGATTCCGACCCTGACCCTGACCCCAACGCGCCCAATCCTCCTCCACCGCCGCCGATGCACCTTCCGCTCAAATCGCCCAGGCGCTCCTCCACCAAGGACCGCCACACCAAAGTCGAAGGCCGAGGCCGCAGGATCCGAATACCCGCCACCTGCGCCGCCCGGATCTTCCAACTCACTCGAGAGCTGGGCCACAAATCCGACGGCGAAACTGTCCGGTGGCTCCTCGAGCACTCCGAGCAGGCCATCATAGAAGCCACCGGAACAGGCACCGTGCCAGCCATCGCTGTCTCTGTCGGCGGTGCGCTCAAAATCCCAACAACCTCGAGCGCCAACCTAAACAAGGGCGAAGAAGGCGCGTCTAACAAGAAACGGAAACGCCCTTCTAACAGCGAGTTCGTGGACATAAACGATACCGTTTCGCAGACGTCCGGTCTGGCCCCAGTTCAAGTACCTCAAGGACTGGTCCCGGTCTGGGCCGTTAGTAACCCCAGCATGGTGGTCCCCGCCAACACGTTCTGGATGATCCCGCAGGCCGCGACCACCAGGAACCCCTTGGGCGGAGTTACGGGCCCCTCCAGCCACCAGCCTCAGATATGGGCCTTATCTCCCTCGGTGTTCAACGTGGCGGCCAGGCCCATATCGCCTCTCGTGACAACAACGAATATTCCAGAAGCTTGGTCCGTCATGACGGCCTGCAGTAACGGTTCTAACTCATCAGCGGTGAGTACGAGCAGTGTGGGGGCTAGGTCGTCTTCCAATTCCAGCATGGCCCCTAGTGTTCCTTCGAGCGCCACCAAGACTCAGACGTTGAGGGATTTTTCCCTCCAAATTTACGACAAGCAAGAGTTGCAGTTCTTGGGCCGCTCTGGCCCAAACGCCAACCCATGAGAAACACTTAATCCACCATTGGGAACCTCTTTTTTTTTTTGTTCTTCCTTTGTTTAGAGTTTCTCTTAAATAAATGTGAGCATGTGCAAATAATGGAGAGTGATGTTTTCGCAGTTTTAACTGGTAGTGATGATTGCCATGTTTGTGTTGCATTATATATGGTTTTGGCTGAAGTGCGGAAGAATATTTATGGAAGTTCTGGGAAGGGAACGGAAGAGATGGGAGTGGGAGAGAAGGAAGGTGTGAGTGGAAAGTGTGACACGTGTGAGGAGGGGGGACTGAGGGAGTGAGGAGGGTGGCCCACCTACTAATGGAGGATAGATGATGATGATGATGGGTTTCCCCTTCCCCCAATAAATGCAAATGCTTTTCACATTCTACAGTACTCTCCATAACCTAATCTCTCAAAATGCATTTTTTAGTGTCATAATGAAATTTAATTTAAAATTTTAAATTGAATATAAAGAATTAAAGTATTGATTTTGAAAAGTTGAAGGGGTTTTTTAACAGTGGGTGGGGCCTACGGGTAGCCTAAAATTCAAAGCCGCCAGCTGCGCCTGCACTATGTGCATACTCATCAGAGTTACACATCTGTTTCTGTGTCGTGTGCAACCATAACGCAATGTGTGGTCTCTTGGATCAATCACAAACCACGCACGCGCTTCTATTCTTTTACTTTTTTTTTATCATCATCATCCACAATTCCACCTACGCAAGTTCCTCCTACAGACTTTTATTTTATCCACAATTTCATCTACGCTATGCTATTTTCCTTTTACTGTGCTTTTATTTATGAGCAAATATTTTATGCATGGATAGGTACATATTGCTAAAAATAATTTAAACCCGTTTTTTAAGTTTGAAGGAGATGGATAGCATACTATCTTAATTTAAACATATTAGTAATTAAGTGATTAAGTTGATTATAATAAAAAATTATAAATCCAAATCAAGGTTAAATGTATAGTTATTAAGACTTTTACCAAACATTTATTACAATATTAATTATATAACTAATTCAATTCAAGACTTAAGCATCATAATATCTTTAAAAAGTATAATCGAATGACTAGAGTTTCGACTACATGATCAAGAGGAAAGACAACTAACAAGTAATAGAAAGATTTTTTTAAATAGACATTCGATTCCATACACCTAAAACATTTTGGTGTCTATTATAGGGTCGAACGAAAACTTTTGAAGCCTACATGGTGACACAAGAAACATGGTAAGTAACCAAGCACAAGAGGAAATTGTTAACAATTAGATGGACTCGATGAAAATGATGAGAAGGATGCAGAGACAAATAAATGCAATACAAAGGAAGTACGAGAAAGATATAAAGGCATCAAGATAAAGAACGAGATCATTCGTTAGGAGAAGGGTGATAAAGGGCCTATACCATCCACTAGCTCTTCAAGGACCAACAAAACAACCCCGAGAGGAACCTGGCCAAACAGTTAGACAAACAATTTTAGTGCGAGCAAACAGTACCACCATTCCGACATAATCATGAACATAACTGGTATGTTGTCATTCATTTTGAGATCGTGAATGCCCTTTTTACTAGATAATTTGAGGATATTATTGTTCAACAAATATGACGAATTTACAAACCCAAACAAGCACATCCATATCTTTATGAATTAGATGGCACTGTACATAAGTGATGTTATGTGATGTCAGGTTTTCTCTTTCTCTCTGAAATGGGAAGCCCTAGCCTGATTTTCTATGTTTCCAACCAATTCCATAAATTTCTTAAAGACCATTCGAGGGAAGTTCAGGACAAGCGACCATATCACCTGACATTGATCGCCTGGTTAATGTTAGGCAGGAGAAGGAAGAGTCCATTCATGCCTTCATGGAAAGGTTAAAAAAGATGTCCTTGCAAATTTGCCCAAGACTGTTTGTCGATAGCTTATGCATGAAACCTGTTGAGAGCATGGATGAGTTGAGATAGAGAACGACCAAGTTCATGCAGGTAGAAGATATGAGGGACTTTCGCAAACAGATACATACGTAATCGTCCAGAGGAGAGAAAAAAGGGGTGAACAAGAAGTTGTCCGGGGGCAAAGAAAGACTGAAGGGTCTCGCTTTATCAATTATACTTTGTTAAGTGTACCTCGAGCAAAAAGTATGGAAGAGACCCTTAGTGCTAATGTGTTGCGTGCTCCCAACAAAAAGTTGACCTCACCCAATGGTGACGAAAACAAACATTGTCTCTATCAGCAAAACCTCGGCCAAACAATGAAATAATGGTTGGCCTTGAGAGGAAAAATTGAAGAGCTCGTCAAAGTTAACCATACAAGACAATTTGTGAAAAAGCATAGAAGTCCACCTCGTCTGAGGAGCCCAACATGTAGTCTCAATTAAAAGAGATAATTGTGGGATCGGGCAGAGGAGGGAGATATCCATGTGTCAAAAACAGAGTAAACGCATAAGCAAAGATGCCCACTCAATAGGCATATAAACACCATCTTAGGAGGGTTTACAGTAAATGGCTTGTGTCATTCAGCCAAAAAGAGGCATGTGCGCGTTCTCAAAACAATATACTTGGTAGTCCAAACCATGCCTCTGATCATGTTCATATACAATGGCTTCCAAGCCCCTAATTCCAATCAAGACGACCCCATGGTCATTTTGATCGAGTTGGCTGAGTACGGGATCAACAAGGTGTTAGTTGACTAGGACAACTCAGACAACATCTTGTACTGAAAGACCTTCTAGAAGTTGAACTTGGTCCCGGATCAGACCCTAGTCCCTAAGTGGACCTTTATCGGTAGCTTGAATGGTCCATGATTCCTGGACGACGACCCAAGCGATGACGAAGATGCGAAAGCACCATTGGCATACCCTTTGACCTTCCGACCAAAAGAGTCTTCTGAAGAGATCTTGAGGCAGACATTATTATCTTGAGCAAAAAGAATTAGAAGTCGAATAGTGCATAAATGAATGTTGAAGCAAAATTGGTAGAAATGACGGGACAACCTAATTCCTATTTATAAAAAATTTTGAAAACTCATTGTGTTCTAATACCCCCTGGATCTAAAACCATTCAATGAAACAATACATGTGAAAATAAGGTTGACGAGGCAACATGATCCTTCATCGCCAACGATCATATTTTTGACCTAATAGTCATATTTTTGAAGACGAGCTAAGCAGATGTAACAGTTCATGAAGCATCGACACGGCTACAGAACGACACAATCTTTAATCACCAATGACCATATTTTCCAGGATAACCTTACTAGTAACAAACCTTTCTCACTTATGGTGTTAATTCAAGCTCAAGGATTGAGGGACTGTGTATTGTATATGTATCGATTAGTACATACTGATCAGATTACTCCAAACCGATCGTCCAAGCTTGGAGTAAAGCAATCTATGACGATCATAATTAGCTATTATAAACATGTTAATAATCAAGTTTAATGAAATTGGATCGTGATTAGGTTGATCCTAATCAAAAGTCCATAAAAAACCTAAAAATACAAATCAAATAAATGATTGTTAAGACTTCAACGACATATTTGTTATAAAACTAATTATTTAACCAATCAAATCCAAATTTACTTAAGCATCAAAATATTTCTAATAAGTAGAATCAATACACTAAAATTTTGACTATCCATTTAGATAGAAAGACAACTTACAAGTAAAAAAACAAAAAACTTTAAATGTGTACACTCATTCTATTCAACCAATATTAGAAAGTGGGTTTAAGCCTAACTCAACCCCACAAACCGGTTTGTAAGGTGAGGTTTGCACCTCACTTATATATTATAATTTGACCTTGTCTCTAGTCGATGTGGAACTTCCAACACACTCCCTTCACGTCGAGGTATAGACATCTCGTGCATGATAGTAGAAATTGGGTGGTCCAATAGCGGCCCGACAACGGGTGGAAACATAAATGCCCACTTAGAACTCGCTAGGATAGGCTCTAACCATGGCTCTGATACCATATTAGAAAGTGGGTTTTTAAAGTCTAACTCAACCCTACAAAACCGGCTTGTAAGGTGAGGTTTGCACCTCACTTATATATTATAATTTGGCTTTATCTCTAGCCGATGTGGGACTTCCAACACACCCCCTTCACGCCGAGGTATAGACATCTCGTGCATGATAAGGCCAAATTATAATATATAAGTGAGGTGCAAACCTCACCTTAAAAGCCGATTTTTTGGGGTTGAGTTAGGCTTAAAAACTCACCTTCTAATATGGTATCAGAGCTATTATTAGAGTCTATCCTAGCGAGTTCTAAGTGGACATTTCTGTTTCCACCCGTTGTCGAGCCATTATCGGACCACCCGATTTCTACTATCACGCACGAGATGTCTATACCTCGACGTGTTGGGGGTGTGTTGAAAATTTCACATCGACTAGAGATAATGTCAAATTATAATATATAAGTGAGATGTAAACTTCATCTTATAAGCCGGTCTTGTGAGATTGAGTTAAGCTTAAGTTCATTTTTAATAACCAACATATTTAAAAAAAAAAAAAAAACTTTTCAATTGTAATTTATCATCATATTTTAAAGATGCTTAGATATCAAAATTTATAAATATAGATTATGTAACATCTTTTCATCATAAAATCTAAAAGTCTATTAAATATGGCTTCTGAATTTCCTATTCTACAAATTAAAAACCATATCATTTTGCGCATTATATAGTTAATCAACAACGCACTTAACTCTAATAAGAAAAAAAATCATAAAATAATACAACTTGAAAACTGTTACCGATAGAATGTTAACAATAAAATAAGAACGTTATTCTTAGATGAAGGTCAGTTACTTTGTAAAAAAATAAATATTTTTGACACATTGATGTAATCAACAATATTCGAACTGTTGTCGGACAGATATCTCCGAGATGCTTTGAGCATTTGATAAAAAAAAATTGCATACACACCTTTTTATTTTATTTACAGTTTTCTAACATTTAATAAAAACTAATATTTTTATTCTTTTTATTAATTCATCTAAAATATTTTATATTTAAATTTAAAATATAAATCTTATTTATACTGAATAAATATAAAAAAATCCAGTAAAAGAAACGTCCAATAATGAGTATAGTCAAAGATAAAGCAGGGTGAATCTGTCTAAATGAAAATATAATATTTATAAGGATCAAAGTATCGCGTGTCAATGCTTGATTGAGCCATACATGATAACGTAATTTAAAAAGAAAACATATTTACACAGATTAAAATGAAAAGCAAATTTTACAACCTTCTGTGGCCGTGAGACTTTCGATTGGTTTTTACGCTAACAACGTACTTTTTAAAATTGGGTTCCAGAAAAAAAAAAACGGTAAATACCTCTAAAATTGAGTTAAATTAAGTAAAATAATTGCAGACTAATAAAAGGATAAACAAAAAGTTCTGTTAATACAAAAAGTGGACCACTTATTTAATCAGGCGTGTTTCTTATAACATTATCTTGCAAAATGAGGCAATTATTTATTATGGTCCCAAGTACGACACATTGGTAAGAGTCACTGTAATCATTTTATAACATTTTTGACGCAGTTAAAGATTCAAATTTAGTGAATAAATTTTTAAAATAAAGAAATAATACAAATACAGTTTTTTACAAAAAAAATATATTTTTTTATAACGTTTTATTTTTATAATATATATCAAATAAATATAAATATATGTCATCTTAAGTTTTTTTTAACAACTTCACTTTAACTCCAAATTTAAGCAGTTAAGATAAATCACTATGGAAGATTATGAGGGAAAGAGGCTAACATTATAAACAAAGGTAACTTGTCACACTCAAAGTGTATCAACATTTTTAAGTCAATATCAAATTTATATGTGATTTTTTCTGATACGTGATGACAGAAAAATTAATAATTTGATGTAAACATCAATTGTAATATATTTTAAAAAAGAAATAAGATAATATTATTAAAAGTATTGAGTCAAAGCCTTTTCTTTTTTATCAGTATGAATTGACCACATGTAAAAAGCTTACACAGCTCATGTACCATGCTCAATGATCTGACGAAAATCTTTTGACACAATAGATCATATTATTTGGTGCATAAAGTAAAATTATCCCTTTAAAACGAATAGGATAAAATAAATAATATTATTTTAAATCTTTTGAATGTATAAGAGTATATATTTTGGGTATATTTTTCATAAACACTTTTTGAAAAAATGTTTAAATAAAAAACAAACTAAGATTAGCTTAATGATAAACTAATTTGTAGAAGTTCTCAGTCTTTTAATTCTTATTTTTAATTTATACATAACTTAATTTTAACTTATACTTTTTTTTTATCTAAACAAATATATTATTAATATATAGAGAAAAATTTATTTTAACAAATTTGTTTATTAACAAAAATCAATAACAGTTATAATAGATAAGTGTTATTTGACAAGAGTAATGATTTTTTAACACACATAATTTACATTTATTTGACAACATAAAGAGAAGTTCAAAATGAAATGGAGACGTGTAAACAAATTTACCATATATTGTTTTTTTAAAACTTAAATGAAAGAGAATGTTATTGTTACACATATTATTTTTTAAAATTCAAAGGGTTATTCAGCTAGTACATTCTGGAAAATTATTATCTAAATTGTATATGATCAATAAACTGTGATTTGAAACTATTTTATATTTTATTGGTGAACAATTTAGTCAAATTATTTATAATCTACTGGACAATACTAGTTTACAAAAACTATTAAGTAGCATTGCCAATGCAACTACCAATAGTATACAGGGACCGAAATGTACAAAGTAAAAATACTTTCCTATTCTTATATTGTAACAGCTTGCATGAACTTCTTGAGAAAATATTAGAGACACTAAGTCGCAATGTTATTTAAATATCAGTTTAAACATACAAAGCATTTTACAGATTTTATATTAGTGACCAGCTCATGAATTCTCTTTAAATAAATAATTTAGTGTAAACTTAAAAGACATTGTTTTGGAAATATCATATATATATAGTTATTTTCCCAGGTGTGTATTTATCTAAGGCTTTAAATTATCAAAGCCGCCTAATTAATGTCATAGTTCACAAAGTTTTAATTAATTAAAATTAATCCAACAAATAGTTTAATATGATAATATTAAGAAAAGAGATATTAAAATAATACTAAATTCTTAATTGTTACTTTGGCTATATTTATTTTATTATTAACTGCATTGAATATCGTTTTATTTACTTGGCCTATATTTATAAAAATAAAAACAAATACACAAGTAATTATTGCACGTATTTGGTTTTTGTAGATCAAATCATAGTCATGCATATAGAATATATCTGGTGGCTATCCAAATTCAAAAGTCAAGGCACCAATAGTTTGGTATCTTATTTATTTATTCGAGGTAATTAATCACAATCATATGCTGTATTTTGTGTTAATTATGTTTTGCGAGGGACGCATTGTCCATAATTTAATACTCAAAAGACAAATTGGGTGACATGTGGCAAATGTAATGGGCCCAGTTGACGAGTTGTGTTGATTCTCCAAACCCTAATATTGGGTTTCACTTATAAATTAATCTACTTAATTTGTGTACATCACATTGTTGGAATTTCAATATTTTCTATATGCAATGTACACTTTTACATTTTAATAGAAACATAATTTACTATTGTAAGGTACCCCATACAGAGTTTCAAATATAAATACAAGTTAGCAATTACCATCACAACAAAAAGAAGAAAGGTCTGCTTTACAAACTTTAAACTAGACAACATATCGTTTTTGATAAGGAGAAACTCAGTTTTCTTAAAGATGTAACCTTTAATTTTACTTGATTTTAACATTCTCGTCTAAAAACAATGTAAGAGAATCCTTATTTTATACTATAATATTGAAACTGGGTACACATAAAATTAATATTTTTCACATAATTTATTCTATCATTATAATTTAAATTCTAAATTATTTAATCAATGTGATAAAGATCTAATCTAAATATAAATCAAGTTTAAAATATATAAATACATTCAAACCTTACCTCATAATACAGTTGTGTATAGTTTAGTTAGAATTTAAATCTATTTCTTAACTCATTGAAGATAAACCACTACAACTTACATAAATCAATATTAGCTAGTTCCTAAATTCAGCTTCTAATAGATTATTAGTTAGTTTTTAAGTATCTGTTAATTGTTTTCCTCAAATGAATTAACTAATATATTAAAAATTTTAATTTAAGAATTTAAAATACATATTTTTACTCATTTTAATTTAGGTCTACTGAAAACTTATTCATATTCATTTTTATTTAAGTCTAATTTTGTTAATATTATCTTTTAATTCTTTACTTTTTTAAACTGTAATAATTAATATAATTTTCATTACATATTGTTCATGTCAACATAACGGAAACACTTGACATAAATCATTGTCTAATATTGTAGATGATGTAACACTTCAACATTATAACTGGAAAAGAAGTAATAAAAGAAAGTTAAACTAAAGTTTTAAATTTGTTAGATATCCCATTTAAAAAGAATATTAAATCAATTATATATTGATATAGAAAAAAGATTGAACTGCACACGAGAATGCAAAATGTACAGAGTTGAGATATGGTCATGGGTTAAGGCATGTATCATTGGCATTCAACAAGTGTTTATTTCTATTGAACTCACAAGTGATAACCAAACCCAGCTCTCTTTTGCTAGAAAAAAGATTTGACGTCATATAAGATAATTAATTATCAAATATCGATAATATTTTTAATTTTTTTTCTAGTGAATAATTAAAATAGTAAATAAATCTTATTTTTTTCTATCAAGCAAGTGATCTGTTTGGGTAATTGTTTTCATTTTTGTCTACAGAACCATTTAAAAAGTTATGGAGGCAATTCTTAGTGGGTTTTAATGGATTTTCCTTTCTCGCTTTATCTCTACATACCAAATCTTTCTCCATAGACCATATTTACTGAGCACGCAATGTGTAATATAACCATCATAAAGCACAAGGTAAGAAAAAGGGAATACTAAAAATCATTGGAAAGTACCTTGAAAACTAGTTATTCAATCAGCAGAAGGTGAAAATTCAAAATGCAACGTAAAAATAAAAATACAGGCACACTTAAATCAATGAGGAGAATAATAATGATAAAAGAGGGAACCTTTACATTTAAGCTTTAACCTTCTGGTTGGGCTGGAAGACATACTTGACGAGAGATTCCTTGATAGACAGCAATTCTGGAAATTCCGTCTTCAATTTGATGGCATCAAGCTCATTGTTGCTCCTGGGGGCAACAATCACCTTCGCCTGTTCCTCAAGAGTGAAGTTCTTCCAGGTGAAGTTGGGGTCAACATACTCTCTGTACATCTCTAGAATTTCATTGTGACTAACCACTCCAGGGTTTGTGAAGTTCCAGATCCCAGTCAGATTCCTCTTCGCCATCTCAATCGAAATGGGAAGAAGTTCATCCAATATGGTCATGGAATTCGGAATATCCACAACTTTCTCGTATCGAGTGATCTTCGTGATGAAATTGCGCGGATTCGATAAATCAGACGAGATAGGCATCCTCACTCGCAAGGTACACACATTATCGTAGTTCTTAAGCAGATCCTCCACCTGCCAAAACAAGGTATGCCAATCAATAACACGAACCAGATCTAAAATATAATGTAAATTAAGTTGCTGAATTTGTTAGACTTGTACCATGGCCTTGGTCTTAGAGTAGAAGGAACCGGTGAAATTGGGAGTGTCGTTCTCTTTGAAGCCGATTCCGGATCCGAGAGGATGACCAGAATCGTACTCGAAGATGCAACCCGTGGCGTAGTTGAGGAGGAGAAGGCCGTGTTGGCGGCAGACGTCGGCGAGAGTGAGGGTTCCGACGACGTTGGTTCGGATGGTCTCGACCTTGTGGGACTCGCACCAGTCCACGTTGGGCCGGCCCGTGACACCGGCGGCGTTGAATACGTGGGTGGGCTTGACCTCAGCTATGTCCTTTTCGAGGGAGGCCCGGTCCTCGAGACGGCCCGATGCGTACTGGAAGGGGATGGCTTGGGCCTGGCAGAGGGTGCCGAGGAGACCACCAATCCAGCCCGTACGGCCGTAGATAAGGAACTTGATGGGGTGGTCCGCTGAGGCGCCGTTGGCTGGAAAGCCCATGTCTGAGTGTGAAAGAGCAAGAGAGAGAGGGAAGAGTAAAAGAATAAGGTAGATCTCTGCGTCTCTTCCCTTCTTTTCTCTTCTTTCCAACTCCCTTGGCTTCTCTTTCACTGTCCTTTATGTTGCCACGCATCTACACAACACAGTTCTCTATTTTATTTCCAAAATCACGTTATCTAATAAATATAAATGATGGCCAGAGTGTTACCGGTACTGTAATTATAAATCATTTCAAAAATAATAATATTTTGACATTTAAAATCTTTTCAATCACTATTCTATCCTTACATCAAATGTTTTTTCTTTATTGATAAGCGCATATATATACTTACTTTCTCCATCCGTTTTCACTCCATCTTTTTTTATTTAAAATATATCTAAATCAAATATAAAAAATATTTCCAGTTTGGTGTTGTTCAATTTAAACCAAAAGAATCAAACCACACTACATCATAATTTTAATCAAAATTTCTTTTTCTAATTTTATTTTATTCTTATAGGGGTTTATTATTTATTTTATCTTTTAAATTGAAATATGATAACGAAAACATTTTACTTAAAACTAAAAAACATATTAACTAATAAACCAATAGATATGTAAGACTAAATATTAAAATTAGAAAAGTTAAAATCATATATTGATAAGGTTTTAGTACGCTAAAATTAATGATAATGATGAATTATGTAAGAGAAGACATGACAATATTAAGACAAGCTTAAGAAGTTGGTCAGAATAAAAAGTTAACAACTTCCGATGGAGAATAAAAAAAATCCTATGAATCAATAAATAAATAAATAAATAAATAAAATATATATATATATATATATATATATATATATATATATATATATATATATATATATATGAGAGAAAATAAATTATTGAAAAATTCCAAAATTGTTTTCTGCTTAGAGGAGTGATAGACCTAAACGAAAAACTTAGTCTAAATGGAGAGTTTGGTTGGAAGGAGACCTCGACTTAAAGGGAAAGTTCAGCTTGGAGGAAAAAGTTTGGGTTGAAGGGAGAGCTTCGTTAGAGGGAGAGTTCGGCTGGAAGAAGAGCTTGACCTGGAGGGAGAGTTCGGTTTGGAAGAAGACACTATTAGTTTTTAGTTTTTGTTTTCGAATATACATTGCATTTTATCTTTTGATTGGTTCTTAGATGTGATTTTGGTGTTTTCCTTTGCCAAATTTTGGGATACCATGTTTGCATATAGTTAGCCAAATTATTTTAGAAATTTGATTTGATTAAATTGTATTTTTAGTTCTCATTGCACTTTGTCTCTTATTCCTTGAATGTGACATTGGTTATATGTTGTCTTCATAATTATTGTTTTTATCATAAACAATTTTTTAGTGTATTTTTTGGCATTTATTTTTTTATTAAATTTTTAAAATATTTGTAGTATGAAATTTAAATTTATTATTAGGTGTTGTATGTTTAAATAATTGTAATTGTATTAAGATTTATTATAATGATAGTTAAATACTAAGTGAACTTTAGTTCCCATTTGAAATTTAGTATAGATGATTAAACTTTTAATTGTTTCTATTAAATCTCAAATTGTTTGATCGCAATAGTTTGGAAAAATTATTTTTTATAATTTGTTATCACGTGTACATTGAAGTTTATGTATAAATTTGATAAAATTTTGATTGAGATCATTTTGCGTTGTGCTCCGAATGCATACTTGATTGTGGTCATGAGTGGTCACTTTTATTTTGTGTATTTTAGAGGCCAATGCAAAGTATTATCGAAATTTTATCAAATTTATGATGTTAGACTTCTTTGTATACGTCTTAGCAAATTATGAAAAACATTTTTTAGAGTGGATAGGACCTAACCTTAAGCGAATTAAAAATTTGATATTGATGGAGTTTATTACGAACATAGTATGAATTGAAATTGAATGAACGTCGTATCAATGAAGAGTATGAAAATGGGGGTTTTGAATTATTGCAATATGTTAAAAAACACACAATCTTTGTGAAAGAGACATATTTTTGTTCTTATGTTCATTGTTTTAATCAAATACATTAGGACAACATACACGATCATATATTCATCTTCGATAGAATGATGAGTTATACAGTTTGGACTTGACATGGAGAAATATTACACAAACAACATCATGAGGAACATATTTTGTAGGTGAATAGATGAGTGATCATTTAGAGGGCATGGTACGTGATGCTGGTGAAAAAAGTTTTAGAAGAGCTCATTTATATGATTCTCTTAAGTCCGATTCAGAGGAAAAGTTGTGTATAGGATGCTCTAACCTAACAGGACCATCGACAACTTTGAAACTATTTAGTTTAAAATCAAGAAATGGATGGACTCATAAAAGTTTAACAAAATCATTGGAGTTTCTGAAGGAAATGCTTCTAAAAAATAACATGTTATCTATCTGTAACTACGAGATGAAGAAAATTCTATGTCCAATCGGTTTGATACCAAAAGATACATAAATGCTCCAATGATTAAGTATTTCACAAAGACGAGTTTCCTTCATTGAAGGCGTGTCCAAAATGTCGTTTTTCATGGTTTAAAAAGAAAGTTGATGAAAATAATGGTGATGAAGATAAAGATGGTCCACCTACTGAGGTGGTGTGGTACTTACATATAATACCTAGGTTGAAACGATTATTTTCCATTAAAGAAGATGTAAAGAACCTTAAATGACACATTGATGGAAGAAAATGTGATAATCTTCTTCAACACCCAGTTGATTCTCTATAATGGAAGAAAATTGATTAAACATTTTCAAAATTTGGTATAGAGCCAAAAAAACTTAGGACTTGGACTTGCTACAAATGGTATGAATCTTTATGGGAACTTAAGTAGCAAACATAATTCATGGTCAGTTTTATTGGTCATTTATAATTTATCTCCTTTATTGTGCATGAAAAGAAAATATATGATGTTGTATATGATGATATTAGGTCCTAGACAACATGAAAATGACATTGATGTGTACTAAAAAATTTTAATCTATGATTTGAAAATGTTATGGGAAGAAAGCGTTGAGGTCTTCGATTCATATTCTCAAGAAACTTTTCGTTTGTGTGAAATGTTGTTTTGCATCATAAATGATTTTTCAGCATATGAAAACTTGAGTGGTTACACTGTTAAAGGTCATTTTTCATGTCTCATTTGTGAAGAAAAGACAAGTTATATTCAATTGAAGCATGATCATAAAACTGTGTATACAAGAAATCAAAATTTCCTTCCTCGAAATCATCCTACTGTCGAATGAAAAAAACATTTAATGAAAGTCTTGAGGATGAAGTTGGGTCAAGACTCTACAATGGTGAATACGTATACAATTAGGTGAAAAAATTGACTTTGTGTTTGGAAAATATAAAAAAAATACCACTGAGAAAAACATTTGGAAGAAACAATCAATATTATTTAATCTTCCATATTGATATAAATTTGTTGTACAACATTGTATAGACATGATGCATGTTGAAAAAAATGTATATAATAGTGTCATCGAGACTTTACTTAACCTAAAAGGAAAGACATAAGATGGACTAAAAGCACGACAATATTTGGATGACATGGACATTCATTTTGAGTTACAACCACAATCAATTTGAAAACGCACCTATTTGTCCCCGACCTTTCACACTCTTTTTAAACAAGAAAAACAATTTTTTTTGTAACTATTTAAGTAGTGTGAAGGTTCCGTAAGGTTACTCTTCAAATATTAGTAACCTTATTTCTATGCAAGAGTTAAAGTTAGTTGGTTTTAAGTCTCATAATTGTCATGTGTTGATGCAACAACTTTTACTAATAGTTATTTAGCCATCTTACTTGCTTTTATTAAAAGTATTCTAACACGTTTGAATATATTCTCTAATGTCATTTGCAAGAAAGTTATAAACCCTCGAGTGTTAGATGGTTTGGAAAATGAGGCCATTAAACTATTGTGTCAATTGAAAATGCATTTTCTACACTCATTTTTCAATATCATAGTTCATTTGATAGTTCATCTAGTGAGGGAAATTCGATTATGTGCGTCGGTTTTCTTACATGCAAAGACAAAACAAATTAGACTAAGAGAAAAGAGATAGAAAACTAACTTACACAAACAAAGAAACTAACTGGGCCACGTGGTTTTTTTTATATTTTTAATGTTTTTTTACTTTTTTTAGATTTTTTCTTAACTAAAAAAAAAATTTCTAGGTGCCAAGTAAATATTATGTCATGTGACAATGTAAGTGTCAAGTGTCAAGACAGTATCAATGGCACGTGTCAAATCAATATTAATGTCTTGTTTCAACGCGAGTGCCACATGTTAGTGTTTTGTACTCACTTTAGTCCCAATTTTTGTTATTTTTCAATTTAGTCTTAATTATTGTTAATTTATTTCAATTAAGTTCCAATTTTTGTTAATTTTGTTCTCCTAATTTTGAATTTTACAAGAAAAAATATTCATTATTTTTAAAATTAGATGAAAAATTCTTCATTATTTTTAAAATTAAAAGAAAATGGTTTCATTATTTTTAAAATTAGAAGAAAAATTCTTCATTATTTTTTAAATTAGAAGGAAAATTCTTCATTCTTTTTAAAATTAGAAGGAAAATTCTTCGTTATTAATAAGTGTGATAATTACCTATTATTCGCACTTATTAGAACCTCTTAATTGTCTTTATATCATATATTTTGTGTTGAATTTCATCAAAAAGATGTAAGACTTGTATATGGTTTTTATAGATAAATATAATGATCTGTTTTTGATTTATTTTGTAGGACAATGAAAGATTAAAGAAGATTAAAGAGATGTTGCCAGAAGCCACTCACCCAGTGAGACTTTGACAACTCTAGCCCAATCAAGAAGCCTAGTGAGTAGAATAAGCCAATGTATCAGAAAAGCTATCTCTCACCCAACAAGAGGATATTCTGGCCTACGGAGAAAACACTTTTTAGTGAATGGTTTAAAGTGTCAAGAATTGAAGAAAAGAGTAGTTTTAGACATGGGAACGCAGCTAAAGCTCAAGACACGAGTTAAGACACTTTTAGGGCTTAAGGACTCCACCTTCCTCCATCCTTTTCATCATTCCAATCCCCTATTGTGTTCTAGATGTATAAGAGTAGTTAAACTCCATTTTATTGGGGTTGGATGTAATGTACCTAAAAACTTTGTAGTTCTTTCTATGCAATAGAATATCTTTCATTATTCTTGTGTTCTATCCTTTTTTTATTCACGTGCATGATGGAATATCTATGTTATTTGGGTGGAGTCTAATAATTGAAAAATTCTTTGGAACCTAGACATGGATAGAAAAACCAAGAGGTTTGGTTCTAAACATAGACCAAAGCTCCTAATCATTCTAGACATCTTTTCTTAATGCAAATATTATGATTGAATATCTAAGGGATTAGTATTGTCATATAATGATTTAGAACTTGTCTATAAGAGATTAGGACTTGTATAGTTGTGATGTGAATGTTTAAATATGCTATAGATATATTGTGTAGATGAGTGTATAGAGCTTGGGTCATGAAGTCCAATCCTGATGAGTCTTTACCTGTATCATTTTATAACTTTTATATTCAATAATTTTATATGTTTGCAACTTATTTGAATCGATCAATGTTTATATTCATTATCTAAATTAGTAAATAATCATAGTTAACTAAACAAACACAAATCTCTTAGGAAACGATGTCTGGACTTACAATTTATATTATTTGAATGATTTGTTAAGTTTGTCAAGGAGTTAACAATTATTTTTAAAATTAGAAAAAAAAAATCTTCATTATTTTTAAATTAGAAGGAAATTTTTTCATTATTTTTAAAATTATAAGAAAAAATTTTCATTATTTTTAAAATTGGAAGAAGAAAATTCTAATTTATTTTTAAAATTAGAATGAAAATTTTTTATTATTTTTAAATTTAGAAGAATAATTCTTCGTTATTTTTAATCCAACTCTAACCCTATTTTTTACATGTAGAAAAAATCAAAATATAACAATTATATTTCAATAATATAGTTAGAGTTGGTTTAAAAATAATGGAAATATTTAATGAAATGTGAATTTTAATAAAAATTTAATTTAATATCAATTTAGAGGACAACAAAATTGCGATTGAATTGAATAAAATTAACAAAAATTAAAATAAAATTGAACAAAAATTGGATCTGAATTGAATAAAAGACCCTAACATAACGTGAAATTAATATTGACTTGACATTTGACACTAATACTGTTTTGACACATGACACTGATATTGTCACGCGACACAATATTAACTTAACACGTTAACATTTTTTAATTAAAAATAATAATAAATTATAAAAATCACACACTTATCAAACACCTTACTCATTTGTTGACAATGTCACAAAACATATCAAATGATATATAAATTACAAAAATTGAAATCACATTTAATATTAAAACAAAATAAAATATCATTAATTAGAAACGATTCCTCTCCCGGCGGAGCTTCTCTTGAATTCTCAGAACTTTCGTATACTTTTTAAAATTAAAATAAAATTTAACAAAAATAATATAAATTATTAACCTCGTGCACCGCTTAGCTACACATTATTTTATACATATTTCTCACATTCTTAAAGAATAATGTACACCACGTTTTGCAACAGCGGCCCTAAAATATACACATCAACATGTAACAGAAATCTCATATCCCCGAACCTCTGTTCGCACCACCGATAAACCACATTGGTAGACTTAATCACCAGAATTACAGGTCACAAAATTAACTATCATAACAACATAACATTGTTATGCAAATCAAACGTAGAATTAATTTGATAATACTAATAAAATGATAAATTTTATTAAGACAATATTTAATATAATTCCAATTCAATTTAATTTTTATAAAATTAACTTATAAAATAAATTTTGTATTCATTTATATAATATAATTAGTTTTAAACTTATCTCTAATCAAGATTGTTTTTTTTTTCTGTATATTTATTACAAGAAAAAAAAAATTAAATTTATAATTAAGTTTTGAATAAAATAAACTTTATGATTAATTTATATGTTTAAAAAATGGCTTAATACCTCCATTGGTCTTCTTATTTGTCTCTCAATCTCATTTTGGTCCTCAAGCTTTAAACTGTCTTAATTGGATCATAATTTTTGTAAAAATGCACACATTTTACCCTAAACGTTAAGTTGTCTCAAACGGCGTTAATTGTTGCTGAGATGAATTTTTTATTTTAGGCTTAATCCCTCCCTTGGTCCTTATGTTTGTGTGAAAATCTCAATTTGGTCCTCAAGTTTTGAATTGTCTCAATTGGACATAATTTTTGAATTGTCGACAACGATGACATGTTTTAGTTTGAGAGGGAGAAAATGTGTGAGTCGGGGGGTTTGAGGGTAGAGGAATGAGTGAACTGTGATCAGTGATTGGAAGGAAAAAGAAAGACTATAGTCACATGGATTTAATGATTTTAAAACATAAAAAAAAAATTACAGCTCAGTTCAAAGTTAACGCCGTCTCAATACACTTAACGGTTGGGGTAAAATGTTGTAAAATGTTTGCATTTCATAAGGACTTGAGGAAAAACTTGAGGACCGAACTGAGATTTTCACACAAAAATAAGGACCAAAAGAGGGATTAAGCCTAAAATAAAAAATTCATCCCAGCATCAATTAACGCCGTTTGAGACAACTTAACGGTTAGGGTAAAATGTGTGCATTTTTACAAAAATTATGACCGAATAGAGACAGTTTAAAACTTGAGGACCAAAATGAGATTAGCAGACAAATAAGAGGACCAATGGAGGTATTAAGCCTTAAAAAATCAACATGTCCATAAAAATATAAATAATAGACTTTGTAAAAATATAAAGAATAAAACATCTGTAAAAATAGAGTAAATTTTCTAAAAATATAAAGGATATACAGAAATATGTAGAGTTGACTCGCTACAAATACAAATTAGTGTATGAACATAGTGATGTAATTTGAATTATTAGACTCATCTCGTCAATGCTCTGACAAGCTCGTTTAGTATGTGATGTTAGACTCGTCTAATCAGTATATAGACACATTCGTGTAATGTGTAATGTTAGACTCATCTAATTAGTATATAGATAAACTTGTGTAATGTATATTGAAACACTCATCTTATTATAGAATGGATAAAGTTGTCTAATGTGTATTAATATATCCATCTAATACATAGAAAAAATAGCATAGAAAAAATAATTAATAATTTAAATATAAGTTATTCTTTAATAATTAATATATTAAAAATACATTAACCAAAAAATTATAATTATGGTTAAAATGTACCAAAGGACACACATTAAAAGAAATAATTATTTATTTATTTTAAAAAACAAGTTTTTAAAATAGTTTTTAAAAATACATATAATGAATTAAATTGATTAATAATATAATTTGAACTTTATACTTTCTGATATTGATATTCAAATTTTAAATTTGAGAAAATAATAAATATAAAACAAAATAAATATGAATTAAAAATACAATAAATAGATAAAATAAAATAAAATAGTTCTCATGCAGCAAAATAAATACAAACAGAAAATATTAAAAGTATGAAATGATAAAAAAAAAAAACTAAATTTTTTAAACACTTGTTAATAAAATAAATAAATTTAATAATATTTTTTTCTTATATTATAATAGATTTGGATATTTGTTTTTTTTTATCTGTTAATAGTTTTGCATATTGCGAGCTTGTTCTTTAACATCTGTCACTAACAGCTAAAGAGGATCAAACTTGCTGGGTAAGATTTTTACTAGTAATCTTCGTTTCTATCTATTTTTACAGTCACTATATTGACAATTTCCCTAATTTAAAAAAAAAAAGGTAAAGGATAAGAGCAGAATATTCCGTCATTAAATCCTCAAATATCTTTTTCGTTTTTTCACCCATCATTTCTCTCTAAAACTTTAACAATGGATAATTGGTTGTTCAGGCACTCATTATCTTGTTATAAGCATTAGCATCTCATCTAACAATTGACCGGGGGAACAAAAACACTTTGATTTCATTAGAGGATTCGTCCTTAAATTCCTTTTGTCGTTCAGCAAAAGTAAAAGTAATCCCACCACAAATTATGTTGGTACTCATAAATGTCACAATTTACAAATAAGAAACAGTTGAAATGGAGGCAACACACAGCAAGAAGAAAACTATATCCGTTATATAATCCAAGAATTTACAAGCCATCTTATGTTATAGAGCATCACCTTATCTCCTACACCAGACTGGAATCCTTAGTGGGAATACTCCCTGCCAGCAATAAGCATAAAGTAATTAAAAAAGTTGCTATGTCTTTTGGAATCAGGAAGAAACTAAATCTCTCTACCTCTTGCGCTTGGACTTGAGAGAGGTGACCGATTGAGAGTTGCTGTGCCAGTTGCGTTTCCTTTGGTTGATGAACCAATTATTGATTTGCTTCAGCTGCAACCCTGTCTCTTCCACAAGTTTTGCCTTGTCATCTTCCTGAAAGCAACAAGTAGAATGATTGATACCCAATTGCTCAAGTAGAAGATGGTGTAATTGTTTACTTACAGTTGGGTAGGGCCATTTAGCGTGTTGCTGCCACCATGCCTTTAAAACCGATGTTGTGTCCCCAGGCAATTTCCCGGCCCTCCTTTTCCTTAATATTTCCTCCCTAACATCTTCGATTCTTGACTTGAAACCCTGCAGATATTAAATCTGGTTTTTGTGAATGACACCCTTGCACCAACAACATGCACATTGATTATTGAGTTCTAAGAATGACCTGCTTGAGCTCAATTTTGAGCTCCTGACGAACTCTTTCCATGAGGGACCTTTCAGATTCTGTAGGAAGCAATGGACCAAATCCCATCATGTCGTGCCCCTCAGCGCCAGACTGATCTAAAGACCCATCCATTTGAAAATCATCTTCGTCATCTGACATTGTTGCACCCGATCCTTCTCCCAGGCTCACTCCTCAATTAAAAATAGTCAATATGATATATTAGAGTTTCAAAACATCTTTCACTTTTTGTTTTATTAACTACAGTTGAGCACATAGATCATACATACTTGTATAGCGTCAGCATTAGATGCAATGCAAGTTGTGTGGTAATAAACATCACACATATATAACATCGTCAGCATTAGATGCAATGCAAGTAGTGTAGTAATAAACATCAACTATTTAGAAGAGTCTTAATATATAATAAAAATAATATTTTTTATACATAAATTTTTCACATTAATTTGATATTTAATTTATTTATTTATTTACTTTTAAATACGAAAATTTATTTTTTTATAATTATTTTATTGAAAATTCAAATTCACAATGAGAAACCTCAAATTAACATATCTTGTCTTTATAAAAACTTTAATTAACGTATGTTACATCCAAATTAATTGACCTTTCTTGCATGAACAACAAACATTAAATTGTGGGTATGTTTCTTTCTTAAAATTTTTATTAATATTTTTCTCCAATGAAATTATGAAAAATCAATATACAATATAATAATACAACATAAATATTTTCAAAATGTTAGAAGTAGTATGGGTATCTAAAATAAAAATGTAACATATAGAAAAATATGTGAAAATACTAAGAAAATAAAAAAAATACATTAAATGATACATTTTTAAAATTTCTAGACCATAAAAAAAAAATATCTTAAATGATGGTGAGAGAACGTCTCTCATTCCACTTCCAACAACTTTCATTATAGTGTCTTCATTTTATGTCTATATCAAAAGTTATTACCATTTAAAGTTTACATACTCGGTTAAGCTAAAACACAAAAACTTAACTTTTAGGACACACAACTATGGTTAGTGAATGAAAACACCAACCTTAATGTGAAATGTAATAAGAGAGAATAAAAGTTTCAGCAAAATGAGCACCAAAATGGCAAGATGAAGTGAAATGAGTTAAAAAATTTATTCCTACAAGTTTAGTATTTGTTGCACTTGGATGGGAGATTTCGCACAAACGAAAGAAAAATATGAGAACGCTAACGTTGGTTCTGAAATTTTAAAGGATAAATTGATCTCAGACCCCTCACAACATCAATTTGCAATTTAATATCAATTTTAGGCCATCAGACATCATTTAATGTTTGTTGATTAAATTACAAATTGACTTTAATTATGAAAGAATTTAATATCAATTTAGACAAAATATTTACAAAAATATTATCGCACATTTTTAACATAAAAATTTGTTACTTCCGGCGTAAATATAATAACATTACTAATGATAAGAAAGTTAACTAAGAGTGATTGATGCTGTTTGTAAATTTTATTTTTAAATAATGAAACATCTTAAACATATTAAGGATGAAGTAAATTTAATTAAAAATTGAGAGAGTTAACATTGCTTTATTTATTCGATAGTAGACAATCAATTATAATTCTACGAAATGAAAGTGAAAATCTATTCAACCCTTTATCTAAACTAATCGTTCCAACATATATATGATGTAAACTATTTCTAATTATTTTAGTAAAAAGGAGTAGAGAAAACAATAATCCGGATAGAAAGAAAAAGATATGACAAAATTAAGTATTTATGTTTCTTTAATTGTGATATTATATATATATATATATATATATATATATATAATACTATATATATAATACTATATTGAAAATGATTGATCTATGTGTTATTTTATGTACATTATTGACTAGATTACTATATTTTTTTTTCACGCGTTACAATAATGTTCTGTCTATTCCTTTTCTATCTTCCCTCCAACATCTTCTCATATTCTCTTATATCTTCTTTTTTCCTTATTACTGATTTCCTGATGTTCCACTACAACTACCACCTTATCAAATACAAAGTTTTCAGCATGTTTGGTCACACACCCCTTGTAACCACCGCTATTGAATTTCAAATTACAGTTGTCTTGGAGACTTAGATCCTTTGAGCACGACGTTCTTCAAAATTAGTTTAAATTAATATAAAATTAATATTCTTAAATTCAGACCTTAATTTGTTTTTCTTCTATACTTATGTACACATACAAGTAATAACTTTATTTAGTGTCATATGGCATGGTATAACATGGATGAATGTGTAATTTGGAATATCCTAATCTTAATCTAAATTGGATATATTCCCACCAAACTTCTTAAACAAATTACGCTACTTTAATAAATTAAAGCTAATTTATATATTTTAAATAAATTAAACAAATCGCTTATTAATTTAAAAGCTAATTGGATATATATATATATATATATATATATATATATATATATATATGTAATTAAAAATTGTAATATTTGAAAAATAAATATTATCTCATTTTTATATTACATAGTAGTTAATAATTGAAAACATAAATATTAACACAATTTTCACAAATATTGATATGGAGAAGAAAAATGGACGAGAAAAAGAAAGAAATTGAGAGGAGGCAGAGAGAAAAGATGGAAAGAAAATAAAGTGGAAAAAATGAAAGACGATTAAGATACATAAAAGAAAGATCAGAGAAACAAAGAGAGAGAAAGACTAGGAAAAATAAAGATTTTTTTTTTTATTCTTTGAAACGTTATCGCAAGCCATGAGAATATTTCCATAGTTTAAGAAATTTAAATTTTCCTTGACTTATTTACCAACCTCATATTTCTCAATTTTTTTTAAATTCTTTAAAAAATAATCTCTGAACAGATCTTCATTAGAACAAAACATATATCGATGTAATTATTCTTAAACGTATATCAATTACAAAGTTATGAATAATTTAAAATCAGGAAGAACTATTTATTATTTATAAATAAATAATAATAATAAATATAAATAATATACGTTTCACATTTTTCATCAGACAGTGACTTGGAAAGTATTAAGAATTATGAAAGTTTGATGAAAGTAAAAAAAAAGAGAATAATATATGTATATATGCATAAAGAAAATTACTTTGTAACTTGTATAGGAAAGAAAAGGATGAGTACAAATAGATATGTAAATTGTGGAGAAAGAATTTATTAACAAAATAAAATAAATATTTTTGTTAACCTAAAATCATAGATTAATTTGAGGGTTTTAATTAATTAAAAAAGAAAGTTTTTAATTAGTATTTTCTCTCATTACTTTATAGTTGTGTTAGGTTGTTGGGAATGGCAAGGTGGGGGAGATTACCACCCTCCACCAAACTAACCCACTCTTTGTATTCCTATTCTTATTTTCTCTACAGAAACTTAGCTATAACAACCACTTCCATTCCCTTTAACGTAAAATACCCACAGAACACATACGGGTTGATGCTATCACAATGCATCTTTCCTTTCTCTCAAATCTCATACCAAACAATTTTTATTTCCTTTTAATTAATTAATTAACTAATACACACCACTGATATTGTTATATACCTAAATGAAGTGATCCCCTTTCCCTTGTTGGCATAATTAAAGCCAACAGAATCAGAATATGAATAAATTAAATTGAAGAGGAGAGTGATGAGTACCTGTCAGAGCTTGCAAGGTGCTTTCAATATCACGGCAGGCCATCACAGCCTCCACGGCATGCACCCGAACATGTTGCTGAAGCTGCTCTTTTAACGCACATAAAACGATCAAATACTGTGTCTGCACTAATTAAGAGTTAAATTAATGTATTCAAATACTTATCAGACTTTCTCTCAAATTTAAAAACATTAGAGGGAAATGGGGGGTGAGAATTGAAAAAGGAAAAAGAAAAGATGTACCATGAAGTTGTCGAGCTCTTGTCGATCATGGGAATGAGAATGGTGTGAGGCGTAAGAACGGAGGAGATTGTTGAAGTGTGATAACTGAGCGTCGATGAGTGGCAACTGGTCGATGGGTGTAGCGACGCGGAGGCATGAGACGTGTGCAGCGAGAAGCTGTTCGTAAAGTGGATGGGTGGCTATGTCCGCCTTCAGTTGACGGTGGTGGTGGTCGGCGGCGGCGGCGGAGACTTCTGCGCTGAGCATATTCATTGCCAGCCCAGCTTCTTGCATCTGCAGTGATTAAGGGAAGAGAAGGGGGGGATTAGGGAATTAGATAGGGAGAGATTAATTATTTAAGGGAAAAGAGTGAGGTTGAGTTGAGGACCACTCTATGTATGGTAATGGTGATGCAATGCTAGCATGGAAGCACTGACACCTGTAAATTCCGATCTCTCCTTCTCCGACTCTTTTTATAACCCTTACATCGCTCTCTATTTCTCTCTCAGACGTGAACAACCAGTTTGCATACACCAAGACGCCACGGACAAAAAGCAACGATAAACATTTGTGCGGATAAAGTGGGGTATTAATTTTTATTATGTAATTACATTTTTAATATGTTTTGGATTAAAAAAAAAAAAAGTAAACTATATAACGTGATTACATTTTTAAAATTATTTTGAATGTTTAGGTTTTTATTGTCTTAAAAACTAAAGCCTAATAAGGAGAAACAGACTTCGACTCCTAGACCATTGAAGTCTAAATATTTCCAATAATTTAATTTAAATATGTCATTTAATTTCAAATATTTTATTTTAATATTAAATTTTAGGTTTCGATTCTTCATAAAATTAAAATCTATTAGGTATAAGCTTCGATTTGATTAAGAATCAACGTGGCTTAGGATTCATTTTCACAAAATTTAGAAAGGCATGAAGTTTGTATTCTATTATGTCACTAGTAATTCTCATATCTCCATAACAATATTTTAACAATTTATGTTTTCTTTTCTAGTTTCTTTGTTATCTATTTCTATTTCATAAAATCCAACTAAAAAAAGGTCGATGTCTCTAATAAATTAAAATAATAGTTTAATAATTATTTTGCTTTAATTTTTACAATGCAAATGTATTTTATATTGATTTTTAGATACATATTTAATTGTGGTTAATTATTACTTTTATTTTGTGTAAGTTAAAGACCAATATAAAATGTTGACAAAATTTCATAAAATATAAGATAAGTTATTTAAAATCAATATGTATCAATAAACAATAATAAATAAATATTTTTGAATGAGATAACATCACACCTTGAATATAAAAGTGAAATAATCATTCCTTTAAAAATTAACTTAATATAAGTTTGATGTTTTGTCTTAATAAAAAAATCCCATTATTCAAAAGAACTTTCAAATTTGAGAAAAATCACACTATTTTCATGTTTTTTTTGTTCCTAAATAAATTTACAGTCTCTAAAATAATAATTTAACTTAAACCTCAAAATACTCTATTACAAATAAATAAATATATAAATATATATAAAACTTAAAGTATGTAACTTATAAATTTAGAATTTATTATATAGTTAAAAAAACCTCCATTATTCATTATTGTTTGTCCTGAACTTTTTGAAATATATTATTTTCATTAACTTAACATTTCAATAAATCTAATTTTCCTCGTATACTCTTTACATTCTTCACTTTTAAAAATATTTCAAATATTGGACCAATACATAAACACCTTTAACCTCTCTCCTACAACAGAAGTCATCAGTTTTGTTATAATTATGTTATAGCCACACTCACAACCATCTTCATCTTTGTATCCTCTCCTTAAATTACAACCTCTCAACCTCATTCATAGCCCTCTTATGTCCTGAGTTGCAGTTCATTTTCTCTTAAAAAAAGGAGTTGCGCATCTAAAATACTATTTTATTTTATTTTTATCAAAATTTTCACAATCGCATTTAAAAACTACGAAATATATTTTAAGTAATTTTTTGAAAAAAATAATCAATTTGGTCACTCAAGTGTAAATAAAAATAATTTAATCTTTTGAAAGAATTAAAGTTTTAATTTAGTTTCTCAGAATAACATATAAAGAGTATCACATTAATTTAAGCACTTAATTAATTTCACAATTATACATCATTAGCCTCTTTTTTTTTGTAATTTAACTTAGTCTTTCTTATCTCCTGTAAAGCAATTTATTTGTTTTTAAAAAGTAGAGGTTACAAATAATTGTATTTAGTTTTTTATCTTCATTTTTATTAATTTATTACTTCTCTTAATATTATTATAATCTATCTAAAAAAATTAATCATTTCTGAATAAGTGATTATATAAATTCCAACATCTTATTAAGCAAGAAGCATCTTTTACATACGTGGCCTTAAATGTTGGGTTTGGAGAACTTTAGTTTCACTAGTGATAATTCCTTTAGGTCATCACAAATTTATGTCTCCACCGATTTTGTAAATATAACTTTACATACAACATTCTAATTTAATAGAAATGCATGGATTATTATGTACACATATAATCTATATAAAAGGAATTCCTCACATTTTTTTTTTTAATTTACTCTTTAAATAATTTTTTTAAATTAAAACAATTATTTTATCAATTTTATTACCTTTTTAAATTTAACTGTATTTTTCAATTTGATAATTTTTAAAATTGACTATTTTTCAATTATAAAAATATCTATAAAATAAAATAAATTTATTTATAATAAAATTATAAAAATTAATTATATTTAATTTTATAATTATAATAATAATAAATAATAGTAATAATTTTATTATTTTTTATTATTATATAAAAGTGAACATATTGTAATTATGTTTTCACTAGTATAAGTAATGATTTAGAGTTCAAAAATATTTTTAAAAAGTAATATATATATATATATATATATATATATATATATATATATATATATATTCCAAAAGTATTAGCTTAAAACATAATAGAATCTTATTCTCTTCAAATATCGGTTTCCCTACATTAATATTTGTTTACATAACAAATGCAATCAATAAAAAATGGCAACCACATATACATGTATTGCTATTAAACTAAGTCTAAGATCAATAATTAATAATAAAGAAATTTATAATGAAAAATAATATTAAATGTTTCAAATATAATTATATAACATTAGAAACATATCATTTAATAAAATCCAACAATAGATTTTAAGTTGCTTCGAATTTGAATATCATGGGCTACTACTCTCTAAATAAGAATGATGGATATATTGTAAAAGAAATAATACTAGTAAGCTCTTCCTTATTTTAAATATTGAATATTTATTTTAGTCGTTTACTATTTTTTAATACTAAAATTAAACAATCCAGGTGTACTAGGATAGTTATTAAACGGTAGTCAAACATTCATGCCAAACACGCATAGTTAGAAGTATTATACAATATGATTCCACGTGTACCATGTTAAAGTGATGTATCACACAAGGGAAAAACCTATATTAATAAATTTTTAATTGCTAAATTAATATTTTTTGTTGGTAAGCATTTATTATAATTTATATATTGATGGCTAGATTTTTTTTTTTTCAAAATAATAAGAAACCATTAGAAGCTAACCATAATGACAACTGATAATGTTTTGGTACAATATTACATATAGTTCTTGCATTTCAAAAACATATATGATACTTATCTCGAGTAATATCCGTATGAATAATAATAATAATAATAATAATAATAATAATAATAATAATAATAGTTATTATAATAATTTTAATCATATAAATATATATATATATATATATATGTTTCGGTGTAGATTTATAGGACCGAGAGACTAACCTCGATGTCGTGGCTTCACCGCTTTCCGATGCTTGAACCAGATTCTTCACTTGTCTTCTTTCTTCCTGGGCCGCTCGATCGCCTATAATCATGGTTGTTCGGTGATCTTTAAACTTTGACTGCTAAGTCGCCTTCTCGGTGGAGTGGGAGAGGTACCTGCAAAAGGCACTTTGACGCCTAAGTCAGGCGTGTATTGAAGAGCATCGACTCTTGACTGAATATTTAGTGATTTTGTTATCACTGTAGAATATTTTCAGAGTAGTGGGGTGTGAGTAAAATGCCCCTGGCTTGTGGCCCTCACTCTCTATTTATAATTTGTCTTATGGACCTTAAACTGACATAAACCCAATAAAATATAAACAGAATAAAATATAACTAGACTTACCTGAAAATCTGGTTAGTTGCTAAATATCTTTAATTAGATATTCTTTTCAGATATTCTTGATTATCCTTTGATTATTTTATCTTCTGCTTATCAATATCTTTAATAAGATATTCTATACTATACATCATGCCCCCAAAGTCTGAGTTAATCATTTGGTTTTAGCCATGATTAACTATAGGACTTATGAGTTTGAAGGAGGCTGTGTTGGGGAGCGTGCTTCTAGGCGTTGCTCATTTGTAGACCTCCCAGTAGGCGTGAATAGTTGTCTGTGGCCCAGAAGTTCCTGGAGAACTTCCTAGTAGACGAGAATCACCGTCCATGGCCCAGGAGTTCCTGAAAAACTTCCCAGTAGACGAGAATGACCGTCTGTGGCCCAGGAGTTCCTGGAGAACTTCCCAGTAGACGAGAATGACCGTCTGTGGCCCAGGAGTTCCTGGAGAACTTCCCAGTAGAGGAGAATGACCGTCCGTGACCAGGAGTTCCTGGAGAGCATCCCAATAGACGAGAATGATCGTCCGTGGCCCAGGAGTTCCTGGAGAACATCCCAGTAGACGAGAATGATCTTCCATGGCCCAGGAGTTCCTGGAGAACATCCCAGTAGACGAGAATGATCGTCCGTGGCCCAGGAGTTCCTGAAGAACATCCCAGTAGAGGAGAATGATCATCCGTGGCCCAGGAGTTCCTGGAGAACATCCCAGTAGACGAGAATGACCGTCTGTGGCCCAAGAGTTCCTGGAGAACATCCCAGTAGACGAGAATGACCGTCCGTGGCCCAAGAGTTCCTGGAGAACATCCCAATAGACGAGAATGACCGTCTGTGGCCCAGGAGTTCCTGGAGAACATCCAGTAGACGAGAATGATTGTCCGTGGCCCAGGAGTTCCTGGAGAACATCCAAGTAGACGAGAATGATCGTCCGTGGCCCAGGAGTTCCTGGAGAACTTCCCAGTATACGAGAATGACCGTCCGTGGCCCAGGAGTTCCTGAAGAACATCCCACTAGACGAGAATGACCGTTCGTGGCCCAAGAGTTCCTGGAGAACATCCCAGAAGACGAGAATGATCGTCCGTGGCCCAAGAGTCCTGGAGAACATCCTAGTAGACGCGATATGCGGGGCCAAATGGCTGAATGCCAAAAGCCGAATGGTTAGGTATCTGGGAGGCCGAATGGCCGAGCACCTGTGATGCCAAATGGCCGAGAACCTGTGAGGCCGAATGCTTGAGAACCTGTGGGGCCGAATGCCTGAGAACCTGTGGGGCCGAATGGCCGAGCACCTTTGAGGCCGAATGGCCGAGCACCTGTGAGGTCGAAAGGCCAAGCACCTGTGAGGTCGAAAGGCCAAGCACCTGTGAGGTCGAAAGGCCAAGCACCTGTGAGGTCGAAAGGCCAAGCACCTGTGAGGCCGAATGGCCAAGCACCTGTGAGGCCGAATGGCCAAGCACCTGTGAGGCCGAATGGCCAAGCACCTGTGAGGCCGAATGGCCAAGCACCTGTGAGGCCGAATGGCCAAGTACCTGTGAGGCCGGAATGGCCAAGTACCTGTGAGGTCGAATGACCGAGTACCTGTGAGGTCGAATGACCGAGTACCTGTGAGGTCGAATGAACGATAACCTGCAAAGCTGAATGCATGCCGGGATTAAGGGTATTTTGATTTTGTTAGTAAGTCTTTTACCAGGTGATGCGTAGGATGCTTATATATTGAGATGGATGATAATATTTGAAATAGTTTAGAATTAAATAACAAAATGAATAGTTATTTGTAAAGCCGCATAAGTTTGTTGACGTTGATGATTAAAGTTTCTATAATGATGTTGAGACTATATCTTTGTCAGGCTCCTTGTGGTTTCAGCGGTGCTCTATTGTTCTTCCATACTTCTCGTGGTCATCATTGGGTGTCTTCAATCTGCTCTCGGCCCTACGGTGGGCGCCAAAATGTTTCGGTGTAGATTTATAAGACCGAGAGACTAACCTGGATGTCGTGGCTTCACTGCTTTTCGATGCTTGAACTGGATTCTTCGTTTGTCTTCTTTCCTCCTGGGCCGCTCGATCGCCTATAATCCTGACTGTTCAGTGATCTTTAAACTTTGACCGCTCAGTCGCCTTCTCGGTGGAGTGAGGGAGGTACCTGCCAAAGGCACTCCGACGCCCAAGTCAGGCGTGTATTGAAGAGCCTTGGCTCTTGACTGAATATTTAGTGATTTTGTTATCACTGTAGAATATTTTCAGAGTAGTGGGGTGTGAGTAGAATGTCCCTGACTTGTGGTCCTGACTCTCTATTTATAATTTGTCTTATGTACCTTAAACTGACATAAATCCAATAAAATATAAACACAATAAAATATAACCAGACTTACCTGAAAATCCGGTTAGTTGTTAAATATCTTTAATTAGATATTCTTTTCAAATATTCTTAATTATCCTTTATTATTTTATCTTCTGCTTATCAATATCTTTAATAAGATATTCTATACTATACAAAATATATATATATATATATATATATATATATATATATATATATTTAAACAAACAGTAAAATTAATAATTTATACCGCTCAAATGAAAAATCATTATTAAATCTTTCAAACATAACTATACAACATTAAAAACATATCATTTAATAAAGTCCACCCTTAAATTTAACTACATAACTCTCCAAGTTTATAAAATCTAACAATAAATTTTAAGATTGTTTTAAATTTTAATATCATGGGCTATTATTTTTCAAAAAGAAAAATACATTGACATTATATAATATTTGATCATATTTTAACATACTACTATTATAATTTTGTCGTATTATTATTAATATAAAGTTTATAAGACACTTCTTCAAGATAAATTTTTAAATTTGATTCAATCTCATAAAATAACTTATAAAATTTGCATTATAATTGACATATTAATTAAATCTATGGTTAAGATTTCTAATAAAATAATCTTTATTTTCAAATGACTAAATTTCAAATTTAGATTAAAATATTTAGCGATGATTTTATTAATTTGGTATCATAATTCTATTTCAAGTAAGTGATACCCATTTTTTTATCCAAAGATATCCGATTTCTTAAGTAGAAGTATAAAATATATATGTTTTTTAAATTATCATTAATTTGATAAGGTATTATTAATGATGAATATTATGTTATAGAAAATATTTTTTGAACAATAAACAAGAGTGATTATATTAATATCTGTAATGATTGTTAGTGCTCTTACCTTTACATATCTAAATTGGTTAAAATTTCTTATTTTGATAAAATAAGATTATATTTTATTGTTAATTCAACTTGGACAGATATTTACTGAAATTTTCCTTCTTTTGTTACCTGTTTATGTGATTTTTATTGTTTAATTATTAATGACAATGAGGATGTGCCTAATTAGATTTTGGATGATACTGATGTGTTTTCTAAAAAAGTTACAAAAAAGTTTTACTAGCTAAAACTGTGATTCTTTGGATTGGAGAAATGTGATTTGGTTGGATGAGGTGTTACAAGCTAAAACTGAGATTCTTTAGAAGTTTTTGTATGTTCACTTACCTATTGATTTTTGGAGGTTAAAGAAAAGGAATGGTTTTATACTTTATGAGTTCTTTGTGTGGTAATAATGTTAAATATTTGTCTCATTTGTTCTTTCATTGTTCTATTGTTATATAGTTGTAGCCTTGCTGAAGGAAACTTTTCAGGATTTGTAGTTTTCTTTAGATTTAGTTGTTCAATTTATGAAGTCTTCATGTAGTTTTGCTTCAAATAATTAAAGTGGTTGTCATTACTGTAATTATTTGAATGATCAGAGGATGAGAAATTATAGTAGATTTAGGATCCAATTGCATTTTCTTTAGATTTCAGGATTCAATTTATGATTTTTTGGATCAACGAGTGGTTCTTTGGAGTCTAGAGAGAGATGACATTGGTGCTTGCATTTTTGTAATCATATGTAGTTTAAAGGTTCTTATATTTTTTGTGAGAAAAATCATTATACTAATAAATTAACTAATTTAGCTTCGATTCATAGAAAATAATATAAATGGTTTAATGTTTTACTTTCATGTATTTATTTAGATCTTTTCTTATAATATGTATAGTTTGTCTATGTTTTGTGAAGTGTATTTTTTTATCATGTGTTTAGTTGGTTACCCGTTCTTTCTTATAGTAATGTGATTTGAATTTTGGTTTAATAAAAATAAAATATTAACCTTAACTTTTTTGAACTCATGCATGCATTTTATGAGAATATATAATAACTTAACCAATTTAATAACGAGTATATACGTGAGAGTTGATCGGTAAAAAAAATGAAGAAAAAGTTGGTATGGTACAGTATTTTTAGGTTATAGTTATTAATTTACCAATTATGAAGTGGTGAAGATTTAAATGTAGACGATTGTGGTTGGAAACAGATTAATGAATAAACACTAGAGATTAGGTTTAGCATTAAGCATGTATATTATGGGTGAGCTATGAATTAATTGAGGACAAACTTGGTGATCACTTAATTTATTGATTGATTGTTAGTTGCACCAAAAAGAAATACATAGATGATTATAAAAATGGGCACCCAACAATAGTTCCAGTTCCAACGAATATACTCAACAAAATGTACAAAAGAAATGAAATCTTAACCACATAGGATGCAGAACTAATTAAAGAAGACAATGATATGCAGTTTCATAGTTTTAATATGGTTCAACTGTCAGTGTTTCATTTCACTTTCTGGTGGAGCTATGCCTTTCAATTTTTAATGATCTTCTGTTTATTCATTCATTTTCGTACCTAATTTTCCATCCCCTTCTTAGTATTTGGAGATTACCATAATTTTAAGAAATAAATTATTAGTTGAAAAAAGATTTAGTCTCTCCATTTCTAATAATCATGCAATGCATAGATTATTCCTAGTGCTTTTTTATGTGTTTTCAGCATGTAATATTCCAATTTGGTTTTCTACTTCTGCACTGCACAGTATGTTATTTTTATAATAAATTTTCTTATATTTGATTTCAAAAACCACTTTATCTGACTTATTACCTGATTTTTAAATTTATTGATCCTCTTAATATATTTTATTTATGATTTTTGCTTTAAATCATTATGTGTAGAGTTTTCAAATAATTGTTTTCAAAAACTAAATTTAACCAATGAGCTTTTACAGAGCGTTACATAGTACCAACGTAAGTTTCGTGTTTATACATCTAAGAAAATTTAAAAGAAACCACTATCATAAAATCCGTGTTTTTTTGTATACAAAATTATCCTTATTTTGTTGTTAAAAATTTTATAATCTTAATTTATATAATAAACTTATTGAAGGTTAAATATATTTTAAATTTTTAAATTTTAACGCGACATTGAAATTATTTTTATTAAAATTTTAATATATTTTAATCCCTAAAACTTTAAAATATATATAATCATCTTAATTCAATGGATAATGATACTTTCACATCCAGAATGTGACAAATTTTTTATATCGCCACGTGTCACATTTTGGGTGGTCCACGTGTTTTAAAAAATAAAATGACAGAATGACATGTATTTACTGTGGAGTTCAAAACAAGTGTCAGATTCAAAGATGCCTTCTTGGTGCTAAAAGTTAGCCTAAATTATCCAATTATTTGTACATTGCTACCATTTCCCTTTATGCACCATCACTTTAAAAAAAATGTTTACTTCGGGATGGATTTCGATATAAATGTGTTCTTAAATGATAATTAATTAATTTTATTCAATAAAATTGGTTAAAAACAAACTGTGGAGTTCAAAACAAGTGACAGATTCAAACATGTCATCCTCGTGCTAAAGTTAGTCTAAACTACCCACTTATTTGTACATTGATCCCAAGTCTGTTACTACACATTGAATTCACTTCATTCTGTCATTTTATTTTTTAAAACACATGGACCACCCAAAATGTGACACAATGTCAAAAATTTGTCACATTTTGGGTGTCAAAGTATCATTACCCTAATTCAATTACACTAAAAACAAATTTCACATGTCAAACACATTTTATATTAATATTAACTATTAACACATTTTGATGTTTTTTTCAATTAAAAAAACATAATTAAATTAAAAAACACAACATATTAAAAAAATTTAACGTAATTAAATTTAAAAAATCATATTTGTTCATTTTAAATATATCAAGTTTTAAATAAAAATAAATTTCAAAGTTCAAAATAAAGTTTATAAACTAGAAATATTTAACTCATTTATTTATATATTTTAAAAGCAGAATATTAGTGGTGTTTATTATGGTAAATTATTTATTTATAGTATGTGCAAAATATTTGTTAACATTCCTTTCAGTGTAAATCTACAGAGTTTCAAGTTTTCACTTTATTACATGAGTTATTGCGTTTGTATTTCGCACCAAGAAAGAAAATATAATATAAAGAAAATAATTTAAGAAACTTAATATAAAACTTAAAATCACAATTAAATTCCAAACACAAAAATTACTTTGTTGTAATTACGACCACGGTAACCAAATTGCTTACAAGAATATGTGCTTTCTTCTTGCATCCCACGTTTTTCTTCTGCACTCTAAAATTTCACTGTCATATCATTACAATCAAACAAATTATGTATAATTCATTGATTTCAAAATCTGATTTCGAAATTTAATGAATTTTGAAATTTTTAGAGTTTCAAAAAGCGGTTATAAAATTTACTGAATTTAAAAATTTGATTTTAAATTTTTTGGATTTCAAAATTTGATTTTAGATTTTCAGAAATTAGATTTCAAAATTTGATTATAAATTTCTCGAATTTAAAAATTCGATTATGAATTTTTTAACATTTGAAATTTGATAATTAATTTTGAAATTAGATTTTGGATTTTCTAAATTTTGAAATCCAATTCAAAATTTTCTTTAGATTTTGAAATGTGGTTCCAGATTTTTAAGATTTCGAAATTTGATATTGGATGTTCACAAATTTCAAAATTTATTTCTGGATTTTTTTAGATTTTGAAATTTGGATTTTAAATTTTCTTAATCTTCAAAATTTGATTTTGAAATTTTGCGAATTTTGAAATTCAGTTCTAAATTTTCAGAAATTAAATTTTAAAATATTTTTGTAAATTTTGAAATCCTATTTTAAACTTTTAGAAACCAGATTTTAAAATTTGATTCTGAATTTTTTATTTATTAAATTTCAAAATCTGGTTACGATGTGAATTTTTTTTTTATCAAATTTCAAAATCCTCTTATGTGTTGAGTTGTTTTGATTATCCCATTTTAAAATCTAGTATTTGTAAGTGCAAATAGGATAAAGGAGATGCAAGTGAAGGATGAGACGCAAATAATGTGTGGTGACTAGCCCAAATCTATGGGTTCACGTAGTAGATCTGGGCCTGCAGAAAGCAATACCCTCAAAAACATGGATCATCAAAGGTGTTCCTCCCTCCACCTTTCCGTTTTCACCCTCACCTCCTCAATTTTCTGTAACTTTTTTTTAATTACAAAACTAAACTTTTTTTATAATTTTTTTACTTTATTTTTTACCTTTTAACCCTAATACTAAATTTCTACTTTCTACTTCAGTCGCAGTCTCACCTCCCCTTCTCTCTCTTATTCTCACCCCCGAAACCTCCATACTCCAAATCCGTTTTATTGTGTAAAACTCATTCGCCCAATCCATTGGGACCCGCCCAATCTCAGTTTCTCTCTTTCTACATTTCCACCAATTTGCTTTCATTTGCATGTGCGTCGTTCTTATTCTGGCCCTAGCCACAGGCATTGGTATTGAAGCCGGTGCACTGGCCTCTAAGCTCACTATATTAGCACTTGAGTCGGAGGAAGCTGCTGTCACATAATCTTTAGGTGATGACAAGGGCATCCCAGTGACATCCCCTTAACCAGTAATTGAACTATCAAAAGTCTCAGCCCCGCTCAAATCCGAATTCTGGGTTGAAGCAGCACTTGTAATACTCTCTTTCCTATTGATCCCACCACCCAACCCAATCGCATATGTCGTACAAATTACATTCACAGCATCAAAATATTTCTGCCCGACATCCTGCAAGTCCCCCAACTGCATCCCACTAGAAACTTCCATCTCCGAAACAGAAAACAGAAAACAGAAAAACTTAGTTTTGCAGAACCGTCAGAAGATCTCTCAACCAACTCATCATACTCTTCCATCATATTCTCAATATCATCGTGACATGACACGCATCAAGATCCTCTTCAGGAAGCTGATACTTAATAACCACAGCGTGCCCATAAGTGTCAACCATCTTCTGCACTAAATCATTGAAACTCACATCCTTCCTAACACTGATGATCCTTGTTTAGCCCCCAACATATCTCAACATTCATCACTAGGCCTAGGCAAAATCTTCCCACCAAACCTGCAGAGAAACTTCACCTTCTTCCCGGACACCGAATCATCACCGCCGCCACCACCCTCCTCCCCGCCACCGTGATCGCTTTCACTACCGACAACTCTACCGCCCCGGACCCCGCCAACACCATAACTAAAACCACTCGCATCATTGCAGGCCTTGTCCAATCCATTACACCCCACAAGCTTCCCCAAACTCAAAGCATTCCCGGCCACGACGCGACTGCCAAAGTTGGAAGAGCCGTAGTTAAACCCATACGCTGCAGCAGGGCTCACGTTGGCATGCGCAATGGGGCAGACCCACTACGTTGTGCCGGCGGAGGCCGCCGGCTGGTAAAAAAGCTCGCCGACAGAATTAGGAGTCGACGGCGTGAGTGCGGCCGGCGAAATCATTGGCTCCTACGCTATCGCGGCAGCCACATTCAACGGACGAAGATCCAACAGAACCGAATTATGATCAAACGCCATGGCTGGAAAAAAAAAATAAAAAAAAGTCTGGGTCGTGATCGCAAGGAAAGTAATGAATGAGGAATGAATGTTGTCGTGGGGAGATTGATTAAGGATTAACGATTTACAATTAATGATTAGTGAATTAGAAGTGGAATTAAAACCCTGGTAAAATGGGGGGAAATGGGAGCGAAAAATAAAATAAAATTGAAGGTTGTAGTAAGAGTGATGGTAGATAGATAATAAGATAGAGAAACATATGTCTATATCCGTTTTCCCTTAAACAGATGTTGACATCCGCATATGGACGCTGATATCCGTTTAAGATTTTTACCTTAATTTAAGTTTTAATTTAGGAATGATTATCTACCTCCAAACGTAGTGCACCTTGCACCTTCAAGCACCACCGAGTTTTTCAAGTACCACTGAGACTGGCACGCACCATCACTCACCTGCAACTTCTCACTCACCAAACTCTTACACCACAAGAAGGAGAGGAGAAAAATGAAAGGGATAAAATAGAAATAAAAAAATATAATGAAAGGTAAAAGAGGAAGGGAGAGGTGAAAGGAGCAAACGGGGAGGTGGAGAGAGTAACACCCATCATCAAAACCTTTCGGAAAATGCTTTCCGTAAAAAGAGGAGATGTTTGACTTCCGAAAAAAAAAATCCTGAATTTTTTATTGTGTTAAAAATTCTGAAGATGGTAGGGTGTAGAAAGAAAATGATAGAGTGCAGAAAGTCATTGCCCAAGCCTTAACATAAAGAGGGGCTTAAGGTTTTTACTGTGCTAGAGAATTACTTTATATTTAACTATAATACTTAGGTATTGGTCTCTAAGTAATTAAGAAAAACATAAGTATAGAAAAGATAACAGAATAATATCTTCATTAGGTAAAGATTAGTATAATAACTTAAAATCTAAATGCTGATTTCTTTTTGCCAATAAATAAATTTTAATATATTATATATAAAACGAAAGTTTGAAAGCTTTTGTATAAATTTCTCTAAAAGCTTTTGACTAGAGCAATTTTATATCAAAATTATATTATTAGGATTTTCTTTTAACTCAAATACTGAATGATGTTTAAACTTATTAATTAGATGATACATAATCATATTTTAAAACTTTTTAAAATTTAATTATGATTTTGTTATTAAAAGACAGATTGAAAAATAAGAAAAAAAAATGTATTTAATTTATAGTTGAGTATAATTCTAAGACTATTAAATATATAGAAATAATGTTTTAATTTGAAGAGTTATTAAGAGGTAGACTTTAAATTTAAAATAACTTTACAAAATAAGTTTGTAAAAAAAGTTTGCATTTACTTATATATTATCAAATTGTCTTATTTCTAGTTAATGTAAAATTTTTAACACATTCTTCTTATGTTGAGATGTATGCATCTTGTGTGTGAAACTGGACATTAATGAGTGATATGGTAGATGGAATAATAGATTCAACAATCCAACATAATCCAATTTTGTTAGGATAAACTTTAAGTCATGACTTTAACCCATTGTTATGATACCAATGATTAGATCAAACACTTACCACTAGGCCAAAAGTTATAACTTTTAATCAAGACATGACTCTTTCTATTTAAGAGCATAACAGTCCAAGCATCATCATTCGATTGTGACTTGGCACACTTGGCCTCCATCATCAGACAATTGATGTCAACTGCAACATAATTGTTTGATTGAATGTTTACTAGTAGATCAAATGTTATACCTGTAATTCAGGGTGCAACTCTTTCTACTTAAGAGCGTGACACCCCAAACAACACAATTCGATTATGATTCAGTCCACCTAACCTTCGTCATGGGACAATTGATGTCACCTGTAATAATCTTTGTTTCAGTAATTATTCCACTAGAAATCACATTTTCTGATTATGACTAGGCCCATCTAGCTTACTCCATGAGATAATTGTGCAACCCCTGCAACAATCTCCCTTGAACAGAATTGAACGGGTGACCTTGGCTGTAATATTGTATTAAGAAATGATTTTTAAACTTAATTCAATCTTATATACCTAACTTGTAAGATGAAGTTTAATTTTATTTATATACTATGAAATTGTTTTATTTTTAATTGATGTATGAATTTCAACAAATGGTTAGAATAGACTATTTCCAAAAAAAGAAACAACTTGTATGAATAAAGCAGATCTTCTGCTCTACCAATCCTCAAGGGCGCGGGCCATGATGGGTGTACAAGAATTTATTCGTAGCTATGTTATGGGAGACATCATAAAAGGGTTCAGTTAATCTTCGAATGTTTTTCTGTGTCACCCTTAATGGAAAACCTAAAGGCTTCTTTAAAACCAACAAATTCTCCCGCAAGGTCGTATACAGTGTGTTTGAATTAGTTTCGTAATAAAAAACTTACCAATTAATTTTGGTATCACGATTTTGTGAGGTACAGAATCAATTATTATTTCTTATCCCGGTACAGTATTTTTTTTTCCTTATCTATTACTCTTTCATTTCAAATGAATTGATATTTTAGCATTTGAAATGTAATCGTATTAGTTAATGTTTTAATTTTCAATTTCATAGGAAAATTTTATTTTAATTTACTTCTAATAAATACTATTTTCCTAAAATACTCAACAGAGTATTTAATTATTTTGTAAGAAATTAAAAATTATTTTAACAAAATTACCCCAATAAATATCATTGTCTTAGAGTGTGTTTTCAATTTATGACTTATGTTAAAGAGAAATAAATTTGAAATGTAAAAAGGTTGAAACAAAAAATACGTATTTATATATATCTTTCTTATAGGATTTTGTTGAATGACAGGCAACTTCACTCCTTCCAAGTCTAAAACAAGAAATCTCATTTTTTTTAATTGTAATTCTCTATTATTTTCTTTTTCTTTTTCACACTCTCTTCTATGTCATCATATCTAACAAAAAGGAGAAATTAAAAGGATAAAAATCTGGAGATTATAAAATGTATATAGAGTCCTCAATTGTCGTAAAAGGTTAGTGGTAATTGTTATACCGTACAATTATTGTTATATCATATTTATAAAAATCCCTTGAATGAAATGATTTTTAAGCAAAGAAAGAATTATAGAGAGTTTTGTGAGATGCATGAAAAAGGAGCGAATGTGGTTCCCATAGTGTGCAGATTTCAACGTGGATTCTGGTGTTGTTGGTAATAAGTAAATGAAGGAAAGGAGGCTTCTTCCTCACCCGCATGCTTCTAACACGTGACACCTGTGGAACATGTCTCCTCTCTCACTGCCTTCATCTACGCATCTCGCTTTTACGTCTTCTTTTTATATTCTTACTTTCATTTCATCAAAATCCCCACGTTTTACATAATTATCTTATACTTATTTTATTTTCAGAATAAACTAAAAACTAACAAATCTAATTTCTTTATTATTTTGATATTTTTTTAAATAACGAATATATTAGTAGCACATTGGTAAAAGAAGTGACGTTATTGATAAAGTTTGCTTTTTTTAATTATATTTTTATTAAACTTTTTCTCTACTTAAAATTTTATATTTTTTAATTGAGTTTTGGTGGTTTAATTTTTCTCTTTAACAAGGCTATATGATTGCTATTTTTATTTTACTTATTGTATCAATGTATGTATCAATAAATGTAAGGTAGTTTGATTAATATAAAATTATACTGCATTATTAACATGATCAATGTAAAATCACGAGTTACTTATATTGTTTTCATATGTAACATTTTCAATAACAAAAATGATTTTATTAATGGTTGATGATTAAGCAATCTCTTAGTTACTTCTTGTACGTGACGTAGAAGTTATCAGTGAGTATGACACTTTCATTATCTAATTGAGAAATAATATTTATTATATAATTTTCTATACAACTTTTTTATAATATTTTATTCCTACAAATGATTAAATTAAGAAAGACACCATTATTATACTATTTGTACTCTTTTAGCTAATAAAATATTTTTAATTTGACACTCCCTCTCATTTAGTAAATAGATGTCATATTTATTAATTTATCTAATAATATTCTAAAAAGTTGATGTGTCATAACTTTGATAAAAATATCTACAAGTTGATATTCCAATAGAATATTTGAAAATTTTGGAATGTTTTTGTCATATTTTTTCAAATGAAAAGGTTATCAACCTTCAATATTTCATCTTCATGTTAAATCGGTGCAATTTTACTATTACAAAAACAATTTAATAGGACGACACTAAATTTAGTTTTTACATCAAATTTAACTATAACTTTTTGCTTCTTCCTTATTGATGTAATAAGGTTATCTTTTATAAATGTGAAGTAATGAACAAAACTCCTCCTTCACAAGTGTCTTAAAAATATTGTCGCAATATCTATCTATGTTTTACTTGGATTATGCATGAACTAACTAACATTAAAAACATAAACTAAATTTGGTATGATATGTGAGAGATATATCAATCTCCCTATGAGTTTCTAGTATCTCTTTACATATGTACATATTTTTTCGAAATCTTTTAATTACTTTATCAACTTCCTTATCATCATAGTTGTGGAACCATAAATTATATATTTTGTTTTCAAAGTTGTTTATTAAATTGTCTCTCTAGATTAAAGCATACTATTCTTCTAAATTAGACGTCATATTCTCTTTTAAGATTTTTTTTCACGAATTTGTTCAAAATCATTATTCAATCTAGAATGAAATATATGCATTCTTAATCCTTTCGTTAACTTTTGAAATTACTTCATTAGGCTTATTCATGACTACTTTGTCATGATGATTCAATTTTCTAAAAATATCAACTAACTGTCCATAATATATACTCCATAATATATAGATAAGGTTCTATTATTTTATTTTATTTTTGCAATGAATTTACTTTGGTTCATAATAAATACATATAACTCATCACTTCCATCATTGAAGGCTTTTGGAAAATCATTCCAAATATCAAGAGCAATGGATAAATTAACATACCTTTTTAATGATTTATAGCTTAAGGAACATCAACAATCATCTTTACTTTTTGGTATTTAATAATACCATTTTTATATCGCCCATATTTTGTGTCAAGGGCTTCAACTTTCCTTGAATGTAAGATAGTTTTTTTTTTTTTTTTTTTTTTCTCTTTTCTATGTCCATCTGCATCACTTGTAACCATATATCATAATTATAGTAGATTCATTTAGAATATGTACCTACATGAAGACACCTTCAAATTGAACTTTTATTGAAAATGGTTTTTCTTTTATGTCTCCAGCTAAAATCTCAAAAAATTGATATAAAGAAACAAAACAAAAATCCGTACCAAATTGAAAGATATAATATTCATTTATGTATTTTTTTTATAGAAATATTTTATTCCTATAATATTTTACTCCAATAAATAAAACCTAAATTAAAAATATTTTGATTATAGAATATTTTGCATGACTATACAAACTTATAATTGATAAAATATCTTTATTTAACCGTATGTAACACGTTTTAAAAAAGCATTAAATATTACTGGTCATTTTATATTAACTATAGTATAACTTTTATATTATTAATTACAAGGTTTTATGCTTTTTAATATATTAAGACATATATAAACAATATAACAGAATAAAATATAATAAGAATGGTATATTTGGTTAACGAAACAATTTATAAAAATCTGAATATCTAATAAAAAATGATTTTAATAAAACTTAGTTAAAATTTCCAAAATTTATAAATTTGAAATATAATTACGCAAAAAGAAAAACTTAGTTAAGTGTTGGATAACCCCTTCATGCTCACAGTGATGAAAGTTTGGGGTATGTTCAGAAACACCTCCCTTTAATTCAAGGGTTACGTTTACATACTTCAACCATTCCTGCTCAAACCACTTTTATTACTCTCACTCCTTTTCATGTAATAATATTCTTATTTTATACACCTTAAAAAGAACGTTCTCATGTTTTTGTTTACTAGTAAAAAATACAAGGACAGAAAGAGGCAGAGTAAAAGTAAGATGATAATTTAAGTAAAAGTAGGCTACTTAATATACTTGCTGCCTTAAGGAATATAATATTAGACAGAAATTCATTGTGTTGTACTCATCGAATGTCAATGGTGAAGCTGGAAAAGAAATAAGCTAAAGAGGATCATTTATGGTAGCTGTGTGTATATATACACTGCATCTGGTGATTTTTTTCTATCTTCAAAGAGCTTATTTAGAAATTCACCCGAGCATTACTTTACTGAATAAGAATAGAAATTCTTGCATAGGATGGAAGAAGACAAGATTCATTGATTGTCAAAAAGGCTTCAAATTAATCAAGAAAGGTAAATTGAAAGGAATAGTCTTAATTAAGGGTCTAGATATATTTTGCTACTTCTGTCAGTTTTTTTTGTCAAAAGTTATTTCGGTGCACTTTCCCCTAAAAGACACAGATAATTGAAGATAAGCTGTCCTTTAACACAGTTTATTTGATTTTTTTTTTTAAAAATGAGTGTAATAAAGTACATAAAACAAAATAAGAAAAAAAGTTGAAAATATTAAATTTTAACAGGGCATTTAGAGTGATGTTCATGCTTAAAACAAAAAGGACTACAAAGCGTTGCAATATTTAATTTATAATTGATATAACACTCTACCAAGCATATTCCATTATAGTGGCTAAATTGGGTTATAATAATTATCTATTATTAATACAGCTTAATGGTATCTTTTAGACACATGTTTAGGAAAAATTATTGGTCCTTTGTAACACAACGTATTCGATCAAATTTTACTGCTATTATTTATTATATTTTAAATTACAAAATGTAAATACATATAGTCAAAATCATGCAAATAGTGTAATAAATTTTTTATATGAAAGCAAATGTTTATTATAAGGAAATTAATTACATTTTTATCTTATGTAAATGGAGCTGGGAGAAAGCGATCGTATGCAATATATGTTTTAACACTTTGTGAAGTTAATTTTTAACTTGATCAAAGAGTTAATAAATATCTATTTATTTGGCTAAATCTCATTAACCTTAATAAAAGAAATCAACAACCACAATCTGACTCATATGTTGCATAATTCGTTTTTTTTTTCATAGTGTATTGTTCAAAGATTACAAAACAAAAAGAGAAATAATGAAATTTATTTTGACTTAGCCAAATTGTGCTTTCTCCGTCTTTTAAGTAAAAAAATAGTTAATTTATTTCAATATAGGATTAACTTAAATATAATACCACAAATTTAATTTTGATTTCTAACAATTACAGGATTGAATTATTTCTATTTTCATATTTAGTTGCATTATTAAACCTAATCTTGTTTTTATTTTCATTTATGAATGTGATGGACATTGTTAACAAATAAATGAATAAATAGATTTCATAATTCTACGGTTAGTTTATTATGAAATATTTTTATTTATCTGTATTTTTTATGTTAACAAATAAATGAATAAATAGATTTCATAATTTTTCGGTTAGTTTATTAAGAAATATTTTTATTTATCCCTATTTTTTATATCATGTCATTAGTAGTGTCATTCACTACTTAACCGGTAACAAATTTATTTTTAGAAAACTTGACTGAGGAGCGCTTTATCTATTATTTACTCATTTTAAAATTATATCTTACTTTTTTTTTACATATTTTTAAATTAATTTATGTATATTAATTATAATCCAAATATTAAAAACTAAAATATAATTTTATAACTATTTTGTTAGAATAAAAGGTACTCTCCTTGGCTCTAATTACAAGGATGGGTCTAAAAAACTTATTTTTCTTTTCATAATACTCTTTTTAAATGTTTATTATATTAATTAATTTTTATCAAAATATTTTTAATTATTCTAGTTGATATACATTAAATGCAATACATGGTTACCTTTTCCCTTTTATAAAGTTGAAGAATGAAAGAGTTTAGTTTTAAAATTTAAAACTTCATTAAATTTTTTATGCACGTTAATGATTTAAGGATAAATTTAGAAAAAAAGTATTATAGTAAAGATAGTTACCAATGCCTTATATTTCAAAATGAAAAAAATATTATATTCTTTATTTTTGCATGAAAATATTAAGCAACAGATAAAAAGGATAAAAGTAGATAATATTTATAATTAGAAAAAGCGTATTACTAACCTATGATAAGGTGCATAGATATCTTAAACACTTGCTTTTTTACTGAATCAGAATTTTGAAATGGTGAATATTTGAATGATGTTTCAATTGTACTTAATGTTGATATTAATTTATACTGTTTAGGCTCACTTTATTACTATTAAATTTTAATTTAAACAAGTTTAAATCTTTTATAATATTTTATACTTTTAAGTGAGTATTAAATTTTGAGTGGTTAATACTTTTATATTTTTTAATTTAGTTTTCATAATTTATTCTATTATCTTGTATTTTTATCTCTATAAAATAAAATTTTGTGAATAATATTTAAAAATATTTCTTTTATTAATTACAATTATCAAATTCATGAAAAAAATAAAACAATGTTAACTATAAAAATTTAATTGAAAAATATAAAAATATTAAATATATAATCAATAAAAACAAGTTTACCCAATTCAATTGAAAATACTTAAATTTATTAAAATTTTAAACTCAATTAAGTTTTCTTTCTTAAACTCTTCACCTTTCTATTCATTTTAATTTTATCAGGAGTTAGGATTTTTATTGATAGTTTATTTTACCCTTCAACTTTTCGTTTTTATTTTTAGTAGCATATTTTATATAAAATATAAGTAAAATTATTGTATAAAATACTAAGGATGTTCATCGTTACAATGAGAAATGTGTTATACTCAATTTTCTTGTATTTGAACATCCTTCTTTCTCTCTTTTTGTTACTGGAAGATAATAGCATGATTTTTATTTTTTTTACACAACTGTAATATTGTGGCAAGTTGGATTTCTACGTGCTTGCTTATGGTGTGGTAAAAATAGAGGGTGATATCATGATTGAAGTTCTAATTTGTTATAAATTATATATATATCAACATTAAAGATATATTTGTTATTCAGAAAAAAAAATCATTTTTAAGACATCCTTATTTAAAAATATCTCACTTAAACATCTGAGTTTCACAATTATACATTACCTCATTTTATAGTACTTCAATAAAATTATTAAATAACAATTTAATTTTAAAGACAAAAAAATAATAATTAATCATTATGATAACTAATTTATAAACTTTATTGTATCTAAAATAATTTCTATTATAAATAAAAAATTATAAGTAATTTTTGAATTAGAATCTGAATTAATTTCTAAATTAGTGTCTAAATTTAAAATTAGAGACTATAATTTATACAATAATTCTTTGATAGTTAATATTAGAAATTAATTTAAATTTTAATTCACAAAATAATTATAATTTTTGTTTTATAATAAAAACTACTTTAAATACTAATAATTTTTAATTTATAAATTAATATCTAAATTAGTTACTATAATTATTAATTATTTTTAATCTTTAAAATTGATTGTTATTTAATAAATAAATTTCTATTATAATAATTTATGGGTTAATAAGTCTTAAGATAAATGTACTATACCTTAAATGAATACCAGTTTAAATAGAAGATGAAGTATTTCTTTCATAACAAGTAGTTGTTTAAAAGGAGGACATGTTTGATTATGATACTACCGTCTTGGAATCTTAAAATAAGATAAACATAAAAATAAGAGCTAGCCTTGATTTACTTAAAATATGTTTCTCTTTTTCAAAAAGAATGCATGAGTATCAGCTATTGGTTAAAGTTATACTTGCGTGGATTGATTGCATGGTCTAGTTTATTTTGATCAACCAATTACCAAATACTATTAAGATTATCCATTCAAAACCTTTCTGCCACTATGCTGTTTTTTCCTCCTTTTGTATCTGTCAAATTATTGTTTAAAGTGTGAACTGTAGTTACAGAAACCCAGGGCATTGAATTGGTGGAACTTACAACCCAAGACATTGTCCTGTCTTATATCGATAACTATAACTATATCATGTCTGATGTCTGAACTATGGTCAATTCCATGAAGTATCTTAAGCCACATATTTAAAAAAGATGCCAAAAACTCCTTCCAGATTCCAATGTTGTTTTAAATACATGATTGGAAAGTAGTACTTCCTCCGTTTTTCTATCTCTGTTTTTATAGTTTATCTTATATTGATGGGAGTATGTATGCTGCTATTATGTATCCTTTTAATCAGTACATTTTGACTTAATCAGAAAACAATTACAACTTTTATGCAGAAGAACTTGCTTGGATGAAGCAAGTGTGCATATAGTTGGAATGGAAAATTTTAAAATACAGTAATTTAAACATTTAAAGTCTGTGGTACTAATCTTATATATCGTACTAGCTAATAGGGAAGAGCCAACTACAAATATTAATTTCATGCCTCAACGGAATTATTTATGTTTGATGTTAATAATTGAATTTTGTTATGTAAAGTTTATATCCATATGGGGATAAATCTAACAACTAATATAGTCCACCAAAAAATTAAAATTATAACAACTAATGCAATTCCTTTTAGTTTTGCTAGAACTAGAAAATCATTTTTGCCGAAGGAGTGGCCGCAATTTTTTTAAAAGCTACATGCATTGAAGGAAACTTTGAAACTAAAATAATAATAAAATTTTTACACTTTTAGTTTCTTTATATAGTAATTTGGTGAATCCGGTGCCAAATTGTTTTAATAATGCAATTTTAGTCAATTATTTAATTTGACATTCAATATCTAACAATAATGCTAACATGGATGTTAGCGATTTATATTAACATTACACATTCTACTCCAATGATGTGATGTATGTTTCTGTTTTTGTTAATATGCCAAATTTTAAATTATCAGCTATGTTTTGTATCGTGTCTAAAGCGTACCTCTCATGTTTAATAACACTTTATTTATTACAGAAATAGATGTCAAGTTCATAAATGGATTAAAAACTGCATAGTTAAAATAATAAGAAATGATACTCTTATAACATATAAAAAGTAATCACATTTAGAAAATGAAAGACTAAAAAAGTACCATAGAATTTAACAAATAAAAGTGAAAATGATATTTTTAGTTTTTTTTTAATGGAGAGCGTAAAATAAATTAAAATTATGCCACATTTAAGTAAAAGTACTAGAATTTAAGTGTAATCCATAGTTCTCAAAGTATTGTTTTCTATATACATAATCTTCAAAGTATAATAATAAGTGTCCCTACAGTTTTATGATTATTTATCCTAGTTTCCTTGTAAATGCAACTTTTTGAAGTACATAAACTATTAATTAAGGTTGGATTGTCTTAAAGGTGAACAGACATTATTTATCATTGTCAGACCCAAATTACTATGAGAACAAAATTAATATCAGAGTAATGTTTCTTTTATCAGCAAAGAAAGACAAATATAAAGACATAGAGGTGTTCAAATATATGCTAAAAAAATTAAAAAATAAACAAAAATGATTATATTATATTTATGACAAGAGACATAAAAATTAGGTAACCAAAACATACGCTCCGTATTTCTCTTCTGCTTATACCCGACATGACATATAGTTACTGCATATGATATCAGTACATAAACAAAACATACCTCAAAACCCCCATTGAAAGACATGTAACGATGTAACACAACCTTCATAAGTCTTCTCTTCCAGACTCCCTCATTGATCTCTTTCTAACACACCTTTTCTGCTACTTCTGCATTTGAAATAATCAGAAGAACTTCACTGCATACGCCCTATTGGATATGAATAATCCAATGTTTGGGTACATATATAACCAACATGCAACACCTCTTATAGTCTGAAACCCTCATGCGCAAATCTGCATGTAGACTTACCAACCACCTTACACTTTTACTTAGACTAAATGACCTCGAACAGAATATACGTAGAAAATGACATCCCTTAATACCCTATATCTATATAACATATATGGAAGTATAGTTAAAAACTTATCACAAAAGTACTAAATTATTGTTAAAGAATCTCGTTGCTCCTTTGTTTTACTTGTTATGATTCAAAGATCGTCTCCATGACAGTTTTTTTTTTCTTTTTATAATCTAAAATGTAACTTATGACTACCAAAATGGATTGTTATCAGAGGACATGTATGTGAAAATTTGAGGTTAAGTGGTGTGATAAAGGTATTTGATGAAATGTTTAGGAAAAGAAAGATTATATACAAAAGTGTGAGATTTTTTTATGAAAATTGTAACGACAACAGACATAGAACTTATTGTATTGGTTATTAAGTGACATAGTTAGTCAAAAATAGGCCACATTAAAAGTGTGTTTTATTGTAGTTAAATTTACTCTTTAGCTTTTTCTAATGGTGAAAAGCAGAAAGAGATAAAGAAGATAAAGAGAAAAAGGGATTTACATAATAAGATTTATTGTGAAATGTGATTATGTATCTCTTCACTACGTTATTCATACTCAACATATCATGAATAAATGATTTTCTCTTGCGAAACGTGATTATCTAGTTAACTTCAATTAGTATTTATACTCAAATATTCTGTCATGCTGTTGGATCAAATCAGTGGTGCCTAAGAAACTTTTAATGCTCTTGTCTATTGGAGATGCTCCAGTATAAACAAAACAGTTGAACGCTATCAAAGTAAAATCAAGGACCTTGGTGACAGCCACAAAGGAATCCATGAAAATACACAGGTCAGCTCTCCACACTCACTCACACACACACATATTGCATGTTAATGATATTTTTGGGATTGTGTTCTTATTTTTACAAGCAAAATATTATCCAGAAACATGATAAGAAAGTATTCTAACTCATCAGTAAAAGTTTTACAATATTAATTAAAAACTACAACAAAAGACAAATTAAAGGAGCACGAAACAAATAAATAAATCAAAAAGAAGTATTGAACACTACCCATTTTGACCTTAACCTTACTTATGATATAACTATACGAAGTCTAAAGTTTCAGAAACGTAAAGGAATACTAAAAAATATAGTATTGTTCTGCATAATTTAAGTAATGATATTTTTTCTTGATTTTTCAAGTGTATCTGAAAAAACATATTCCTAACACTTCTCATAAATTTGAATTGGACATAATATGCGAAAATATCATCGAATAATTTTTGTTTATGTCCAGGACAAACATATAGTAAATTCCTAATTCAAGTTATCACTCAACAGAAGATTAAAAGAGGTGATGAATATCTTTCAAAGTGAAAAGGACAAAATACAAGATATACACACACATCTTAAGAGGCACTTCTAGAAATTAGTAAAATAGCATAAAAAGCGAAGCTTGCAAGTTTTCTGGTAGCAAAAATAGGCTATATAAAAGACTAAAGCTAACTTGAGCTATAGACATTCAGAATAAATCCTCTTTCCACTACCCCTGCTCATATATAGACAATGCTCAAGACATTTATCGAATCGGGGATTATATAACTAGTATACGTTATATAAATTGTGAACAATTTTCATTTTATCAACTAGTTTTGTAAAATTAAATAGATCTTCAATTCTTAAATAAATTAAAACTCATCTCATGATCAGTGATTTTTGTTAAGTTTATTATTAAACCATTATCATATCATTTAGAAGTATTGAAAATCTTGCTTGAGATTTATTGTCCTTCCTTAACATAAAAAATGTGTCAGGTTTTATATTGATTAAAAAATAGTTAAATTAGGATATACATTGGAAAATTAAGTTAAACGAACACATCAAATTCTATTATGATTATCATCTCATTTCATACGATGAAAAAAACCCTTCTCAACACTTACAACCAAATCCAGTTATTTTTAGTCCACTCTACTCTCCCATTTCAGCAAAACAAACATTCTGATTAGAGACTTGATGTTGGTGAAGGAGTAAATATTTAATGCTAACATTTTCCATGCAAGTATCATGTCAGAAACGGATCGATTCCCCATTTTTCATCTTCCTATAAAAACAGATATATGCGTCTTCGAGAATTTTAATTTACGGTGATGAGATTTCTAAACTTCTACAGATAGATACGAATATTGTTGTTGACAAATGCTCTTGGACATTCTATCTTTCGGAATCAGCTTTTGATGTTTGTGTAACTAGCCTCCTATAATTTTTATTTGTGTTTGGCATGATAGCAACTTAAATTGTAAATAATTAATTTTCTGCATGTCTAATTACATTGTTTTCAACTATATATTGCACGCTTTTCTGATATAATATTTCCTCACTTATTTGAATTCTCTGCTTTTATATATGTTAATGGACTATCTCCCACTTGCACACACGACTTCTCTACTTAAATTTGGTTAGTCGAATTTAAACTTTCTGTGTATGACTTACGTTATGTGCGCCTGTTATTCTGTGTTTAAATGCAGATTCTGAAGGACGGTGGTATGAGCATGGCAGAGACGATCGAGCACCTAGAAAATTGCAGAAGGTTTTTACTAGTTTTATTCTGAGTGGCATTTAGATAACAAAATAATTTACTCAACATTCGAGATTCTTTGATATTGTAGGAAGCTTTTGGGAAATGAATTGGATACATGCAGTCTTGACGAGTTACGACAGCTAGAGAACCAGCTCGAACGCAGCTTGGAAAAAATTAGGGCAAGAAAGGTACTCTTCAATCACACTTTATGAAGGTTGAAATAATTGGCTTGAAAGTAAATGGAAGCTAACAACATTTCAATGATAGATAGAATATTTAACAAATTTTTTAAATAATAATAAAATTTAGTGACAAAAAATAATTAATCACCATATACTAATTTATAAATTTAAAATTATTATTATCTAAAATAATTTTTATTATAAATAAAAACTTATAATTAATTAATTTGTGAATTAGATTCTAAATTAATTACTAATATCAAGATTTTGGTTACTAAATACACAATGCAAAAATCAATCATTTAGATCACCAAACTGCAATTATTTAGAATACATACTTATTGAATGTATACGTTTTACAAAAAAATTAATCAAATTGGTGACAAATATGTGATTCTACTACGTATTAACTCAAATCTCCAAAGGTTTTGAACACGAATTTATTCACAAAGTATAATCAATAAACATCAATTTAGAGTTATTTTGGTATGTATCCGAGGGTGTCTTCAATGCATGTTCTGGGGTATGCTTTTTATGGAATGTTGTTTCTATTGGATGTCATGGCCTTAGAAGGCTCATTTCATTAAGCAAAACCTTATTAAAAATAAACTGTGAGGAATACCCTAACCTGTATAAAATTCACATACTAGTCATCAATGCAAAACTAATACAATCAAACACGTTATTACACCAATCTAATTAAGAAGGTGAAATCTACAAAATTGAATTTAGCAGATAAGCAGAACCAAGACTAGATTTTGATAAAATCTAATTAACAAGGAAATTAAATCAGAAGCACCATTTCTAAAATCTTATCGAACAACCTCTAAGAACCAAATAAAAAATATCATAAAATTCGCCACACCTTATAAGAACTTGTCACTGAAGAACAATTTGAAATAGAAAAGGAAAGTCCTCCTTATGAATAGAAAATTATGTTCTGTGTCGTGTACATGACAGAATACACATGGTTTGTTACTGATCTAAATTGTTTTCCTACTAAGTAAATTCTGTAGAAGTTGGATTCATGTCCAACATCACATGAAAATGTCAACACTTCTACCGGCTCCACAACAAAATTGTACCCAAATCCCTTTTGTCCGATCAAGATATAATTGTTGGGTCTCATTAACAAAATACAAACTATTTTATAATTTTATAAAATTACTCAAAATTGAAAAGACGCATTTAGGTGAAAATGGGATCTAAAAGTTATTCTCTAAATGTGATGGAAGATGAACACATTGGTTTTTCAAGCACAACCAACAATGTTGAATTGTGGCATAAGAGACTAAGACAATTTCATCTTGGTAATTGTTGTACATGCAAAAACATGGTGAGAGTACTTAAAGATAAGAAGGTTAATTACATGACTTCTCAATATGGTAAGCTTGTCAAAAATCATTTCCTTAAACCGTTTGGAGAGCAACTCAAAAACTGCAGTTGTTCACACAAATATTAGAAGACCTCAGACAGTGTTGTCTTTAAATGATAGTGTATATTAATTATATTACTGTTATTGCTGATTATACAAGATATTGTTGGATTTATTTCTTTCAATCCACTATTGAGGTTGCCCTTATTTGTTGAAAACATAAAATACTTGTAAAGAATCAAAGTGGTTTCATGTTGCAAAATAATAAAGTTTGACAATAAAAAGCACTACAAAAATTATGTTTTTATTAAATTTTGTGAAAAAGCTGACATTGAACAACAGCCTGGTGTGTCTTACACTCCATAACAAAATGGTGTAAAAGAGAGAAAAAACAAAAATATCATGGAGATGACAAGGTGTATGTTAGATGAAAAAGATTGTAGGAAGTTATGGGTAAAGGCTGCCAGAACTACTATATTTATGCCGAATAGGTTGTTGAGAAGAGTTTTAAACAAAAGATCTTCATTTGAAGGTTTGTTTAAGTATAAACTACATTTACAAAGTTTGAGAATATTTAGTTGTATTTGTTTCTCCTCCATAGGTTAAAGGAGGCGAGCTTGATGAGAATGTTGAAATTGAAGTTTTGAATAAACTTAAATTAGGGATAGGTTTTAAATCTTTTTTATCTTTGCCACATATGTCGCGGGTGGTTTTTGATTCTCAATTATTAGTTTGGCTCAGTAATATTAGTTTGATTATAATAGAAATAAGATAAATATTGATAGTTTTGATTTTCCATTATTAGATTGGGGTGCAATATTATTATATTATTGATATAGGTTGAGATAGATTAAGTAGTATTATTTAGATTAAACTGTTGATATATTATTTTTTGTTTTTATTTTTTGTGCTTGGTCCAAGGTTCTATTTGTACTTATTTAAAAGATATCATGATTCAATGAAAAATCACCATAGTGAATAAGAGTCAAATCATATGCATGTGTCATGGTTTTATCTTCAAATAGTGCATGTATTTGTTTGTTTGTGTGCGATTTGGTTTAACAAAGTGTATCAGAGCATAAAAGCTCTAAGTGCCGAGTGAGAGAGAAAAAAAGAGGGAGAGAGTGAAACAAAGTTCTTAGTGTTTGAGAAAAAGAGTGAGTGAGATGAAAATTTTTGTTAACGGTATATCCATACCACAATTGGCAAAGAAGGCCAGTTATGATAATTAGAGTATGTAGATAAAGGCTCTTCTTGGATCCCAAGATGTATGAGATGTAGTGGAGAGTGGGTACCAATACCTACGAAGGATGAAGAGCACACGATGACCTAGATTGCTACATTGAAAAAGACGCAATTGAAAGACAAATTAGTGTTGTACATATTGTTCAAAGTTGTGGACGAGTCCGATTTTGAGAAGATCGCAAAAGTTGCATCTTCAAGAAAAGCATAAGAGATCTTGGAGAAGGTGTACAAAAGGGACAATCATGTTAAACAAGTCCAGCTTCAACTCTCAGAGAGGAGTTTGAAAATTTGAAGATGGAAGACAAAGAACGTGTGACTGAGTACATAACTAGGGTTGATAAAGTTATGTTGTCAAAATAAGTTAGAATCTACGGGCCAACCCAGCCCACAATGAGTTTGGGCCGGGTTTAGTTTGAAAAAAACAATTTATACACGCCACGACTCACTTAAAACCCGGCTCATCCCCGTTGAACCCGTGGTGAGCCGGGTTGACTCACCAACTCACCTAGTTTAATTTAATTATTTATTATTTTGTGTTTCAATATTATTAGCTAACATTTTTTTATTGTATTGTAAATGGGAATAAAGAAAAAGATGTTTCAAGAGAGCAAAATATTATAAATTTATCCATTCAAGATTTTAATCTTATAAATAGATAAATGATACAAAAATTATCAATATTATAAACTTATTTATTTGCTTTTTGGGTTTGCTTTTGGATTACATTTGAGTTCTATGTTAATTTTTTTATTTTAAATTGTCTTTGGGGTTTAACATCGTTTTAGAGTGAAATTATTTAAATTTGAATTACAAAAAAATTGTATTTTTTTTTTTGGATTTAAAAAAAAACTTGTAATTAAGTGAGCCAATGAGTCAACCTGTTTAACCCATCAACCCATGGTGGGCCGGGTCGGGTTCAAATTTTTTCGACTCGTTAATAAATGAGTTAGGTTGGGTTGGCTCACTAAGTGGCCAACCCATGGTGGGTTAGGTCGAGTTGAGCTGGGTGGTTCGTTTTGACAACACTGGATAAAGTGGTAAATCAACTCAGTAGGAATGGAAAGCGATACCAGTCAACTGGGTTGTGGAGAAAATTTTGAGATCATTAACAAATGATTTCAAAAATATAGTTTGCGCCATTGAGGAGTCAAAGGACTTGTTAACACTCTCAGTTGAAGTGGGTCGCTTGAGCCACACGAACAGTAGAGAAGGAAGAACTATAAGCCATTTGATCAAGCACTACAAGCGTAACTTGACTTGAAGGGAACTTGAAACACTGAGGGTCGAGGTCCTAAAGGACTTGACAAAGATGATTTTAAGGATGACAGCGAAAAGCAAATTGGTCAGCAAAATTGGCATGACCGAGGATAGGGGAAGGCCGAGGTGGTCAGTCAGGAGTGAAGTGTTTTAAGTGTGACAAATACGATCATTATGAAAATGAGTGTAGATTAGAGAAGTGCTACAACTGTGGTAAGGTTGGCCACATTGCAAAGTTCTACCGGATTGAGAAAAAAAAAGGAATCTTATTACAAAGGAAGATGACGAATAAATAGTTATGTTCATGTTCAGGAGCTTGGAGGCCGACTTATCGAGCTAGAGATCAGATGTCAAGTTGTTTCCAGATGGTGTCGGGCTGTTTCCGGGTTGTGTTTAGCTGGATCCAAATTGTGCCTAGTTGGTTGGTGTCAAGCTGATTGATGTCGAGTTGAATCTAAGCAGGAGACTAGAAATCGGGCATAAGGAGAACTTGAAAAGCTTGTCGAGTAACAAAGAGAGGTCTGCTACATAGACGAGTAGCATGGAGATCTCAACATTGTGGATGAAGAGCTCAACATTATGCATGGAGAGCTTGAAAGTTTTGGTATTGAGCTCGAAAGCGCAAAGCTCGGTGGAGCAGGAAACAAGCTCGGTCAACTTGATGAGTAGCTCAACAAAATGAAAAGATAGCCCGATCAGCTTGTTAGTATGCTTGGAAAGCATGGCAGAGAGTGTGGATAGCCCACAAATGGATGTGCAGAGCTCGACAAAGATGTTAGAGGTCATGATGATGAGGATGACAAAGCTAAAGATGGAAATAGCGAAGATAAAGCACGATAAAAGTATTGAAGCTCGAGGAGCAGCAAGTGAGACAATTAAAGACGTTGGTGAAAATGATACAAGAGGCCGTTGAAATGAAAATAAAAAAAAAATGAGGAGATACATTGTCAAAGGAAGCGCAATTGGATGTTTCAAGAAAATGTGAAGAATCTCAGCATGGAGAACCAAATGTGGAGGGGGTTGGCACAAAACAATTTGAAAAAGGAACATGCGTGTGCTACGAAAGAGAGCCACCATCATGGCAAAGTAGTTGCTGACAAGTCGAATTTCAGAAACAATGATATAGAAGGAAGAATGATGAATAAGAGTTTGGGGATAGTCACAAAGAAAATAATAAAAAAGTTGAAGTGTAGTAAACCATGGTGGCAACAAGGTTATTTGGAAGACTACTATAACAAAGAACAAGTTGACAAATGTTAAGGACAAGTGGGTCAAGGTCAAAAGGAGGTCAATCATAATGAAAATGAATTCGACAAAGGTAATTGGAAAGTCAGTCAAAACAATGGAGAAGTTGGTCATGAAGAACCCAAATCTAATTGAAAGAAACAAGTCTGATGTGTGATGTGGGATGACGAAAGATAAAGAATTTAAGTTTATAAAGAAGTTTTGTTGAATAAACTTAAATTAGGAATAAGTTTTAAATTTTATTTTATCTTTGCCACATATGTTCGCGGTGGTTTTGATTCTTAATTATTAGTTTGTGTCCAATGGTTTTGATTCTAATTATTAATTTGTGTCCAATAATATTAGTTTGATTCTCATAGAGATAAGATAAATATTGATAGTTTTGATTTTTTATTATTAAATTGAGATGCAATATTATTATATTATTAATATAGATAGAGATAGATTAGATAATATTATTTAGATTAAACATGTGGATATATATTTTTTTATTATTTGGATTTGACCCAAATCCTATATACTCTTGCTTAAAAGATGTCATGATTCAATAAAAAAGATCAGAAGAATCAAATCATTTGTGTCTTTGTTTTAACTTAAAATAGTGTATCTATTTGTTTGTGTGCGGTTTGGTTTAACATTTACTGGATACTTCCAAAGTTTAGTGAATTTTTCAACCACAAAATGGAAAAATTCTTATAAGATGTAAATTTCATTGAAAATCACGAATGAAGTTGGGAAGAGCCCATAAGAAAACAACTATCCAAAAACTCAATTTCTTGATGGTGAAGTTGATGTCAGTTTTGACAGAAATACAAGATTTTTATCTGAAATTTATCAAAGGTGTAAGGTTGACTATCTTAAAAAAAATTGAAATTATTGAAAAAAAAAGGGAAATTTAGGAACTAGTGGACAACCTTCAATACAAGCAAGGTGTAGGCACAACTTGTGGTTCTATAAATAAGTAAAAGGAAAAAGGTTGATACTGAAAGGTTATGCTCATGTTTTTGAAGTGAATCCAACAAGTCTTGATACAATCAGAATGTTATTTGCCTTCATTTTAAGATCCATACATAGCCTGGACAGATCTGAAAAACTTTTCCCTTGAATCAATTCCTCAATATAACGAGCACTGAATCTAACACCGCAAAACAACCTGCTTATGACATAATGATCGATTTTGATTGGTAAGACTCCTAATTAGTATAATTAACATAAACTCTTTCGATCAGTAACGATGACTCCTAACGTTCAAAAACTCCGTTTTGCTCAGAATCAAATGTTCACGGAGCAAATTGAGAAGTTAAAAGAAGAGGTAATGTTAGCTTTATGATTGAACATATCTTCTTTAACTAATCTGTCCTAAATTGCTCACTAATCAGAATTACCATGTTCTTTGAGCTGTCTTCAGGAGAAGTGCTTACTCCAAGTAAATAAACGCTTACGCGAGCAGGTTATCATCATTCTTCGCTATTTGCATAAACTGATAAATTAGTATAAATTAGCTTAATATTTATATTTAAAAATATTAAAACTGTTTTTGATATTGTTTGATGTTGATTAGAAAGTTAATTTGGAAGATGATTTGTTTGTTGTATAGTACCTGATTGAACGAGGGCGTTATTTGAGTGATGAGGATTTGGAAGTGGTGAGAAAAAAGAAGGAAGAAGAGGTGGAGACGGAGTTATTCATAGGAAGACGTTAAAGTTGAAACCAGCAAGCAGCCATGATAGTGCTCATAAATACCTACACATGCAAAATTAACAGTGCTAATATAAATGCTACCTCACCTGCAATATATTCATGTATCATAAATATATGTAGTTCTTCTTCAAACTCTCTACTCACAATCACAACGCTGCTTGTGAACGTCTACCTAAATCATTCATGTACAACACTCCTTCCAATGCTTTTTTTGTACTTCATCTTCTTTAAATCTATGAAATTTCATATTACAGTGCTTTTATGTAAGCCAAACTATAAAATTTCAGTTTTTTGTCTATTAAGACGAAGCCCTTCAATAAGATATAAAACAGTAAAAACAAAATCTGGGATGATAAAATTTGGTTGACCAACACCTCAGATTTTTAAAATATCACAAATTATTTCATATTAAACTAATTGAAAAAAAAAGCAACAATATTAAGATAATACGAACTTCTACAAAAATAAAATAAATAAAAATAATACTATTTCTATGTAAAATAAAATTAGTTTGTCTGTTCAGTTAAAAAGAAGAGTTAAAAAGAATTTATGCATAGAATTGTTTCAACTTATAAAAGATTTGATTTTTCATTTTATTTTATTGTCTTAAAAATACTTATAAAAACATCTAATTAAACAGTTTTTATTAATGATTTAAGTTAAAAATAACATCGGAAAGTGTTTACCTATTATTTAATTTAAAAAAGTAAATTAAATTGTTATACTGACAAGTTTTTTTAAAACTGACAAGTATATGTGATGTTTAAAAAAATATTTTTATAAATTTTTAAAATATAATTTAAATAAAATTATAAAAATATAAAATATAATATAAATTAATTTTTAATTTTAATTAAATTTAACTTAATCAAATAAAATTTTAATTTTTTATAAATGATAAATTCATAAAGAATATGACCATTTTATACACAGATATTAAAATATACATTATCTGTAAATATTAATTATCTAATACAAATTTTATCCATGTATACTAATATTTTTGTCACCATAATATAAACCAACCACACAACACAAGTGCTTTCTTGTCTTTGGGAGGAGCATTACAAAAAAAACAGAGGATGACAATTCCTAGTTTTTGAAAGCATCACATTATCCAAATGAAAAGCTAAAAATGTTATTCCTCTAGAAGTTTAAGGTAGCATCAAAATTTTATTTACTAAATTTTGGTTAGTTTTGAGCCATAATAGAAACTGTCTGCATGTTCTGTCATTAAAATGCACATACTAATATGCCTCTACAAATTACTCTGTACTCCATCCATAATAGAAAATCCTTTTAAAACAACTATAGTCTGTCTCTACATCACACAGTACTGTTAGTTTTTGCATTTATTGGAGATATTTAAGACTTCCAAACAATTGAGCAAGATTGGTGATAATGATATTACCAACTGTAACTTGAAATTGATTCTATACATTTTTTGGGTTTGAATGGTTGATTCATACACTTCTGCAGATTAGCTCACTAAGTAAAACACGTTAAACAAAAACTGATCTTACTTTAGTCTGATAAGGTGCTGGTAACGCACGGGTCAGGGTGTTAAATTCTGTTCTCAAGTTTCAACTACTGGTAAATACATCATATGTTGGGAGAGAATCCACACAGGAATTCAAATAAAACTTCATTAAACAATCAGTGTATTGTCTTAAAATTTTTGAAAATGTTCTTTTCACTATAAAATTTGGACCTCTCCCTATTTGGGAGGCAAAATAAATAATTAACTAACTAGTGATAATTTATAGAATATAGAATTTTAAAATCAGGAAACTCTAAATAATTAGAAACAATGAGATGATTAAAAAAATTGAAGGAAGTACCAAAATTCCTAAAATGGAATAATTATATACAACAGCTGTTACAAGCTTGCTAAGGATGTGTTCTCTGTGTACTTGCCTTGAATGTATAACATCGGAGAGCATTATGGAAAAGAAGTAAAGAATAGAAGGAGAGGGAAAGAAGGAAGCTACAACTCCATTAACATGTATAAAATTCCGATGGACAATAAAAAAATGACCTACTTTTAAGTAAGAAATGAGACTTCACACGAATCGCATGAATGTCTTTATCTTGGCAGCCACAATATACTTTCATAGCTCCCTGCAATGCTCTCCAAACGGTAAAGCATGCCTTTTCATGTTATTTTTTTTATGGTATATTTTTTCATCATGTTGCTCCATTCTGAAATTTGTTTTGTGCATGAGTCCAAACTTTGAAATATGCCACATGATTGAATTAAAATGCCACGAGCAATCACCTAATAATAGTTCTTCCAAGAGATGATGCTCCAATTTCATTGTCAGTATTCTGCATCAATGGTTATGTTCATTAACATAAAAACATGGAGATAAAGGGAATGAATGCTTTCATTAAACACGACCATAACATGCGGAATTTTTTTTTGCCAATCCCTGCCTTTGTTAAATAGTTAATGTCATTTAAGAAGTGAGAGAAGACACATTTTTTACATGGTATGGCCATGTGAAATTTAACATAAACGATTTATTCCTATCACTTGATGAGAACATCCATCAGTGCAATTTAAACACTAAATCACTTTACCGATTTTGGAACGGATAACTAGATGATTAACCATCTATCAAACATATTTAAGCAATATATGACATGAAGTAAAAGGATTGGCATGATGATTGTTGTTCAAGTTTATGCAAATATATAATTGTGTTGTTGGTTAAATCATTGTCCTATATACTCAGTTTCTTTCCAGGAACAAACATACATAAAATAGATAAATGCAAGTAATGATTCATCACTCATTTTAATAAAATGCAAAACAACTTGAAATTAAAAGTAATTTCTCAAAGAGGAAAAGTACAAGAAAGAAAATGAAAACTGCAGCTGTCATAAAAACTATTTAAACTGAATTTAATGTATCTCTAGTCAAAAATAGGGATACAGTTCCTAGTATGACTAAGCCGCAGGGAAATCCACATCACAAATTGTTTTTCTCTATCTTTAAATGAGTACATTACCTGTGATTTAGGGGATGGGAATACATTCCAGAACCTAAGTGTTTCATCTCCAGCTCCAGTTACAATAGTCTGAAACAGTATAACTCATCACAAGCAGAAACACAGCATATAGATGATACGACAAAGAAATCATGTTCCTAATCAAAGACAGAGTGATAGAAAGAGGAATAGGTTAAAGAACTGAAATACCTGTCCATCCGGAGAAATGGCAAGATAGAGAACTCTGTATGTGTGGCCGGTAAGAGTGGCCAGCTGCATCAAAGGACCAAAACTGATGGTAAAACAGGTTTGAATAAAGTAAAAATAAAAGAAGAGACACATCTTAGGACAGTAGATGTTGTACCTTTGACATGGTGGGGTATCTCCAAACAATTATCTGGTTCTGGGAGTAACCATGTGTGCTAACTAGTTCGTTGACATTTTTAGACCAGACAAGATTGCAAACCTGCCAAATATAAAGGTTGAACACCATTTTATTTGTATTAAGAAATGGAAAGGGCAGAGCAGGAAGATTTTTTTATCCTACTCTCGATAATTTGAAGTGGTAAATGCCAAAAGAAACTTAAAGAATAATACCTCGCAGCTATGAATGGTCAACTAAAATGACATTTAATTTAGGCAATGTTTACAGCTTTACAATAGTATAATAAACTCTAGACAAGCTATTTTCCTTGTAATGTCTCAGTTTCTATACAATGATAGAGCAAATAATGATTTTACAGCCAGAACTGGATTTCTAGTGAGGGGAGATGACTGCCTCCATGTAAGAGGAACCTCAAGTGATTCTGAACTTAGGTTTGGGGGAGGGCAGGGGGGAAATATTCCCTTATCATACCTTCACTCTCGCCTCCCAACCTATAATTACAATGATAATACCAATAAGAACAATAACCAGTCCATGTTCAACTTGGTACATTCCTAGAGTTATGGTATAATAATAATGACGATCTTAGTTAGAGATGCTTTAAAGGTGTAAGCCTTCATCCAATAGCTTAAGCTTTTAATAGAATTGATCTTTGACATAGTATTACAGATTCTTTGTCTAACTGGTCAGGGTTCAATTATTGTTACCCCCATTCTTTTAAATTAAGGTTGGATTTCATGATTTAGTAGGCTGGGGCATTGTTCACACTTAAAGTTTAAAAGGCCCTCACCCTCAGGGCACGCTATGATGTTAGAGATGTGATGGTCATTCATAAGCCTTCAACTAATAGTCTAAGCTTATACGAGAGTTGGTCCATTGCAAACAGTGACTGTTATAATTTGCTAGTCATCATAACCTTCAGGCAGAAAAATGACTAACCTCCTAGTTCTACCTCTTTCTTTTGGTAACTAATTATTCAGCTACTATGCATTTAAGATGATTCTGCATTTTTAGGGTTTAAGCCCCTATTTCACATTAAAAAAAAAAACAAAAAAAAAAACGTCATGACTTATCACCACTCAAAAAGAATTGGAAAAGTATGTCTACAACAAATCATTAAATCTTTATCTTTCAACATTAATCATAAAGATTGCATTATTAGAGAGTCCTGTTCATATTGAGGTCCAACATTGCTATACCATGACATTTTCTAATCCTTTCTTAAACATCTTTATCTTTCTTCAATGGTGTATCCCGAATCAGTTTTCAAGCGCTATTTTATTATTTCCATTTCATAGATTTTGGTTTAAGCAGTTTGTTTGTTGTTCTATCACACTTTAAACGAATTACCAAAATTACCCTACACCAGAAGGAACACATAATACACCGACCAGTAAAATAATTTGTAGAGCCAACAAATAGTCATCCTCATATTGCAGAAAATATTGAAATGTAGTGAACATAAAAATATTGACATAAAAGTATAAACAGATTAAACACAAGTACTCTTACCTGACTTCCAGTGTCCATGCAGCTTAGGTGTGAGTTGGTGGTTGTATTCCAGAAACGTATGCATCGATCTGCCGTTCCTCCCCCAGATGCAAGAAGTCCATGAAGATGAGGAGACCATGCAATAGCTTTAACAGCTGCTGTATGTTCGCAGTACTTCAGGACAGGCTGAGTTGAGTGTTGATTCCATACAAACAACTGCAAAAAAAAAAAAAAGTATTAGTACTTGCAGGAGAATAAAGAATAATAGTTCAGAAGAATGCTTAAGTTTGCACTTGCATACTCTGTTGTCATTTCCTCCAGATGCCAACTCACGGTTATCATAAGACCACTTCAGTCCACAAACCTTTAAAGATACAAAAAGAAATATCAATATGAGCTGGATATCATGAACAGTAGAATAGTTGGACAAGATGAAACTCTAAGAAATAAAAACAAGACTGACCTCTGATTTATGCCCTGACAGTTTACTGACAAAATCTTCTTGTGCACGGATATCTCTTTGATAAATATTCTTATCCCTGCCGCCAGAAGACAAAAGAGATGAACTCCAGGCCAAGGCTCCAACACGTAACCGATGACCCTCCATAGACCTTATCTTCTTGCAACGAGATGCATCCCAAATCTACATGGATAATAATTAGATCCAGGCATTGTTCAATTGGTGGATGGGAGAAAAAATAAAATGAACCAGCAAGATTCGGGGATACAATGGGAAGAAAGAATCTTTTTGTGATCATCTAAAATAGTTAAGCGGAGATCAAATTTGTTTTCTTGGGGAACTTAGTCTCAAGAAAAATGTGTAGAAGCAATGCACTAGATATAAAACTCAAAATGAAACTGAGCCACCTATATCTCTCCAGCCCCAATTTAGCTCCTGGAGTTGGAAGGTAAATAATATGCAATCAACCAAGTAAATTAAGTTTCTACATTTAAAGTCTAATGCATGGCATGCTTATCTACTATATCAATATCAAACTAATACAATTTGTCAAAAATGAAGCCTAAGTGGCATAGAATCACTGTCATAAAAAGGCCATATACAAGAAAGACACAAACCAACATAGTTACGTTTTTCAGCATCAATATGATAAAACCAAAAACTTCACTAACCCATTTAACAAATGATTTAATGACACAAGCACAAGCACACCGACCCTATGAAGCACAGGCACCAAACACAACACAGAGAGATTGGTAATGTCCTATACATAATGATTTACAATGGTTTTAATGTAATCAAAGCCAAAATTGCCCAAACGAAATGCCCGTAGCACAAAATCACAAAGCAATGGAAATAGGGGCGTCTAAAATAAAAATAGAGCAAGCCACCAAAATGCAGCGGAGATCGAGAACAAGAACCTAAGAGGAAGTCAGGAGCCAAATCTTACACCAGAGAGGAATTAGGAAGCCAAACTTAAACACCAGAATGGAAAACAAAGAAGGTGTATGCGACAATATTATTTGCAATCTATCTTTCTGTTATATAATAGTTTGAAATTTGGTTATGAAATTTCTAAAATATAAGTTGGATATGCTGTAGCCGTTTCCTTTGCTTCTTCTTTTTTTTTTTTTTACTGAAGCAGTGTCTGAGCTGTGTCTACAAGTTTCCAAGCCAAAAAGTAAATACTGTTTGACATGTGTCAGTGTCCAACATTAGACATGTAGAAATACCTGCACACTGGAGTTTCTATGCTTCTTACCTAGCACAGAACTCCTATTCTTAGCGGAGCCTCTACACTCCCATCAGCTTAGCTTCTAGTTCACTTCACACCATTAGTATCACGGTTTTGAAGGCTCTTTTCAATCCACTGGGGTTTACACGAGAGCACGAGTCCAGTACACAGACAAAGTGTGAGAAACACAACTCACTTCTATAGTGAACGCTCCCCCAAAATTTATCAACCTAACTTTATATTGATAATAAAACACGATATGACGTGACACAGCATGACAAGGTCTATAATACAAGGTTTTGGAATGGCACAAATACACCTATGAACTAAAGCATTTATAAGATACTTAAGTGTCTCTTCTTCTTGAAAGAAAGTAAATGATTCATCCCAAGAAAGCATTTTACTGAAGTGAATGGAAGGGAGGGGCACAAAAATGATAAACACAGAAATTTTCTAACCTTCTAATTTTAAACACCATCAGTAAAATTAAAATAAAATAATGGAAAATTGGAAAAATAGTACAAAAAATCTTTATCTTTTATTGAAAATTCAACCTAATCCCAAACAAACATATCTACACACTTATTATTTGTCTAAGATGAATCATGTCATTAAAGAAAAAATCATCAAATTATTTTCCATGATATTGCATTCCTTAATGACTATTAAAATAATTTCCATTCCATTCTGGATATAGACAGATAAACCACTAGTGACATGCAATTTGATACTCATTTGCTGAAAGCAAAAAAACCAACCAGGTCTGTCCCCTGGAAGACTCAATTCACCTACAGGATGTCAAGCAACTAACTGACTTCCCTTAGAAGCTATCTTCAATTGCTTCCCATATACTCGAGCATGTTCTAATTAATTACTTGCCATTTTTTTCTCTCCAACCAAAATGAAGGACCGCATCATTATCTTGACAGTTTACCACAATGCTGCCTTCTTTTTGAAGAATTTCTTTAGGGCTTCAGGATCAACAGAAGTTAATCAACCCCCATAACAATAATGCTTAATGGCTGTAGTGCTCCACTAGGGTGAAGGCTACCACGCATCATTGCGTTACTACACACATATCAATTGCCGTGACTAAAGCTCGCAGCACCCTTTTTCACGATCGAGGAGATGGCAATAAAACCGAGCCCCCAAAAACAAAGTTTAAATCATAACACCTGGTCATCCTTTGGGAACCCCTGATACGAATCCGTAAATGCGATAGAGATCAGAGCGTAAACTCTTACCTGAACTTTACCATTGCTAGTTCCAACAGCAAGGTGCGTACCACGTTGAGCCCAGCCTACGGAACAAACGAGGTCATCAATCCCCAAATCACATAATTTAGTAACCTGCGTGATCACATCAATACAGAATAATCACAAAGACAATTCTTTCAATTTGCATAAACAGAACACCGGCCAGCACAAATCGCAACCAAAGCGAAATCAAAGTTCCTAAATCGAGCAACAACAAAAAAAGGTCACCTTGCTGCTACAAGCATTCCAGAGATAAACACAGTTACCCAGACCAACAGCCAAGACATTATGCGAAGACCAATCCACTAAATTCAGGTAAAAATCATCTTGCAGCGCAGGCGCATCCAGAACCTACTCCAAACACCAACACAAACAAACATCTCAATCTCCATAGGCAGCAAAAATAAAAAATAAACCAAATTAAACTGAATTAAATCAAAATTCACCTTAAAAGGCGACCTGGGAACCTTCCTGGGAGCCTTGACCGGGCCGTGATTAACTCCGGGTACGGAATCGTCGCACATGAACGGCGAGAGCGAGTGCATGGACTGGCGCGTCTCGGTCTTGTACCGGAAAATATTCCGGCTGGGGAGCATCATGGGCGGCGAGGCCGTTTTCTGCGGCGTGAGGGGCGGCGCCAGGCCGGCGGCATCGGGGCCGAAGAGGGCGGTGCGGAGAAGCGTGGTGTAGGCGCTGGAGCTGTCGTCACGGCCCTCGGGTAGCGAGGCGATGTCGAAGAGCGCGAATTTCGACGCAGATCTGCTGGGAATGAAGCGGTCGGAGTAGATTGTCCTGGAAGGTGACGTGTAGTGATTGGAGTTTATGAGGCGGTCCACGTGGCGTAGAGTGGCCTCCGCAGAGGGTCCGGAGGCGACCGGCGTAGGGACATTGAGTCTGGCGGCGGAGCGGTCCATGAGGATTCCGGTGGAGCGATCTGGTAAGGATGTGGTGGCGAGGCTGTTAATATTTTCCCGGGAAAAAACCCAGTAAAAGGTTACAGCTGTTTTTTCCGTTTATGCTCTTTTTATTTTTGAAGTGGCGTAGAGAGGCTTCGGTTTTCGTGCACGCTCACCGTGGATCGTGGACCCCTCTGTTTCCTCTCTTTGGCTCCACCACCGGACCCTTTACCCCTCTCTTCCACTCTTCTTATACTCTTTTACATGCAACCATAACATATCACATACTCTCACTCTTTTTCCTTTTTTTATTTATTTATTTATTTATTTATTCATATCAAAACTAATATTAATCTCTTTTTCTTCTTCTTCTTCTTTTACTTCACTACTCTCACTCATTCTTCTCCATGCTTTTCTGTGAGATTTATATTATGCCCTCCCACTTTAGCATCAGAATATATCACTTTTCTCAACATTTCTTTTTTTTTCACCTTCATTCACTATCACATTGCATTCCAATCATCTTTTCTTACTTTCTACGTCATCTCATCATTTTTACTAATCCAACACTGAATCAAATGTATCTCTGTTCACTAAAACGTAAATACCAAAACTTTATATTATTTCGGTAACAAAAGAAAATATCTCTACTTTAGTACCAATTAATTAGTAATTTTAAAAATAATTTATATTAATAATAGCCAACAACTACTGTTACTTTGGTATCCATCTTTTTATATTTCATGGCGTTAATTTCAATTAGAGCGTCTAATCGTTTTATTAGCTGTTAGTTAGTGATATTATTTAATATAGTAAATAACTTTTTATGAACTCCAACTCTTCATATATATCATCTTCCCTTTGTCCCTTGCTTGTGTTTATACTCTGTACCTCTATAGTAACGGAAATAGTAATAAAAGAAACGCATAATTGAGTATTGATATAATATATTGAAAAAAAATATTATTAACTGTAATTATTCTCAGTTTTCATGGTGGTTAAACAACGTTGTTTACATGAACTGAAAGGTGCTCTCTGCACTTATCATGCAAAGAATTAAAAATAGCAGCAAATTTTAAAATGATATATCACATAATTACTTTTAAAAGCAAATGCTTAATTACTTTTTAATTTTAACAGATACTTAAATTTTAATATTACATTAATTATCTAATTATCACTTTTTTAATTTGTAATTAATAATCCTTGGTTATTTGGCCTGTGCATGGACGTAAAACCATTGTGTAGAAACACTAAATTTAAATGAAATAATGAGTTTTAATTATAAAGTATTAAAGATCAGTGGACAGAAATGTATTTAAGATAAAATTTACTGATAGATCAAATTTGATTAGATTGACTGCTGGAGTTAGTAAAAAAATTAATTACATTAAAATCATCTTAATCAAACTTCAGTTTAATTTAATTGGGTTGGTTATATATTATTTTTATTTAACTTAAATATATTTATAGAAATATAATAAATTTGTAGGTTTTTAAAAATTTGAATATCTTAGAAAAAAGGTGAATTTTCTATATATAGTTATACCAACCATGATAACACGGTTTAGGTAAAAAAACTATGTCATTAACTTGATGAGACAGGTAATAGAAGGCAAAAGCTATAAAGAGAATTAAAATTTGTACACACATTATCACATGGGGTTTATTAAAGTTTGCTATAAAATTCATTGAAGAAGTTCTTATATTTAAAGCACGCAGTATAACAAAATAAGAAATTGATAGATATACAGATAGACATGATGATGAGGAATGTGGAATGAACCACAGATCCGTATGGTGTTTTCACGTGATATATTTCGTAAGTAACATTGCTTCTTCCTTCTTTTAAGTTCCGGGCACGTAATCTTACCATTACATTATCGATTTTTTTAAATAGATTATGTCTCGTTATTTTATTAGTTTGTATATTTAAAATAGAACAAGACATTATAAAAAAAACATTTTGTTACATAAAAATAATTTACATTCATTTAATATTGCTTTTCATTATTATTTTTCTTCTAAAAAATACAATAATTCATTTTCTTTATAATTATTAAAAATATTTTCTTTTAAAAGGTGTTATAAATAGATAAGAAAAATTGTATTGTGAAATTATTGAATGTATTTGAATAATTAGAAATATATATTATATTATAGCCCGGTAGAATGAAAGGTTTGATTTTATAAATGAAAAATATATTGTTGGTAGTAGCAGGAAAGTATGTGGCATTGAGAAGAAAATATAAAATACTGAAAATGAAAATGGCATCATGGTTAGGAGCAGACAGCCATGGATGAAGTACATCCCAAGCTGCTAACAAAACAACAAGCTCAAGTCTACTACCTTCCAAGATTTAAAACAGATAGTCTCTATTTTGTTTTTATTTATACACCAATTTAATCAGATTTTGATCTTTTTTTGGTTTTTCTGAAGATCAGATTGGATCTTTCAAGTAACATGCATGCTGGTAAGAATTTTTTTTATTCTTTTTAATGTTTTTAAATTGGAAATAAGATCAATATCATTTATTTCTAATATATCTGTCACAAAAATCTAGTAGACTGGACTTTATATACAAAAATGAATTTTATCGCCATAAAAAATCTTCATATAATTTAGTAAAGTGTTAACAGAATATTACAAAAAAATTTAGATATTTGGGAAAATAATTATAACGGTTGAATTTAAATTATATGATAACACATTGTTTAATAATATTAATAATAATAATTAATGGTGAAACATTTACGTTTATTTTCGTTTAAATTGAATTTTTCAATATATTAAATCAAGAAGTTCTCTGTAGAACTTTTTTATTGGATCAAATTTGTTAGGAATTATAATTTCTCACTTTTAAATAAGGAAAAATACTCATCAAGATCCACACAAAAATTGTTAATAAATTTTATCCAATAATAAAAAGAATTTTTAAAAACAGTTTACTTAACTTTCTTAAAAAAAAAATTACGAATTGACTTTTGCGTATACGCCAAAAACAAAGCTGTAATAAACAGATCCTACGTTGAAAGATTAAGAAAAGCAGTATACGTTAAATTTAGCGTCACTATTATAAAAAGCAGTAATTAAAATATATATTTTTCATCTGATGGTAAAGTTTCGGTTTGGTAGTTTAAGAAAATATATTTCTTGAATTTGAAACAAAAGTGTTTTGTTGATTATATTGACAAAATTACAATCTGGTCCTCTGAGTCTAATGTGGATTTTATATTGGTGTTCTAACTTTTTATAACTTTATATAATTTGGTTAATCAAGTTTTCATTTCGTGTGACATCGGTTAATCACTTAAAGCACTTAGTTATGGTAATAACAATAATAACTTAATTTACTCCGACAGGTAATATTGTACATTAAATAAATAAATAAATAAATAAATAAATAAATAAAAAAGTATAATACGGTAAAAAATTAGGACACTTTTTGAGTATATTCTACATACGAAGTGAAGACCCACAACCCATACAATACAACCTCTTGCTTAACTTAACCATACCAACTGCCACGGTACCATAGCACATGTCATGGCCACCAAACCCTCCCTTCACAACCAACACACATAATTATTGTTTCACCTTCATCAGCAACCCCAATTCTCAATCATAACCAACACCTTATTTACTTTTACGATTCACGCATCCGTAAGCCTGAATTATTAAGATCATACACTTCCATCATTAAATAATAATATCATAAAAACTTAAGTTTTGTCCTTTCTTTAATTCGGCCATGGAGACTCCAATACCAAAATCAGTAATTAATTCCAAATTTGCAAAAAAAGTATAAAATCTTTAATGAGTCATCGAGTGAGACGTGAAAAACAAGATACGTAAGGAGATTTTGTTGTTCGATCCAGCTACACGTGCGTGGAACATATATGTTTATATGAGAAAACATTGGAGGAATTCGTAAGTAAGTAAAAAGGATCGATGTGTGATGTTTAACTGAAATTGACGTTGGAGGAATACGTTAATCCTACGCCCCAGTTGGTGGGAGCAACATTCCAAGCTATTATAGTCTCTTTGGTGGTGTAAGATGTTGCCTTAAACGAAAGAGATTGACCACTCAATGTTGCAAATGCTTGGTAAGAAGCTCCCCAATTGTGGCTCATGCTGATCCACCCAGTTCCACTTCCTTTCACCCACATGTTTGCAATGTCTCCTCCTCCTCCCACATTCATCACATACACCAGTAACCAATAACCATTTCCCTGGAAAGAGAATCTCAATCCCCCACTCCTCACGCAAGCCACTCTGAAAAATTATCATCATAATTAAAATTATTAACAATGTATAATAAAGGATTAGATATATTTAATTAAATTAATTAACATTACCTGCGGTACATAACAGGAACGATTCCAGCTTTCCACTGTGCAATTTTCATGAAAGCGGGCTTGGACATGTCAAAATGTGCACCTGGTGGGTTGCACCACCCTCCCTTGTCAGAGGCCTCGGCCCAATTAGGAGGGCAGATATTGGTGGCAGTCACTGTGGTGTAAGCCACATTCGAGAAGCATGCACTGGATTGGACACACTGTATCTCGTAACAAGTCCCACATGCGTATCCATCGTTGAACAATGTAGAGCTCAGAGCTGCTGTGTCTGTCCCGTAACCGTTTATGAACAAATTTCCATATCCACACGCTCCTCCTTCAATTTATCAACTCCTGTTAGTACTACAATATGGGATTAATGCTTTATTATTAATCAATGGATTCATTTTTGGTAACATACCCATGGTGGCAGAAGCACTCTCGTCACCATAAAATGTGGCATGGGCTTGTGTCCACTCACTGGGCTGAAATAAACCCGCTACTGTTGCTGGCTTTCCCGTTATTATCAACATCCATGAAAACAACATCAACAACAACCTACGATGTTGAAGAGAGACAGCCATTGTTGTGCTGTTTTTCCTGTGAAAAGGATTGATGAATGCTAAGGGGTTTGTACATGTAAGCTTTTATATGAAGCGTCCACTGGAGAAATTCCAATACCACCTAGCTGATTCAAAGAATTTTGTCTTCGTGATCACCACGAAGATAACACTTCTAATCTCTCGAGTCAAACATTATTATTAGTCTCGTTTTCACCCCTTCAAACCATATTGCTAGCCAATGATGTAGGAAGGAATATTTATTATATATCATTACGTAAGTGAAAAACGTGCGAACGTGTTTCTTAGGTGTTCATCCATTTTCGTAACAATGATCCCACACTTTGGACTAAAACCCCAATAAAAAAACATATGTTTTGGCTTGGATAATGACGGTTATCCATGCAATACTAGAGAAACATTTAGTGATGGTTGTTAATAATGTTAGATTAGTTGGCACGTTTACTTATATCGTTATTAAAACGTTAAAAAGTTAACTTAGTTGAACCTATAAGCGTTTTGCCTCAACATGCTTTTTGTTAATAGAAAAATATTAAACACATATATATATAAATTATGTAAAATATTATATCATAAACGTAAAACTTGATATTCTTAAGAAAAACATAAAGAGTTACCAGTGACACAAATCCAATTGTTAATATTTTAAGTGGATTAAGTTTGATATAATATTTTTGTTACGTTTAAGAAGTAAATTAAGAATTTTCAACGTTTAGAAACTGAATTTATATATTTGCCCGTAAGATATATATTTAATAAGCTATAACGTTATCTGTCAAACATATATAAATTACAAAATTTAAAACAATTTTTACTAAAAATGAGAAAAATATCGATATAAGTTATTTAGTGTAATAAGAGTTGAGCATATAAACTATTTATATATATATATTATACAGATTAGTTTTCAAATCTAATAGATACTAACTTGTTTAAAAGTTCATTAGACAGTAAGATTTTCTAAAAGAATACATGTGTTTTTTAGCATGACTTTACATATCAATATGCTTATAAAAATTAATTATAAAAAAATTATTTATAATTGGAGGGAGGTTCAACACTAACACACTCACAGATTTGCTTTTGGTAAGTCTCTTATCAATAAAGTATCTTATGTGTATATAAACTTATGTCTATCTCTTGTTTTTTTATGTGGAACTTTGTTTGTACCCAACAATAATAACATTGAATAAGTAATTTTTATTTATTTAAAATGTTAAACATATTTTTAATCCTTAAACTTGATTACAAAATTGAAATTTTCTAAACTTTGATATATTTAGTTTTTAAATTTAAAATATGTATGAATATATTTCTCTTAATCAAATGATTTCATTTTTTTTTACGTGTTAACATTTGAGTTGTAACATATCAATTAATTACAATAGAAAAAAAAAATATGTGTAAAAGAAAAGAATAAAATTTTTCCAAAAGAAACAAAACTAAGGATAAAATAATAATAAAGGTAAATTTGTTAAATTAACTAATAAATTATGAATATTTTAATAATTTAAAATGAATGTAAGCATGTGGACGATCATCAGTTCATATTAATTGAACAAAATCAAACCAAATCCACAAAAAGTTAAGTTGTAATGAATCGAGTATACTTTGATCCAAAGTGAGTTGAACACACTTCAGACCAAATTAAATAGGATACATTTGAGTCTAATAAGATAAAATGAAGTCGAGTTACATCCATGTCAAGTGAATTGTATTTGCATCAAGTCAAGTAGAGTTAGATCCACATTAGATTAAGTTAAGTTAAGTCCACAAATGATACATATTAGAGCAATAATAATTGGACTGAGTTGAACTAGGTTTTACCTTTAATCGAGTCGGTTTGAGCTTACCTTTAACTTAAATGGGTCAAAATTTCCTTTAACTGAAGTGTGAAATTGAGTTGAGTTAAATCAACAAAGTCGCGAAAGGTAGACCTGTTATAATATTGAATCAACTTATTTTCAACTTTAATGGTTTCCTTTGAAAATAAAATGGGGTTTCTCTTTACACCTCCAAGATTTCTTCCTACACCTCCAAACTTTCTCTTAATGCAAAAATTACCCTGGGGTAAAATAAAAAACTTTCTCCTATAATTGTCCTCACCTATGTACTTTTATTCTTACACTTCTTTAACCTTTCTCTAAGGTAGTGTTACACCTTCCAACTCTTCTTTACTCTCCAATCCCTTACACCACAACTTCGATAGAAGTATTAATCGAATTTAAAAGTCCGGTGAGTTTGGTTACCAGATTTTAAAATCTGTAAAATCTATAAATTTCTTAATTGAATTTTTAAATTTGGTGATTTCTCAAACCAGATTTCGAAATCATTTAATTCAATAAATTTTTTAAATTAAATTTCGAAATCCGATACATAAAAAACATAATAAAAATAAATGTAAATTTTAAACAAAATAATTATAAAATTCTAAATCTAACTTAACTAGCAAAACCACTTATGCCTAGAAGATTCGAAATGAAATGAAGAAAAATATGAAACTCAACGGATGAAAAAAATAATATTAATCTGAAAAGTCAAGCTAAATGGAGAAAGCACACCAACACAACAAGCATACGAAAACCACATAAGCAGAGACGAGAGAACAAGCCAACGGCGTACGAGACTTGGGTTGGAAATGCTTGACAGTAAATATATAGTAAGTGCAATTTGATAAACAGTAATTAATGTTTATCTATTTTTTTTTTCTATATATATTTTTTTACTAAAGAATTTGGAGATGTAGGGAAAACCTTAAAAGTGCACGGAGAAGCCCCCAAATAAAAACAAAAGGCATCCAAAGAAGGGGAGTTGCTCCCTCCAGCACCCCAAATCCTTTCTCCACCTTTTTATTATTTTTATTATTTCAAAAATACCCTAAAACTATTTAACTTTATTTACTTTTTTAAAACTAAATCTCTATCTATCTCTTCACTTTTATCTTTAATTTTTATCTTTATCCATTTGTAAAGAAATCTAAACTTATTTTGTTAGTCCTGCTGTCTCAACCATGGAAGCCTCCCGTGTCTTTTCTTTTTGCACGTAAACCTCTTTTTGAGTTTTATTCAATATACCAGTTATAATATTTTTTCTTATCTATGGTAAGCTTTATTTATTCTTACTATTAAATGATATCTTGCTAAGAATTAAGGAGTGCATGTTTGATGGTTATGGAGAGTGTGTTTCACGATGTTTATAGACAAAATTGAATCTGGTTCTGTTCGTGAGGGAGATTCTTTGTTGATTATGTCAAATAAGGATCAATTAAAAGTTGTTGTCATATTTATTGATGAGGACTGTGTTAAACGTGTGGTAAAAATTTACGAATTAGATTATCAGGTGTTGAAGAAGAAGATATAATAACTGGATTGATACACCTTCCTTTGTGACTTCTTCATACAATAAAAAAAGTTTTTGAATCGAATGTTGACATCCGTTTGTCCTTCAATGAATGTCGATATGTTGACATCTGTTTAAGAATCCAACACATATTCATATTCATTTAAATATTACGATAAAAAAGTAATAGAGAGGTGCAAAGAGTACTGTGTGTGGTGGTAGAGAAAGTAACTCCCCAAAAAAAACAGTGAGGTCCAAACCCATTTTAAAAACATGGATCTCGTTTGTTCGGTTTTTGTTAAGCTAAGAGCCCATTTTCTTTACACACGGCCTCTTTAAAATTTTTAAAAACATATACTAGCAATACTCACTATGGATAATATAAAATTTTTAATTTGTTATTCGTTTAAGATCATGTTATTTTTTAGTTTCTATATGACTCCGAAGTTACTCTTGCTGCCCATTCTATTCATATTTTCATATTTCAATTCTTTAATATTGAATTCGAAAGAAAAAAATAAAGTTCAATTTTGTGATTGTAAAATTTAAAACACTAATTTAAATCATTTAAAAACTTTCATTTTTAATTCACAAAAATCTTGTTTTTTATTGATTCAAAATTTAAAAAGATACCAATACACTCCTAAAATTTAAGGTATTCAACCAACTTAGAAAACCCAATAGAATACAAGAAATATATATATATATATATATATATATATATATATATATATATATATATATATATATATATATGTATGTGTGTGTGTTTATATTCCTGGGGATGTAAAAGTTCTGGCCTCAACAATAGAAGAAAATATTTGCAAAAGTGTGTAACAAAAATCCATACACACATTATTGTAGGTTAGTCTGATCGATGGTGTTAAGCACCCTCATAACTTAACTCTTGAAGCAGAGACAATCCAGTGTATGCTATACAAAGTCCATATTACTTACAAGTATACAAAGACCATATACTCACAAGTACCATGGTGGCACATACAATTGAGATGACACCAGTTGGGTGTGATAGTGATAACATCACTTCCCATACCGTTTTCTAACGTACATGGCAATTTACTAAATCATTAATTTGTCACTCTCACAAGAACTTCTATGAATCATCACTACCCATTGCTGGCACAATAAATATGATTTCAAGCATACCTGTATGTAGACACAAATTCAACATGTAAATGATTATGTAAGAGTTATTCATAACTTTTATTTCTGACCATATATGACAAGCACAATGTACCTCCCCTTAGGCGTTACCTGTATGTAGACACAAATTCAACATGTAAATGATTATGTAAGAGTTATTCATAACTTTTATTTCTGACCATATATGACAAGCACAATGTACCTCCCCTTAGGCGTTACTTCCTTCTGGTAATGTAATCAATCTTGTAGTTGAATCATATTCCATTGCAGTGCCGCAGCTGAGGCAAAATATTGCATTCATTTGTTCAGTTAATGTCATACTATAAATAATATAAGAATTTATATCACATGAAGCAACGATGGTTGGTTAATCAGTTGTATTTACATACTTGGAGCATTTGACAGTGTTTGTGGAACCACCGTTTGAAATTGACAGTATAGTCCCAAAGAAAGAGGTATTTTCAGTTCCGCAGTTCGGACAAGGACCCTATAGAAATCAAATGTCAGTAATACGTAGTAATCAAATACAACCTTCAAGTTCATATCAGTAAAACTATACCTTTAAAATCACAAAGTCTTTTACAATGGCATTGGTTAGTGTCAGAGCTATCCACACAATGAGGGGAACAGCAGCAAACCAGGTGAAAATGAAACTAAAAGGCTCTGGCAGCTGCACTCAACAATTCATAATATTTGTTATCTGTTATAATTCCTGAAAATAAGAGAATAAAGAAATTGCTGCCTGACACTATGACATTATGGAATTGCTGCCTGACACTATGACATTATGGAATCAAACTGCATCCAATTGACCAGATTTGGAATACAAGATGCAAGATAAAAATGAGGGAAGCATACCTCTAGCAAATATGTGATCTCAAATCCAGTCAGATCATCAAGGAAGAAGAACCTAATGTATTAGAGGGAAAAAAAAAGTCAATACCTATCTTATGCAAATTGTACCTTCCCTTCATTTTGACTCAGAACAAACAAACCAAGAAACACATACTTCAATCTATCTTTTGGGATGAAAAACCTTTGATTTAAGAAACGATAAAGAATAAAAAGTAAACTAGTTCTGAAATGAAATCTTATCTGTCTAAAGAAAAACGACATGAAAATTATAAAATATGTGGAAACTTGTAAAATCAACATATAGTTTTCATCTCTTACACTCCTTTCCATCCCCGGCCATATCATGGTAATAAATATTATTCATATTCTTCTACAGAAAATCGGAATATATGAGTATTATATAATTTATTTTAGAATTTTCAGTCTCGGGATATGTCTTGAGGTATCAAAGAAACCAAAAATGTACATTGCATCTTGAGCTAAAATTTTCGGTAAATACATCATGAACCCTACTCATGAACTCCAAAAAAAAAATAGAGAAGAAAGGGCCTCACAGTCCTAATGCAATCACTGTAGCTGGGACGTTCAGCAGGAGCATCTTTAAATAATCAACTGATAGGTCACTGTAAACCTATAATTAGTAAAGAATAAAGGTTAAAAAGCTCAGATCTAAGTATTCATGAATCGCAAATGGTTTGATCAAATCATAAAGCTGACTTCTAGTGACTAAGAAGGAATTGATTTGACATGTAAAGATTATGCTATATCACTTGGCAGTACCTTTTGTGATACAACAGATCTTAGTAGTTTATATTCGAATTTGAAAACAAATCTCTTTGTGATGAAATCAGAAAAATTAATTACTGTTTCCTATGTTTAATAATTGCAAGAATGACTTAGTCAAAGCACAACTATACATAAAACCAAAACCGACAAGCAAAACTGAATTCAAAAAATACCTTTCTACTACGAAGACTGCACCTTGGACCCTCAGCCACAATTTCACTCCCTTCTATCTGGAAAACAACTATGACATCAGTGAATAATACCAGAAGGTTTCAGCTACTAAACTCATTCCAATTACATTCCCTAATTTCGGTGATCAATTTCATTTCATGTGAAAACTTACCAAATTTAATGTGTTATAGTATCAACCCAAAGTTCTTAACCATTGATATGACCCGGATGATATACTTTTACTTCTTTTTACCTTAAATTATCAGGGAGATGATGATGATTTTACATATTTTCATAGATGAAAAAAAATGGCAAACCTTTAGCCTCAGTTTCAACTCATCAAACTCTTTGTCAGTCAGAATTGGATTTCCAGACACATAGGCCATGGAAGCTTCCAGGAACTTTTGCTCATCAGAACCTGCAATCAACCAATAAAGACACTTCAAAATAGAGTTCCCCGTGTTAACACAAATTCAATGATAACAGCAGCTTCAGCTACTGTGGTCGAAGTTGTCTCATACTTAGCATGACAACGCTGCTCCCTTCCCACATGAGTTCTTCCTTAAGATTATCAAATTCTTCATTAGACATGATAGCCTTTCCCTCATAATAGAATGCCTGTCCAATACAGAAAACAAAACAAATAAAAAATTTAATTCACATCCACGAAAAGTCAATTCCTGTTTTCTGTACAATCATCGCCGATCACACGTAAAAACGTATAATAACCAATAAGACAGAAACAAACTCAGAACTTGTGGGGCCATACTTGTAGTGCCTGAAGAAACTCCTGCTCAAGTTCACCAATTGATTTCTTCTCTTTTCTGTCTATGCTACAATAAGGGAGGATTTTACCATCAACAACGTTTCCATCCTCTTCAAATTCACTAACCTTGCCTGAAAAAAGAACAAGTGGGCAGTGAGAGAAGCCGTTTAGAAGATGAAGAAGGAATCATGATTTTTAGAGATGATGTATTGAGGAGACCTTGTTGATCTGCCGTGGCCTTAGCAGAAAGTAAAAATAGTCTGCGGCGGAGGCATAAGCGGCGTCCATTGAAGTGAATGAGGTGGGCACCAGAAGAAGAAGAAGAAGAAGAAGAAGAAGAAGAAGGAGATAAGGAAGAGATTGGTGTGAAGGGTGCAGAACATGGACGAGGGAGTGTTAATATGAAGGCTAGTTTGCTAGCCGTGAACATGGTGATGATGATGGTTGCTGTGAATGAAAAGAGTGCAGTGCAGTGCAGTTGGGAAAGTTGAAGGTGGTGGTGGTTGTTTTGTTTGGAGGGAAAGGAGGATTATGGAGAATGCAAAGAGGTGGAAGATAAGGTAACTGGAACGTGTGGAGAGAAATGCAACGGCTTATTCCCCTTCCTTCTCTTCATTCGTTGTTTCGCTAGTAGACAACCTCATCATATCGCTTACTACGTTTGTTTCTTACATGTCTGTGATTACGTGTTCCTTAAAAATCTGGTGTGGGCACCCTCATCTGTTGCGTTGGCTTTATTATCGCCACGGGTTTTCTCTCACGTAGGCAAGGAGGGGCCCACATCAATCGTGACATTCATGCCATTGGTTTATAGAAAGAATTAAAAAAGAGAGAGTTAATTTTTAAAAAATTATTATACAGAATCTAGCATTTTTTTTTTCAAGTTCTTGTATATGACTGTGATTAAGAGTTTTTCTTAGTTTCTTGATTTATTATTTAGAAGGATAAAAATAAAGAAATTTCATAAGGAAGTCATAAGTCAACTATCGAAAACTTAAAACTTGTAGGATCATGCGGACAAAATATTAGTGTTACCATTCTTTAGAGGAGTTTTTGTCTACCCACTTTGAACATAAAAATGTGGTGATTTTAGTTTTTTTTTTCTACTCCTGAATTTTTAAATATATAGTGTTCTTAATATTTTAAAACATAAAATAATGTAGAAATTAATAATTGATGAATAAATTATTTTTTATATATAATTAATTACAGTTTATTAATTTACATTTTTTAATTACAATAATTTTATTTTTTTAATAATGTTTAGATATTTATTGTTTAAGACGTAATTAATTGTTTTTAAGATGATAAAATTTTAATTAATTTACTTATAATTTAAGCTTAGATTGATTATGTAATTTAAAAGATTAAATAAATTCAAATAAATTATGGTAAAGTTCTTAAAAATATTTTTTTAAACAGTGAAAAATGTTTTAAAACACACTTTAATGGAAAATAATGTATATAGAGTAAAATTATTTAGGTAATGAATTAAAAAGTTTATTTATTCTTAATATTATTTTTAAGTTAGTTGATATGTGTATATATTTATTGTTTTGTCATGTAAAAAAAAGAGAAAATAAAAATTCAAATAAATTAATAAAATATAAATTAATTTTACAATGCTATAATATTTATCACCTCCATTGTCTATTTGGACAATTACAAGGATTACGATCTTTATTGGGAAGAGAATCTATACTTATATACAAAAATAAATAATTTTATTTTTGAATTGGATGAAATTAAACTCCATGGTCTTATAAATGAAGCAGAAACAACAATATCAAGAAAACATAGATTAGAGTATTTCAATTTTACCCATAGTTACACATTGCTTGTCAACCAAGTTGAAAATTTGCTTGCTCTTAACCATCACCGAGTTAAAAAAATTATCTATTTGACTTGACACATATTAATGACGTGATGGCTTAATATGCAGCATAGGAAGCTTTTAAATGCCCAATATCTCTAATTCTAAAAGGTTATTAATTTTATTTGTTATTATTACAACACCTAACTATATGGTTACAATTGAACGATCTTAGAATGTCTAATCAAGCTCTAGATATGGAACTAATACAATATAAGTTACATGTTATTTCTCAAATTGTGGACCTAATACAATACACATGCATTATTTGCACCCCCAACAAAAGAGTCAATTGTTGAAAAGGTTGATCTAGGCACAATTCTTTCAATACCAAAAGGTTTCCTTTAACAACAATTTTACATGATTTAATATTACTTTCATATGATAATTCTTTTTATAGGAGTACTTTTAACTTGAATATACCTATGTAATATATAAGAGGTTATAAATTAACTATAATGTAACTAAATATTTGTTAACGTCTCATGATAAAGTTAATTCTTCCTATAATTTCTATGGAATCTATAATTTTTATAAATTCCTTAATACATCTTTATCATATTGTTATACCTCTCGTATGTTTTACATTCATAAAACTTTATTAAATTGACTCATAATAATATAATTTGTCTTTCAACAAACTTTTTCTTTTTAACTCATTAAAACTTGTATTAATTTCATAAATAAAATGTAAGAAGATCAATATTGATTCTTCTCCTATTTCCATTTTATAAACTTAAAAATCACGTATAAATAATTACAAATACAATATAATAAATATAATAATATTGATAATATATAATAATAATAATTTATTATTATTATTATATATTAACTTAAAGAACTAAATAAATTTAAATTTTTAATAAATAATTTTTTTTATTTTAAGTATTTAATAATAATTTTATATTATTTATTTAATAATTTAAATATTTTATTTAAATTATTTGAGTGAAACATTTTCATAAATTAAAATATAATATAGTATTAAAAATTATAAATTTAAATATATAACTAAGGAATTTGAAAAAGAAAAATATTGAATACCGAAAATAAAATTGAATAAAACTTATTTAAGAGAAAGTGTAAATAAAATTTGGCGGGTGCATACGCGAAAGGAGAATACAGTTGGTAGCGTCGGAAGGAGGAATGTGAGATGGGAAACAGCGGAGAAGTGGTCGGCAAAGAAGAGGTTATCGCAAAACTGAAGGACGATGGCGACTTTGACAGGCTTCGTTTGAAGATCGTTCGTAAGCTCAAGGATAACGTATGCTCTCCTCCTATTTCTTAATTTTCTTCTTCTCATTTTAGGGTTTATATCAAATTATGTGAAAGAAGGAACAGAATTACTCAATCACACTTTGCATAACTGTTCATTACTTCGTAATTACTTTTAAACTATTCAGATTGACTATAATTTGTAAGTGTTAGTAACATAAGGTTGCGTATCAGTAATATTAAATTCAACAATTGATGACAGGAAGAGTTACGACAACATATTGCTTCAATTGTGAAACAATCAGTAGCACTCAATCGAGCTGGAGCAGAAAATATGAAACCTAGACAACTTTCTGATGTTATATATGAAGAAGTTGGGTGAGTTCCCATAGCTATTGTGTAGTTCTAAGTTGCTATTTATTTTCAAGGCATGTTGTGTCTCTTTGTACTTAGTGTGGAAGTTTTTTTTTTTTTTTTTTCTTGTAACCAGTGATAAAGTAATGGGTCAGATATCTGATAGTTTATGGCAAATAATTCGATCGGGTGATGGCATGAAAAAGGAAATCATGGAGACGGTGCAATCTGTCTATGATAAACTGGCAAACCCGAAAGGGAAAGATGAGGTTATGTTGTCCACATCTGATGTGATGCCAATTCAGAGACAAGGGGAAACAGCTTCAGCTACTGAGATTGATGGTACATTGCATGAAAATGAGCCCGATGAGCCGCCAGGGTTCACTCTCGGGCATAATCATCTGAATAATAACGAGGACCAGGACAAAGGGAAGGTGCAGGTTCAGGTGAAAGGATTAACTGCAGAAAGGAAGGAAGATTCCCATCCACCACAGGATACTCTCGGTGAAGATGATATTGATGGCAATGCCCCCCCTGGATTTCCAATGGACGTGGAGCAGAAACCGCCTGCTGAATGCAGTGATGAAGACCCTGATGTACCTCCTGGTTTTGGTTGATGTATTAGAAGGTGTTTTTTTTTTTTTCTTGTATTCCACAGCCATTGCTGTTGTTCCATGTTACAGTCGTTAAATTTCTGTTTCTGATTATAATTAACCAGCTAAAAACAAAAGTCAATCTGGAGGTCTCTTGACATCCCAATCAAATATTGGATGCACTATTTTATTTGATAGTCTTAAGGTCAAACTGTTACCTGTAATCTTTAGTAGGAACTGCTACCAGGTTTTTCTGACATGGATGATGGATCTTCACGATGAATTTTATTAAAGTCTATGACCAAAATAGGTGCTCTTTGATCAATAGTTTGCAGTTTGTATATTTTTTTCATCATTTTATTGTTTTTGTCGGAAATCCTTAAGGCATAGAAATAATGCGTTTCCTTAGTGGTTTCTATTTATTTTTCACTACTCCCATGTTCATCTTTTATTGAGGTGTTCTAACTACTAACTGGTATCAATATCTCGTACATTTTTCTAAACCATTCTTTCTATTCATTTGATCAGGGATTTTGCCAAGTACATGGTTAGTTATCAATATAGTAGCGAATAGTTCTGATATTTCTCTCGTAGTGTCACATTTTTCTGTGTAAAGATGCAAACAGTCTCTGCGTTGACAACTTCTTAGTGGCCAAATCACAATGGACAGGGCAGACATCCCATAACTGCTAGCCCTTTCCACAACTCAACCCCTTCATATTGTAGCCAACTCACCCCGATTTTGCTTGACCTACGTCTAATACGGCAAAGCTCACCCCTTTGTAGCCTTACTTTTGCCTTTCAACATCTTCGTTTCCTGTTGTCTTCTTATCTTCCATGCTAACCATGTTTTGGCTCTTCTGTTTTTCTAAAATATTGTCAAATCTCATTGTCATCTAGTTCAATTACAATTGCCTGCAGAGCCAGATTTTATTTTTCTTTCTATCTCAACTGTTTTCTTTTACCCAATGTAATACAAAAAGTCATTGTTTTTTGTGGATTCATTTTGTTGTCTCTTTAAACCTTCAACCTCTGATTTTGCATTTCAAATGGGAGATGAAGTTGCCTTCGTTAACTTCTTGTTAGTTGCAACCCATGCCTGTTCAAAACATTTTTGTAAGGGTAAGTGGTGAGTTCTTACAATTCATAGTTCCACATTTGAATAATAGTTTTAATGGCGCTCTTTTTCTGAAAATTTCGTCAACTTGCTATTTTTGTTCAAAACCTCCTATGCTCTCATTGGCAATCATGTCTTAAATTGATGATGAATCTGTGTTTGACTTTGAATTTTGTTTGTTAATCATGAATATATCTTTAATTTTTGGTTTTCTTTTTTAAAGCATTTATGTGTATAGTACAAAATATAAATCACGTATCTGTATAATCTTTTGTATAGTGGCCAAGTGCTAAAGTGTTGTTGGAATTGATCGATCTGTGCTTGAAATCTGTTAGGAAACTGGACACAATGGAGTGGCCTCTTAAGGTCTATACCGCGTAGGCCCAACATCCAGGGTCAGTCAACCTTAGAGTAACGCAGGCAGGAAATGGGGAAGGAGGCAGAGTTAGTTGTGAACAGAGAAAGGATAACTGATTCTTTTATACATAGGACGGGAGAGAATAATATAGGGTCATGTGGAGAATGTCTTGGTAATTGAAGTCTAGAGTACTTTACTCTGATTTGGGGAGGGCTGTGCCCTTTATCTTTTATTCTACTGATTTTCTTTAAATTCAGAAGTCCATAATACTAACTCAGATACTGACGGCAAATTCCAAAGAAAAACTATGTCTAAGTAGTTAGTACCTAACATGGGAGTATAAACATCTTTATAATTGATGGTTTACACAAATTGATCAATTAGTTCGTTTCCGAATTTCAGTTGAAAGAAAAATCTGGCACCATGCTCTCCACGTTAGTTATTGATTTCTAAACACAAACACACACACAAAAAACTATTCATTGTTTAGTTAGCTGATGAATTTTACTTAAAAGGTGATGTTACTTTTCCATTTCATGTTTGCACACTCGTCACTGAACTTAAGGAAGATTTGAAAATCTTTTGGAGATCCAATTTTAAATTTCACTATGCATATATGGAACAATACGAGAAAACAAACTGTCGTATGATTTAGGTTTGCCACTTAATACAAGTTGAAGCTTATTGTTGGAATATTACACTCGTCCCATTGTAGTACTGTTGGTGCCTGCTAACGTTGTTGTCTTACACAAAGTTGACTAAGATCGGACTCCTTACAGTGTGTTTGGCAGAGACCCATTGTAAAAACCCTTGAGCATATTCCGCAGTTTCATTACCCGAATCTATACGGCTGAATGACACTGAATATTTCTGTTTCTGGTTTGCTTCTGAAAAGTTCAGTTTATTTGGCTGGACCTTCACATTGACCCCTTCTGGCGCTGTAACATGGACAACATAACACGAGTTGGCCTCACCTACATTTGTTACAGTCCTTGTGAATGTTTTTGGGGAACCAAGCACCACAGAAAATGAGGGATAGTTGAGCTCTCCTTCGAGAATGCTTGAAGTCTCAGAGCACTTAATTGTTTTATGTGCAATGATCCCAACCTCTGTATCGCTGTAGCCTAAACCACAGAGATAAGGTATATAATCATCAGGCGTGATATCATAAACTAACCCAGGGTCATTTGCTCTTGAGGGATTCACGTGGCCAGAACCTGCGGCAAAGACATCTGCTGTGTGAAGTGTTTCATCAACAATGAGTTTGTTTTCAAGGTTGATTATGTCTGCAGAAGTCATTATAGCAGATTTTATGGCAGCTGGTGACCAGTGAGGATGAGAGCTTTTTAGCAAAGCGGCTACCCCACTAAGATGTGGGCATGACATTGATGTGCCGGAAATGATGTTGAAAGTGGATTTTGAATCAGTATTGTTGTTAAGGGGGAATGGCCAGGCAGCTAGGATGTTGACGCCTGGTCCTATGATGTCTGGTTTCAAAATACCAGGACTGGGCAAGTTGGGACCTCTTGAGGAGAAGGATGAAACGGCCGGAGATAGCGTGTTTCCTATTACAGTTCCCTTGAATAAAATTGTAGCTGTAGGTGTTTCAGTTGAATTTATATAGGCTTTAATCTTAACTCCAGCATCATAGCTTACATGTGTTGCTGGTAGAGCATGCACATCAGCTGAGAGACTGAAACCATTTGTTTCATCATTCATGAGAATCATGGCTGTACCACCTGCTCTTTTAACTTCCTCTCCTTTGGCGATTCTTGCTATCCCCCCTCCTCTCTCACACAAAACAACCTTGCCTCTAAAATCAACATCATTCAAGGATCCATTGGCACATAAGGCGGCTTGTTGTTTGCCATTCTTTCCAGCATATGTTAGGAACAGCGGTGTTGGAGAAAAGTCGGAAGGCTGGAAAACAGATTCCCCATCAAATTCTTGTCCATTTCCTAGCTTGGCTGTTGCTACAATGCTTCTGTCAATATTGCTTGCTCCGACTGTGAGGATCCAAGGCGCGCCATTAACTAAGGAGCCGTGAACGGGACCAGAGTTCCCTGCTGAACAACTTACAAAGATTCCCTTCTGCATTGCTGCAAACGTGCCTATTGCGGTGCTATCATTGAAAAAGGGAGGTGGCTCGTTTAGACCAAGGGATATTGATATTACATCCACGCCATCCTCCACAGCTGCATCCAATGCGGCCAATACACTGCTTTCTGGGCAGTCTTCTCCAAAACATACTTTGTAAATTGCCAGGTGAGCATGAGGGGCAATCCCTGCTGCTGTACCTTTGGCATTTCCTAGTACTTGTGCATTATCAACAAAAGCACCAGCTGCAGTGCTCGCTGTGTGAGTCCCATGTCCATCTGCATCAATTGGTGTCACTGCTTCTTTCGTTGTCTCTGAAGCCAGGTTGAAAGACCTTGCTCCAATTAGTTTATTGTTACATGCTGTCCCATTAAGCTCGCATCTCCCTTTCCATTTGGGTGGTGGTGGTGGCATTCCTGCATCACTGAATGAAGGATGATTAAGCGTGATTCCAGAATCCAGCACCCCAACAATTACTCCCTTTCCAAAGTTTGATTCCTTCCACAGTCCCATTTGTCGCTTCAACCCCAAAAATTGTGGGGTATGTGTAGTTTGACGATGCAGCATCCTTTCGGGGTGAGCAGAGATAAAGCCATCTTTTTTTTCCATTTCTCTCAGCTCTTGTTCAGTGAGTGTTGCAGCAAAGCCACTGATGACGTTCCGGTATGAATAAATAATTCGTGGTTGATCCTCTGAGCTCATAGTAGTAGTTGGTGGCATGAATGAATTATGCCAGCTCTCTACATCTTCTGATTGAGCAAATGTGGTACCCTTTGGGCCCTTGACATGGATAATATATGTTTTTGAAGTGGTGGCGGTTGAAGGTTGTTGATTTGCTTGAGCAAAATGAATATGGAAGCTCAAGACAAAGGTTAGAACAACGAGAAAGAAGGAATCCATGTTGAGCAGAACTGCAGAAGCTTTCTGCTGTAGGGAGAAGAATAAATGGTAAAGACTGTGATGTTTGGTTGGGTATGGTTTAAACTAAACAAACTATTAATATATATAATGAAGCTACGAGGACCTGGTAACGTATAGTGTGAGTAACGTGGTATTGGCGGAATCATGACCGACTTACGTGATTTAAAATTTGTTTTTATGTAAAAAGAAAATTATATTTTTTTTATTATTTTGGATTTTGACTGGACAAATAATACCATTTAAGTATATGCTTCTATATTTGATCAAGAATTTAAGTATTATGAATATCAGTAATGTTAAAATGAAAACTTCTTCTTCTTCTTCTTTAAAAAGCAAGTAATTTAAAATAATTCATTAAAAATACCGAGATTAATATTCTTATTTAAAAATAATGAAGATGAATGTGAAATAAAAATATATATATATATATATATAACATTATTATAATTGATCTTAAATATTTTACATTATAATATTTTTATTTTTCAAAAAAATCAATAACAACAATGTTCTATTGGATCTGCTTGAAGAATTTCTTTTAAGAAAGATATCATTTATGAAAAAGTTTGAGGATGTTAATTTTGTAATATAATTTGGAATAAAATTTGTTATTATTATAATAATTTGTAAAAAAATTAAAGAAAAACAAATTATTTTAAAATTTTACGATATTATAATCATTATTATTATTATTATTGATCATAAATATACTTATATTATAATATTTTTATTTTTAAAAAGTCAACAATAACAAATTTAATTTTAAATTACATTAAAATATCATAAAACGTTTTTTATTTTGTTCCTTCCATCAAACTAATTAAAATTAAAAATCAATATTTTAAATTAATTACTTTAAATTATATTTTCATAAGTTTAGTTTTAATTTTTAACTTTTTATTTGTCCTCCTCACTCTGGAGAGAAAAAAAAACAAATAGATTCATCTAAAGAAATAATATTTCAATAAATTATTTGAAAAAAAATGAAATAAATTTATTTAAAAATATTAGTTTGCAAAATAAAAAATTATTGTCCATCAATTATAATTTTGTGTTATAGTTTACCTCTCTTGTCCCACAATTGCGCATCAGTCTCTGGTTGGAATATAGTGAACTTGAGCAGCATCTCATACCCGTCGTTACCGTCACTCTATTTTCAGCGACGCTGATTATTAGACTTTTAGCAACAGTTTCTATTTAACAGCACTTCCTAAAATCTTATTCATAAGAAGTAGAATGTGACTTTGAAATAATTCAAAAATTTAAAATTTGTTGATGAAATTATTGTTTAGAAGCAACAAAGGAGAGAGACAAGGAAGCCTCCTCATTGCTTACAGAGGCTGTCGTGCCTCTTGGGTTGCTGCTACTGTAATTTTTAAACATTCTACCCTAAATCTTTAGAACGGCAAAATTATCATTTTTAAAACTCTGACAACTCTTTCTGTACAAACAGATTATTGTAAATGGATTTGAAAATTCATTCAAAGGTTCATATTATACTCATTCAGAGAGGCTTTTAAAATTTCAGCTATATTGGGTTAACAATAAATGTATGTTCAGAGGATATTTAAATTTATTTATTCTATTAATTAAAAATGAAAGTGATTTTTTAATTAAATTTAAAAAAAGCTTGCATAGAAAAACATAAATATAAAATATTTTCATGGAGTAATATATATATAAAAGGAACTTATGGAAATTTGTATCAATTTTTTTCTAATAATAAAAATCTTATATACGAGTGTAGAGTATTTATAATAATTTTATCATAATAAAAACTAGAAAAAATTAAATATGTTTTTAATTCATAAATTTTGATATAAAATTGAAATTAGTTTATATTTTAAATTTTTGTACATTTTAGTCTTAAAAAATTGAAAATAAATTAATTTAATTATTTAATCTATTTATGTAAATTTCTTTTTATGCATTCATGTTTTGCATTTGAATGATTTATTATGTTTAACGCATTTTTTTTTTAATTTAAAAATGCATATGAGATATAAAAAAGATAATATAATTAGATTAAACAAAACTATATTTATATATTTTTAAAATTTAGAGTTTTTAATTTAAAAATGCATATGAGATATAAAAAAGATAATATAATTAAATTAAACAAAACTATATTTATATATTTTTAAAGTTTAGAGAAGAAACAAAGTTTCATATAGTAACAAATTCCAATTTTATATTAAATTTCAGAAACTAAATTCATACTTATCCGAATCTTAATAACATTAACACATTATAACAAATAATGAGAAAATTAGGATATGATTTAAAATTTTGAAACTTAATCTTATTTTATTAAATATAATGTTAAGTGATCCCAGTGTGATTGTGTATGCATACATAATTCGTACCTCTTATTTAATCTTTATTAATTTTCTTTATCTATTTTTTTAATTTACTTTATAAACAAAATTAAACATTTTACATAACACAATACAGAAGAAATTGAATAAAACTAATTAATTTTTTAAAAATAAATAATTAGATATACTCCACTGAAAATAAATTGAACAATAGCAGCACAAATAAATTAGAGAATAAAAAACATCAATATATTACTAAAATAAATTAAATAATAAAAACATAAAAAAAAGAACAAACATATTAATATACATAAATTAAATGGCAGAAATATAAATTAATGAATAAAAAAATAATATATAATTTAAAATAAAAATAATAATAAAACATACTTAAATTTATCAATATTAATTAACTTAATAAAAAAAGTTTAATAATCAACCATACAAGATGTATGTCAACACTCAATTTCGTCCGGATTGACTAAATAATAGTTTTTTTTATTTTTCTTTATATTATTTTCTTTCATTTTTATTTTTAGTTTTAAGTTATGTTTAATTTTACTATTACTTATTTTACTTTATTTGATTTAGTATTTTTCTAAGAAAAAGAAAATAAAAAAAAGATAAAAAAAGGCAAAACGAAAAAAAAAGAAAAGAAAGAAAAATGATTAAAGAAAAAGAAAAGAAAAGAAACGAAAAAGAAGAAAAGAAAAAAGAGAAAAAAAAAAGAAATTAAAAAAAAGGGGGAAGGAAAACAAAAAAAAAAAAAGGAAAAGGAAACATTGATTCATTCAAGAAGGGAAGTGTACGGTGACCTTTATTTTGGAGAGGCGGTGCAGCCGTCACCCATACATATTATCATTTTGCTTTATATTAGAAAAGGGGACGACAACACGTTACAAAGCTTGAGTGTTATGGCCTGGAGGTGACACACGAATATGGGAAGCAAAACGTTACAGGAGATGATGGATTTATTTATTTATTTTTTGAGAGCTTATTTTCTTTCAGGAAAGAAAACTCATTTAACATTCATGACAAATATTTAGCTTTTGGTTGAAGAAGGGTGCACAAGGTCATGACTCAAGATCCGCCACCCACTTGGCATAAGGGAAGCACGTTGATATATTTTTGGAGAGCACAAGCGGACACATTTTAATTTCTTAGAAGCAGCTCATTTTCATTTTGGGGGAAGGGAGGCACATGGTTGTTACGTCCAGGGAAAACGTACACACACTACCCCTCTGCTCGTAACCACATGAACAAACATTGCAGAGGCCACGCTATGCAACCTCCCATTTTTTTTTTCTGACTCTCTTCCAATTTCTCCAACGAAGCGAACTCACTCCTGAAAAGGAATTCATCTCTCGGACTCTCTCTCAGACACGCAGACATACACTCTTCCACTATTTCCTCTCCAAAATTCCAACTTCTTCGTTCCCTAACACCACCACCCACATCACGCCTTAGAACAAATACACCATCATTTTGTTCTGTTTTTACCATTTTCACGCATTGTTGGAACCCACCATTTTTCTTCCTCACTCTCCCTCTCCCTCTCCATTCCTCAACATTAAACCTTCACCTTCAAGAATCCTCATAACTCGTCATCTCCTCCCCTCCATTCGGGCCAGCTCCTGATAAACAAAAAAAAAAACACTCACTCACTTCCCAACCTCTACCGCATTTCCTATCTCCATCACCTTCCTCATCCCTCCAGCATAGAAGCGATATACGCTCACCACCTACACCACGCCTCATCACTTCAACCATCTGGCCACTCACAGATCCTACCAGCATTCTTCCACCACCTTCATCCCCATCAAATCCCATCACACACTACAGACAATTCCCCTTAGACTCACCACTACCTCCTTACCACATCTTAATCGTTTCCTCTACTCTCCAACACCACTGATTCCTAATTCATCACCTCACAGGACTCTCTTTTCCATTTTTTTTTTACTCATTCAAGAGAACCTGGACCCCATTTACCACTCACCTGCAACCATCCATTCAACCATTCTCAAACCCACCTACAATCATCTACATAGAAAAAAAAAAAAAAAAAGCCAACCAGAAGCGGGGGAGAATACAATCGTGAAAAAAAAAACAGAGAGAAGAGCGGAGAGGCAAAAGGGCATTATTCACACCTTGCCATCACAACCAAAGGAAGTATGGGGAGATTTCTTTGAATAGGCAACACCCATCATCATCCCCGGCGAGCAGTCATCATTTTACAATAAGGAAGAAAATCAAACAACAAGCCAGCGTTGAATGATGAAGGCCGGCAAGTGAAGTGGTGTCGCTGCATCGGTGTCGCGGAGCGATGCCACTAGCAGGAGAGGTTGAACCGCTGCGAAGGGCGATTGCGCTACTAGCCTGGACGACGGTGCTGACCGGTGACGTTGGGCGGTGCTCTGGCTTGCGGATTGTGGTGGCCGAGCTTGCCCAACAGGCGATTCGCAAAGGAAGAACTATCTCCCTCACGCGCGAGGAGAAGAAGGGAGTGGGGCTACCAGCTCTAGGAAATGCCATCGGCCCTAGGCAGCGCTCGCGACGGTCTTGACGGTGGTCACGGCAACGCAATGGAGGTGGGAAGAGCTCAACGGAGAGCGGCGACCCTTGTTTGGCGGTATCAGTGGCGATGAACGACCAGCGTCGTCCGCGATCGAGAAGGTTTCTATCGCGCGAAGAGAAGAGGGCGAAAGAGAGTCTAGTGTCGTGGCCGACGATGGCTCTAGCGGCGAGTGTCGACGCCATGAACGGTGGACTGCGGTGGTCGGTTGGGTGGTGGCTGGTCGTGGTCGTGAGTGGCGGAGGTGAGTGTCTCTGGAGGAGGAGACCCCAGGTCTCTGAAGCAGTGCAGATGTTGAAATGGGGGATTCAATTGGACCCCTAATGTTCTGAAAAAAAAAAAAGAGAAGAGGCCTTGGGCCTGGCTACTGGGCCGTATTCTTTCTGCCCGCCACCACGTGCACTCTCATTCACACCCCATCCCAATTCTGCAAACAAACAAAAACAAAAAAAAGGGGGCATGGGCCGAGCAAGTTTCTTCACCACCCTGGTTTTGCCTTCTGCACCCCCCTATGTCTATTGGGCTTTTCTTTGTTGTTTTACTTCCTGCACCTATCTTTCAAATGCACACACCACACTTTATTATTGTTTTTGTTGCCCTCTTTCTTAGGTTTGGGTTTACTTTTATTTTACTAGTTGAAACTCAATAGTTACTATACACTCACTTTTGATAAAAATTAATGTTCAAAAAAAAAATTTATAAAATAAAAGAAAAGAATAATATAAAAATGATAAAATTATAAAAATGAAAAATGGCTTTTGAGTGCTCGTGCGATCGTCCGCATCAGCCTAGCACTCAACAGTTTCTTTCTTTCAAAAATAATAAAATAGTTTTTAAAAGATTAAAGCACACGTGCGACCGTTCGCGTAGGCCTTGTGCTAAAAGCCTTTTCCCTTTTTCTTTTTCTTTCAAAAAATTGGCAAAAAAAATTATTTTCAAAGGTTTGAGCACACGTGCGACTCTTCGCGTCAGCTTTGTGTTAATAACCTTTTTTTTCTTCTTCTTTCAAAAAATTGAAAATTAACAAAATTATTTTAAAAGGTTTAAGCACACGTGCGACCATTCGCGTCAGCCTTGTGTTAAAAACCTTTTTCTTTCAAAAATTAACAAAAAGTATAAAAATATAATGTTTTCAAACAATCATCTAAACATAATGCCAGAACTACGTGATCCTTGATTCTCTACCAAGAGTAGAGATACGTAGGAGCTAGGTCAGTCCTTGTCAGGTTCACTTTTCCCAAAAATCCAAATTTTCCAAACAAATCTTCCAAACAAATCTTCCAAACAAATTTTCCAAACAATTCTCCAAACAAATATTCCAAATGGTTTATTAGAACTACGTAACCCTGATTTCTCAGTCTGACTGAGAATACGTAGGAGCAAGGTCAATCCTTGTCGGGCCCAAAAAACACAAAAAATATTTTGTTTTCTTTAGAGTTTTATTTTATTTTTCTTTAGGGGAAGTTAAACATTTTTGAAAACCACATTTTATTCGCGTATTTAATTAAAGGTACTGCCTTAGGGCAGGCGTTGTAGGGTGCTAATACCTTCCCTACATGTAACCGACTCCCGAACCCAGAATCTGGTTTTCATGGACTGTGTCTTTTCTTTATGGTTTTTCCGTAGTTTTCCAGAATAAACTATGGTGGCGACTCTAAATCTCCTTTTTTTCCGTAAACGGTTTTTCTTTTTTGGATCGTCGTCGTCCCGTCGCGATTTCCCGGTTGCGACAGATGGCGACTCCACTGGGGATCCGTAGAGAGTCGAGCCATTTAATTATATGCGCGAATTCAATGTGGTTTTTTTATATTTTTCTTCCCTTTTTCTTTATCGATATTTGATGTTCGAAATAATTACATGTGAATTGTCTTGATATGGAACCCTAGGGTAGAAAACATGTTTATATCTGCCTGGGAATCTTCTGGTTGTTTTGCAGGTGAGGGTTTGGGTGCATTGCATTCTCCCTTCGCACAAACACATATTATGCATCTATTGAGTGAGGCCCTATACCCGGGTCTGAGTGCAGCTTAGAAATAAAGGGGTTGTGTAGCGGTGCCACTTGGGACATACTTCCTGTTTGGCTACCGTGAGAACCCCAACTAGAGTCTGTTCTCTTCATTTGTGTCTCGACACCTAGTTGATTACTCGACTGTTGTGGAGATGCTATGAAGGGGGCCATAGCTCTAGTGACCATTGAACTTTAAGTGTAGGGAACCATCCTTGTGAGATTGCATATACTTGACCTTGAATCTGAAGCATTGAACCTTTATTAGGGCACAAAGGGAGATGTGTGCAGTCTTATAATCCTCTTTTTTGCTTAATAAAATCCAGCACCTTGTACATATCACTGCATCATTTTCTTTTTCTTTCTTTTTTGTTGCTCATGTTTTTTATGATATTGTCACATTTTGAGTTCTGGGCAGAAAATTATAAATTTGTGATTAAGTCCTTGAGGTAAAAATGGAAATTAACATGGGATTCGGAGTCAAGGGGCATTCAAGTGCAAACATTTTGAAGAGAAAGATACACATTGAATCAAAGGAGGGTAGTATTGGTGGCTCGCGGGGTCTGGTGAGAAAAAGATAACCCTGAAATACGCATGCAAGAAGAAAGGGTATAAGAATTTGTTGAGGTTGTTAGAATGGAAGAATTTGGGCGGATCTTAGACATTCCCCTCGAGGGCAAAGCTTCATACTATCTTGGGCAATATATACCTGGCTTGCAGCTAGCGAGGATAATGAAAGTTCACCCTATGAAGTTGGAGAGTGAATTCATACTTAAGTGTATAACAAAGGGCCTTACTCAAGGATACCTAGAGTGTTTCTTGCATCGATGACTAAGGAGGAAAGGTGGGAAACATTCATGAATGTACTGGCGCTCTTATCCTCTACGATGTCATGTTCCTTCCTAATACCGGGAGCTGGTCGACTGTGCTGCCATGAATGCATTTCTGGGATACAAAATTCGCTCTGAGAAGCCAATCAATATTGTCTTAGCTGAAACCTATGAGACCCTCAGTCAATGTGTTGAGCCAAAGACAAGGGAGAGATCATGTTGTTTACTGGTGTTGTATCTGTGATTCATCTCTCGCATGAGTAAGAACGCCTCAGCGGTTTTTTTTTTTAAATCGTGGGTTTCCTTGACCGCAAAGATCATGTACTGCACACTGTTGCGGGAATTACCTTAATGTCCCCCTCATGGGTATCCATTGTTTTGTGTGTCAGCAAAAAAAAATATACAAAAAAAAAAATATACAAAAATAAAAACAAAAAACAATTTGGGTATCTTGTAAGAGGGTCGCCAACACATGCATCTCTTGCCACATTGCGGATCATATGAGGAATGAATCTTTGCTAAAATGCTTTATCAATTGAGGGATGCTTGGGGCAATGTTGTTCGCTTCGAAGAGGGGCCCGAGATCATGGACCGTTAATGAAAGATTCTCTTAGCCAATGAATCGCAGAAAGGGTTAAGACAATTAAGTTGCCACTCAAATTAATTTCGCCTGACCCAAATTGTGAAAAGCAATTTCACAATGCTGAACAACGTGTGAAAGCAGCAATAACAAAACTGATGAAGGAATGTTGGCATCAAGCTAAAGAGGAGACATCAAGAATTGATAATTCAAATGAAGGAACATGTTATCGAACAAGGGCGAATTGGAAGTGAAGTCTCTCACAACTAGCTTCCCTTGCCAATGAAGTGATTGAAAACATCCATAAGCTATTAGCTGATGCTGAATTTGCAGTGCTGATATTTAACCTGCTTAAGGGGATTGAAACTTTCCTCAATTGTTGCAAGAGTCGATCGAAGAAATGAAAAATGTGATGGCTAAGGCCCAAGTTAATTGACCAAGACTTCCCAACTCACATCTTGGGAACTTCTGAATGACGAGCCACCCTATTGACTTTGTTTCGTGTTAATTTCCAAATTATACCGGGACAATCTTTTCACAACTTTATAATTTCTGACTAGAATAGTTGTCTCTTCTTTTTCTTCATTTTTATTTTCTTTTTCTTAATTTTTTTTTTATCTAATAAAATTAAAAAAAATTAATTAAATTAAAAATATGGCTAAGCATCCAAGATACCCTAAAGGACTCGAACCAGTTACCAAATCTTGGAGAATCAAGGAGAAGTTCAAGAAAGATGGAAGTCGGCGTCTAACAATTGAATGAGCAAATGAGCCGAATCCTAAAGGTTTGGAATGCCTTGCAAGGCCCTCGAGATTCGTGTGCACCACGACTGTAATAGACAGTTCCAGAGGCACAAACTTTCCTTCATTATTGGTCTTCCCTCAAATTACACTCCACCCTCAGGAGCAGACTTGGGGCATGTGGATACTCAAGAGGCCGAATAAAACGTAGTTGAAGGAAGAAACAAGCTTGGGGCAAACCACTTTCATGGTCCCTACAAAAATGATTCAGTCAAGTGTTGTATGCAAGACAATGACAAAGTAACCCGAGGTGAAATCTCTCCCTCGGGTCATTACATCAATGGACGCTGAGGCTAACAAGGGTAAGTTTGAAATGCTGAAAAAGGATGAGAGCCATAGAAGGTGGAGGAAGCTTTGAGTTTGCAAATGTTGCAGGGCTATGCTTAATGCCATATGTGGTGATATCTCCAAAGTCTAAATCATCCAAATGTGAGAAACATAGCCAGACCCCTTGTCTTATGAGCCACCTCATGCTGCTTGGAAAGAAAATGGTCGCTCCCGCATGTGATGAAAAATTGTTAATCATTTCTTCCAAGATAGATTGGTTGGCATGGCAATAAAATGGGGCAGTCATCTTGAATATTCGTGCATCCGGTCTTGGGAGGATCTAATCGATACTTTCTTGGGGCAGTACAAATATAACATGGAATTGGCACCTGATAGATTACAACTGCAGAGCTGGGTGAAAGATTTCGAGTCATCTAAAGGGTTTTCCCCACAAGTATTAATCGAAGAAAGAATTGAAATTGGTGTGAAGATTGGAAAGACGAACAAGGTCCTACCAGAATAGCAAACGTGAAGGAGTTCGGCTTTAAACTTAGGAAGAGGAGAGAAGGAGAGCTCAACCATTTCCACAACTCAAACGTCGCTGACTTACTCTCCAGTTAAAACAGTTCCAAGACAGTTGGAGACTCAACCCAAACTCAACTTCTCACCAAGTCGTTGGGCAGCAAAATGCTTGTGAATTTCACTGCTATCCTTTTGGACTTAGGCAACGTTGCTTCCAAGTCTGCTACAAAAAGGCCTTGTCTCTACTTGTTACGCGAAGCCTGTAAAACCTTCATGCTCCCAGACTCATGATGCATCATATGCAAAAGGTGATTATAACGAAGAGGCTATCGATCATGCCATCAAAAGTGTTGGGTGTTCAAGCTCAAATGCAACCTTTGACTGATTCGAGATGGTTAATTTTTGAAGAAAGTCAGTCTAACACTGAGGCAATGATTGAGAATGCCTCTGCCAATGCCATGAAGCAATGATGTGGGCTTTAGGACCACATAAGAAAGCATAAATCATTGTACAGATGAATTTGGTGTTATGCAGTGTCTTGCTACCAGGGAAGTATGCTCATTGATATCGCAATGTCATCTATGACTTGCAATGCGAACATTCACTACAGGGTTTCTCCAAGTAGTGTTGGAAATCGAGTCCTGAAAGAGTATTGAAAAAAAACAAACAAAATTGAAAAGAATGAAGGCAATCTTGAGACACTTGTCTTTCTTGCGAATTGTCAAACTCTTGTTTTTGGAAAATAGCAAAAAGGAATAAAAATGAAAAAATGGTGATGAATCAAAAACAAAAGTTGTAGTGTCAGACTTTTCTGAGGTCAAATGTATAATAAAAAATAACAATTTGACGTTTCATTTCTAGACGTTTATGCACACGTTGCTTGAAAAGCTCCACCCTTCACTTTTCCAAAAATAAAGGATCTTCTCCAACAAATATTGTCGCTGCCCTCGTTAACAAAGTAAACCTTTACACTGGGGCAGATTGACCTGGCCAAAATTATTTTCGCTTGCACTAGTTGGGGATCCCTAAATCCATTCAGGCAAAGAAAAGAACAAAAGAATTTTCAAAAACAGAAAAATAGATCCACTAGATTGAAAACCCGAAAGGGCGGTCTAGAAAAGAAGAAAAAAATTTAAAAAATGACTCATGTTGAGGTCATCTAGTCGTAGAATTAATCTTTTGAAAATAAAGCAATCAAAATTTGAAATGATGTGTGGCCTTCTTTCCTTTATCTAAAAAGCAAAAAATATATATCCATTGTCACCCCGTTTGAGCCAAAAATAAATTCTTTTTCAAAATTATCCTCAAGCAAGGGTTGTCATTAGGTAGGAATCAATTCGGGATGCAAATGAAGAGCACTCAATGGTCAAACAAAGAAATTTCGTCAAGAGGAGTGAACAAAGCAAAAACAAAAAAAGATAACGAAACAATCACAAAGTGATGCTGAAAAAGAATGAAAAAAAAGTTCAAAAAAAAAAACAAAACAAAGTGCTCAAAACAGTCGAATGGTTGATTCAATGCCTAGATGATAACCCTTGTTTCAAAAAATATAACCAACAAACATTCATCTGGGCCTTTATATCTTTTCTTTCAATACCTTTTAGCCCCTAGCCACGTTACAAGCCTAATAAAGCCCACACAGATTGAATAATGATTGCTTAAATTTTCATAAAGCTTAATTTTGTGATAAGGCGAATTGATATTCGATCTGTCGTAAAAAAAAAAAAAAAAGAAAGGTTGAAAATGAATGAATAAAAAAAAAGAAGAAAAAAATAATGTCTTAGGAAGAGGGGATCATCCTACCATCTAGCCAAAGGCATGCAAAAAGAAAATCAAACCAATTGGAGTCATCCTTTTAGCCAATCCTTTTCATGCCCACCACCTCTTCCAAACAGAACCCTATGCCAAAGTAAAAAACTGGGGCAGCTTGGTGAATCTCACCATGCGTCTTCGCCCTGAAATTCATCAACCCATAATTTCAAGACTGGGGCAGCTTTACGGATCTCCCTTGAATTTTCACCCTAATTTTCATGGATCCAAACCCCAGCACATTTTCCCAAACACCAAACCGGGGCAAATTTTTTGGTATATCATGTTTTGTCTTGACGTTCACATATCACATCTTCTTTAAGGATTGCAGTGCCCATGTGCCTGTACTAGTCTCCCAAATTTTTTTTTAAACATCTCTCGTTCTCTTCAAAACCATCCTCTTGCCAATAAATTCAAGCACGTGTACACTGATGCGAGAAAGAGAAAGTCAAACATATAATCATATCTGACATTAGACCTCGGATGCATGACATTCCACAGTTTTTACAAAACATTGAAAATAAAGACCAGTTTGATGACTGCAAGTAAGACGACTGACTCAAGCAAATAAATGCAAAACCAAAACAAATATTTTTCAGCAATCCATCCAAAAGAAAATCTTTCGGATTGACACCCTCTTCATTCATATGAATGGTTGTCGAATCCTTCTTCAAAAGAATACAAAAAAGAATAACATCAAGATTTTAACACTTTGTAATGAAGGCTTTCAACGCCTTGATATCTTTTCAAAAATCAAATTTCTGTGAAAATTACGAAACATTTTAAAATAAAAATTCCGAATTTCAAGATTTTCAAAATTTGAAAGCCCAGCCTGTCGGCCCCAAAGCCCAGCTTGCTGGGCCCAAAAGCCCAATTTTTACACTGGCCACAAAGCCCAGCTTTACCTGGCCCCCAAAGCCCGGTTCGCCTGGCCCCAAAGCCCAGTTTCTGCACTGGCCCCCAAGCCCAATTTCTACTGGCCGCCTAAAGCCCAGCTCACCTGACACTCTAAGTTCAAGTTTGTTTCGGCCCTCTGTAAGACAATGGTCGAACCCCTCATTCACTCATCCATAGGGTTGTTACACCCTCCACGAGGTTATTACACCTCATTCATTTATCCATAGGGTTGTTACACCCTCCACGAGGTTATTACACCTCATTCATTCATCCATAGGGTTATTACACCCTCCACGAGGTTATTACACCTCATTCATGCATCCATAGGGTTGTTACACCCTCCACGAGGTTATTACACCTCATTCATTTATCCATAGGGTTGTTACACCCTCCACGAGGTTGTTACACCTCATTTCTTCCATCCATAGGGTTATGACACCCACCATGAGGTTCACACACCTCAATTCTCTTAGCCTTGTTTTTTTTGTGTGTAGAATTTCCGTTTTTCCTTGTTCAATTTGAAATCCGGACGAAATTAGTGTTTCTTTCTTTACTTAGCTTTTACTCCGATAATACGAAAATATCAAATTTTCATATTATCCAGTAATATCTAAGTAAAGAGGGGCAGCTGTCAACACTCAATTTCGTCCGGATTGACTAAATAATATTTTTTTTTATTTTTCTTTATATTATTTTCTTTCATTTTCATTTTTAGTTTTAAGTTATGTTTAATTTTACTATTACTTATTTTACTTTATTTGATTTAGTATTTTAATTTCTTAGAAGCAGCTCATTTTCATTTTGGGGGAAGGGAGGCACATGGTTGTTACGTCCAGGGAAAACGAACACACACTACCCCTCTGCTCGTAACCACAAGAACAAACATTGCAGAGGCCACGCTCTGCAACCTCCCATTTTTTTTTCTGACTCTCTTCCAATTTCTCCAACGAAGCGAACTCACTCCTGAAAAGGAATTCATCTCTCGGGCTCTCTCTCAGACAGGCAGACATACACTCTTCCACTATTTCCTCTCCAAAATTCCAACCTCTTTGTTCCCTAACACCACCACCCACATCACGCCTTAGAACAAATACACCATCATTTTGTTCTGTTTTTACCATTTTCACGCATCGCTGGAACCCACCATTTTTCTTCCTCACTCTCCTTCTCCATTCCTCAACATCAAACCTTCACCTTCAAGAATCCTCATAACTCGTCATCTCCTCCCCTCCATTCGGGCCAGCTCCTGATAAACAAAAAAAAAACACTCACTCACTTCCCAACCTCTACCGCATTTCCTATCTCCATCACCTTCCTCATCCCTCCAGCATAGAAGCGATATATGCTCACCACCTACACCACGCCTCATCACTTCAACCATATGGCCACTCACAGATCCTACCAGCATTCTTCCACCACCTTCATCCCCATCAAATCCCATCACACACTACAGACAATTCCCCTTAGACTCACCACTACCTCCTTACCACATCTTAATTGTTTCCTCTACTCTCCAACACCACTGATTCCTAATTCGTCACCTCACAGGACTCTCTTTTCCATTTTTTTTACTCATTCAAGAGAACCTGGACCCCATTTACCACTCACCTGCAACCATCCATTCAACCATTCTCAAACCCACCTACAATCATCTACATAGAAAAAAAAAAAAGCCAACCAGAAGCGGGGGAGAATACAATCGTGAAAAAAAAACAAAGAGAAGAGCGGAGAGGCAAAAGGGCATTATTCACACCTTGCCATCACAGCCAAAGGAAGTATGGGGAGATTTCTTTGAATAGGCAACACCCATCATCATCCCCGGCGAGCAGTCATCATTTTACAATAAGGAAGAAAATCAAACAACAAGCCAGCGTTGAATGATGAAGGCCGGCAAGTGAAGTTGTGTCGCTGCATCGGTGTCGCGGAGCGATGCCACTAGCAGGAGAGGTTGAACCGCTGCGAAGGGCGATTGCGCTACTAGCCTGGACGACGGTGCTGACCGGTGACGTTGGGCGGTGCTCTGGCTTGCGGATTGCGGTGGCCGAGCTTGCCCAACAGGCGATTCGCAAAGGAAGAACTATCTCCCTCACGCGCGAGGAGAAGAAGGGAGTGGGGCTACCAGCTCTAGGAAATGCCATCGGCCCTAGGCAGCGCTCGCGACGGTCTTGACGGTGGTCACGGCAACGCAATGGAGGTGGGAAGAGCTCAACGGAGAGCGGCGACCCTTGTTTGGCGGTATCAGTGGCGATGAACGACCAGCGTCGTCCGCGATCGAGAAGGTTTCTATCGCGCGAAGAGAAGAGGGCGAAAGAGAGTCTAGTGTCGTGGCCGACGATGGCTCTAGCGGCGAGTGTCGACGCCATGAACGGTGGACTGCGGTGGCTGGTTGGGTGGTGGCTGGTCGTGGTCGTGAGTGGCGGAGGTGAGTGTCTCTGGAGGAGGAGACCCCAGGTCTCTGAAGCAGTGCAGATGTTGAAATGGGGGATTCAATTGGACCCCTAATGTTCTGAAAAAAAAAAAGAGAAGAGGCCTTGGGCCTGGCTACTGGGCCGTATTCTTTCTGCCCGCCACCACGTGCACTCTCATTCACACCCCATCCCAATTCTGCAAACAAACAAAAACAAAAAAAAGGGGGCATGGGCCGAGCAAGTTTCTTCACCACCCTGGTTTTGCCTTCTACACCCCCCTATGTCTATTGGGCTTTTCTTTGCTGTTTTACTTCCTGCACCTATCTTTCAAATGCACACACCACACTTTATTATTGTTTTTGTTGCCCTCTTTCTTAGGTTTGGGTTTACTTTTATTTTACTAGTTGAAACTCAATAGTTACTGTACACTCACTTTTGATAAAAATTAATGTTCAAAAAAAAGATTTATAAAATAAAAGAAAAGAATAATATAAAAATGATAAAATTATAAAAATGAAAAATGGCTTTTGAGTGCTCGTGCGATCGTCCGCATCAGCCTAGCACTCAACAGTTTCTTTCTTTCAAAAATAATACAATAGTTTTTAAAAGATTAAAGCACACGTGCGACCGTTCGCGTAGGCCTTGTGCTAAAAGCCTTTTCCCTTTTTCTTTTTCTTTCAAAAAATTGGCAAAAAAAATTATTTTCAAAGGTTTGAGCACACGTGCGACGCTTCGCGTCAGCTTTGTGTTAATAACCTTTTTTTTCTTCTTCTTTCAAAAAATTGAAAATTAACAAAATTATTTTAAAAGGTTTAAGTACACGTGCGACCATTCGCGTCAGCCTTGTGTTAAAAACCTTTTTCTTTCAAAAATTAACAAAAAGTATAAAAATATAATGTTTTCAAACAATCATCTAAACATAATGCCAGAACTACGTGATCCTTGATTCTCTACCAAGAGTAGAGATACTTAGGAGCGAGGCCAGTCCTTATCAGGTTCACTTTTCCCAAAAATCCAAATTTTCCAAACAAATCTTCCAAACAAATCTTCCAAAGAAATTTTCCAAACAATTCTCCAAACAAATATTCCAAATTGTTTATTAGAACTACATAACCCTGATTTCTCAGTCTGACTGAGAATACGTAGGAGCAAGGTCAATCCTTGTCGGGCCCAAAAAACACAAAAAATATTTTGTTTTCTTTAGAGTTTTATTTTATTTTTCTTTAGGGGAAGTTAAACATTTTTGAAAACCACATTTTATTCGCGTATTTAATTAAAGGTACTGCCTTAGGGCAGGCGTTGTAGGGTGCTAATACCTTCCCTACACGTAACCGACTCCCGAACCCAGAATCTGGTTTTCGTGGACTGTGTCTTTTCTTTATGATTTTTCCGTAGTTTTCCAGAATAAACTATGGTGGCGACTCCAAATCTTTTTTTTTTCCGTAAACGGTTTTTCTTTTTTGGATCGTCATCGTCCCGTCGCGATTTCCCCGTTGCGACAATGTCAACAAATGTTCACAAACCAAATTAATTCATAAAACATAGAGACTCAACAAAATAATATCACAGAGAAACAAAATACAGACCATAAATGAATGGATAATCACATAGTGATGTCAACATATTGTTTTTAACACTGTAACCTCAAAATCAATAAAAAAAATACAATATAGAATAACATAGAAGATGAAAGCAACAGTACAAATAATTTATATGTATTAATTGATAAGTAAAAAAAAAATTGTCACTTTAAATTAATAATTAAAAAAAATAAGAATTCAAAGTTCTTCAAAATAAATTTAAAAATATTCTAAGAATTTTATCCATAAATGAACCAAAAACTAATTACAAGAATTTATAAATATATAATTATACAATGAATCGGAAAACAAATTCTTCCAACCAACTAATTAAACCTATCCAGTTAATTAGGTTGATTTCACTGATTAAGTTAATGCAACAAATTATCTAATAATCATAATGACAAAATATATATATATATATATATATATATATATATAGAGAGAGAGAGAGAGAGAATTTTTAATTATATATAATTACAAGAATATAAAAAAAAATACAAAATTACATAACAATATCTGCACCATACCCAGAACACACACTATAAACAAACGCGATCTTTCTCTAACACTAAAATTTGTGTATGGTAAGATGAATGGACCCTGTTTTCTGAATTTGATTGTTAATCATAGCCTAAATTAAAGGAATGCGTGTTTGACTTTTTCCTTGATTTTTAATTCTGAATATATTTTTAAATTTTATCGGATTTATATAGATCATGAATCTTGTATTTATATAATCTTAAATATAGTAACTATTTTTATAGTGTTTATATAATATTTAAATATTTTAAATATTACAAATGTTATGTATAATTAATTATTGTTTTTTATGTTCAGCTTATTATTATGCTGATTAACTATTATAGATATTCTGTTATATATAATTAGTATTTCTAATTATAATTATTTTAATTTGTTTTTCTCATTAATAATTTTACTTTGTTAATTTGTATAACTTTTTTTGTTATTTTAATTCAAATTATATTGTTATAATTTCTTCTAAGAAGTTCTATGTTGTAAAACTTTTATTGTTTTAATTTCTATTCATATTGATATGATGTAATGTGTAATATTCCAAAAATTATAGCATAATACCATAATAGGAGTTAATATATAATAATATTATAGGACAGTCACTGGAATTAAAGTAATATTTATAGAAGTCCTAAAAACACTTAAAATTTAAAACTTCACAAGGAGCATAAGTTTATTACAAACCGTATGAACAAATCGAACGGTTTTACCACTAAGTTTAAACCGAACGGTAGTACAAAGATGAGATATACCGAATGGTTATACAATTAACCTGTATAAATCGAACGGTTTACAAAAGATAGGTTTAATAACTACTAACCGAGTAGTCCTAAACTAAACTTCGAGATTCTCGTCTTCTAGTGCTTGTTCCAGTGAATACTCTTCAACTTCTGCTCACATCCACAGGATGATCATCGTAAGAGAAAAGATAACCGAACGGGAAACATAAGACAAGACAAGAAATGTAGGGTAAGCTAGTGTAATTTAATTAATCATGAGAACATAAACAACACATAATCATGTATTCAAACAAACATGTGTAACATGCAATCATCATACATATACATTTCAAGCAATATCCAAACATAACATGCATACAATGACCGACTCCTTGATTTGATCATTTGAATTGTATGAATATGTAGCTTATGGTCATTTTTGCACCCAGGTGGTGTAGTAACTGGAAACCCCTCAACTGCCACCTGAGGTTAGCCCGTTATACCTCACCTAAGGTCTCCCCTAGACTAGGGCCTCCTGCCATTCTCACCACATGACTTACCATCTCTACTTGAGAATTGGTAATCATTAGAATTTCAGGATGAACGTCGTGAATGTCAATATCCATATTCAAACTTTACCAATTCAACCACCAGTCATTGAGATATTCCTCCTTGGAATTCTCTTCCATACCACTTGAAATATAATGTTATCATACTGCCTCATCCAATATACATATATAATTAAAATTAAACCAACCAGGAAAACAATCATCATCATTGAGTATAACCAAACTGAAGAGTTTCACATCTCCTATGAACATGACCGAATGGAAAATACACCTGATATATGAACATAACTGAATGGAAAATACACCTGATATATGAACACGACCAAATGGAAAATACACCTGATATATGAACATGACCGAATGGAAAATACACCTAATATATGAACATGACCGAACGATCATAGAAGGAGTAAGACTCAAGCATAAACCGAACGTCTTTGTAGCCTAACACTCGAACAATCGAATTCTAAAGCTTACACCGAACATTTAAATCATGGACCGAATACTTATAACTTAGAATGAATACTATCGTCTTAGACCAATCCCTATTGACTTAATCCTGAACAATAAGAACTTAGGCCGAACACTACTGGTTTGGACCGAACACTTTTAGCTTAGTCTGAACTCTATTGACTTATACCGAACATAATTACCTTAAACCGAACACTATTGGGTTGAACAGAACACTATGGGTCTAGGCTGAACACTTTTGGCTGGGATCGAACACTGATAATATAACCGAACTTTTTATAAATAAATACTTAATCATTTTAGCCGAACATGCTAAGAAACCGAATGATAGTACAAGCTGAGTACTCCAAGAACCGAGTGTCAGTATAAGACTGAACACTACCAAGATCGAGTGTTAGTACAAGACCGAACACTACCAAGACCGAGTGTCAGTACAATACCGAACACTACTAAGACCGATCGGTCATTAACTAAAGTTCTACCAAAGAAGAATTCAGTTACGACCGAACACACACAACAGACCGAACAGTCACGGATGACCTCTCAGCGACAACTAATAATTCTGCAGAATACTGCAGAATTATGATCAAGCTCTATTCCTTCCCACTTCACTCCATTTATCATTCCTAAACTTACCCATTCAAATATGCAATAACATCCATATCACATATACATCAATTAATCAAACCAAACATCATACAAACATACAATAATTCAAAACAGAGAATCATAATTAAATTATACAAGCTTCTCTTACCTCGAAACCCAGCTAATTTCTACACTTCCACTGTTTGCTTAAGCCACAAGTAGCTTCTAAGACAACCTACAACGTTCTGATCGGTGAAAAAGGACAAACCAGAGGATCAAAGACAAAAAATAAATTCAGAGAAGGGCTTGATGAACACATGCAAGACCAAACAGTGCTTTGCATGTGACAGAAATGCATGGACCATAAAAGACGACAAGATGGGACTTACCACTTCAAAACCACAACTTGATCGGTTTAAATGAAAGTTCTTGACGCCAGGAGAGCTCAAACGTTGCCTGAAGGATGATCGAAATAATCAGAGGGTGAAAATTTGTAGAGAAAAGAAGGAAGGAAGGAGAAAATGGAAGTTCAGAATTTTGGAGAAGAAAGATGCATGTAGAGAAATGACAACATAATTTAAAATCCTAGATTAAATACCACCGTCAAAAACCAATCTACCATTTAGCTACACACTTGTCTTCCATTTTTTGAATTTATGATTCTCTTACGCTTACCTGGCTTCCCTTTCTTCATAATTTATTCATCTTGACATAATGTTTCCTTTTCTATGTTACGTTTGGATTTATGATTATTTATAAATATATTTTATTTGAATTTTATTTCAAATTCAATTCGTAAAAATTGTTCACAACAATTTTCAAAGTTCACATTCTTCTTTAAATAAAATATTATCTTTTATTTTGAATACATCTTTTATTTTGCTTTTAAGATTTCAATTTTATTGCATTGCATTGTGGTCCATCAATCAAATTCTAAAAATGGATCTTAAATAGTCTTAAAATACTTTATACTATAGATTATATTATATGCTATCAACAATATAAATAATATATTTATAATATAATTAATAACATTGTTTATATATATATATATATAATTATTTTTTATTTTGAAAGGTTTCCTTCCTAAATAGTAGTAATGATTATAATAAACAAAATTACTTTGAATATATATTTATCTTAACAAAAGTTATCATAAAAAGTGTTCACGATTTACTTAAAAAATATGGATTCTTCGGTTATTTTTTTTTTAATTTATTTTCAACATTATTTTACAGCTCAAAAGTTTACATTCGGGTTGATTATTGAGTTTATTTTGTCATGAAAATAATTACAAATATGATAAAAATATTATTTAATATTATGTCCATTAAAATAGGAAACACTACTAATATCAAATTAACATGATTTTAAGTTTATTTTAAAATTAATATATTGGATATTTTTATTTTTTTTATCTTTTAAACTTCTGAAGTATTTCAATTCAATTAAATTTTCTAAGAGTGATTTCAGATACTTAAAACGTATTGTAACAAGAACAAAATATTTGATTAGTATGTGTAAAACTATTTGAGGAAAAATTTACAAACAAATTTTATTTTAATGGAGATTGAACTTTAACTATAAATAAGAATTATTATTATAAGTAGGAAAATATTTGAAGATTAAATCTTATGACTTAATTAAATTTAGGATAATGATACTTAGACAACATTTTTTTGACAATATTTGAACATCATCTACGTGTCATCCTGTGATTGGTCCAAAATTATTCCACAATCAATAATAATAATCATAAACACTACCATGGACCAATCACAGAATGACACGTAGATGATGTTCAATTGTTGTCAAAAAAAAAATGTTGTTTAAGTACCATTATCCTTAAATTTATTTCAAGTGATATTTTATAATCTTTTAACTCTTATTATTCATATATTTGTATTCTTTATTATTATTATTATTATTATTTTATTAGTAAGGTATGGTAACTTCATGTTATTTATTATTATTACTTTTATTTTATTATTGATGTTTTTATAACATTGTTTTCATTTATTTATCGTTATTATTTATCTACTTAGCAACAAATGATAGTGGAAAAATATACACAGTTATTTTATATACAAATGCATAACTAGAAAAAAAATATACTAATATTTCACATAAAATATTGTTGGAGATATTATAAGTTTATGTACATAAGTGAATATTGAAATTTAAATAGATTGAGAATAAAATATTAGAGATATTATAAATTTAAATATATATATATATATATATATATATATAGATAGATAGATATATTATTGAAATTTAAATAGGTTGAAGATAAAAGATTAGAGATATTGCAAATAAACAAAATTGTTATACAAATTAAATTTTCAAGAGGAATATTTGATTTTTCTTTTGCTTTCTCCATTCTTCTTTCATATATTGGGGGAATTTTTGTGTGTGTGATCAGATAACTCTCTTTATAATGAGTTTGTTTTGTGATAATTTATTTGAGATATTCTCTAAATTACTTGCAAAAGTCATATACAAATCCATGTCTACATGCATGTTATTTTCAAAGTTTCCAAAATAAACTTATTTTGCATTTAAGGAAGCTTAACATGCATTTTTAAGAGAGGACACTGGTTTTTTCATTCATCCAGGAATGTCCATTGATGTAAGTGGATGGTGCAATCTTCTAATTGAATTTTACCCCTTGCTTGGAGAAGAATCATCATCAGGGGTGTTTAAAAATGTTCTAGCATATTTTTTTTAAGAGCATCAAGATTTTATGTTCAAGTAATGACTTGGTTCTTTGTTCTGTGGCAAGTGAGAATGAAGTAAACATTTTTATCATCAACCCAACAACACAATCTTACTTACTTATTCCAACTCAATAGCACCTTCAAAATAATAGTTTTTATTATCATAAGGTTGGTTTTGTATGTGACTTTGATTGTAATATTATGATGTATCACCTTATTGATAATTTAGATTAGTGGTGAATGCAAAGTGTATAAGGAGGGAGTGTGGAAAGCAAAAGAAAGATTTTTCACTGGTGTTAGAAATTTAAGATTTGATATGTTTGTGCATCACAAAGAAGTTATTCACGTCATATAAGCTCGTTCTCATAATTTAACAAGAAACAACCCTTATTTTAGACCCTACATCATGTCATACAATTTTGAGGATGGTAAATCAAGATTGTTGAGGGTGTCCAAAGAAACAAGAAAGAGTTCTCATGACAAAAGGTGTGAATAGACATTTTCAAATGGGGAAAATGACTAATTCAGATCAATCTATTTGTTTAGTGAGATTGAGAAAGAGAATATTTATTGTATGGATTTTGACAAAGTATGAAACAAGTTTGTGGAGAAAGATTTTGAAGATAAGATTGAAGGTAATTGGACTTTTGGAAAATGATCCTTCTCAAATAACACTAAAAAGTTTTTTAGTATTAAATGGAAAACTTTTGGTGTTATGCTACGCATAACAATGTTTATATATATGGTTTGAGTCATAAAATAATTCATAAATTTTGAAATCATGAAACTGAGTTCAATTCTTTGGGTTTCACTTTTTATAAGGATAGCTTGTAGAGGTATGATATTGAACCAAAACTTTATCTCTACCTATTCATGTGTAATAGTTTTAATATTTTTTTTCTCATTAATAATTTCACTTTCTTAATTTATATAACGTTTTTTGTAAGTTTAGTTCAAATTATATTGTTATAATTTCTTCTAAGAGTTCGATTTTATATAACTTCTTTGTTTTAATTTTGAATTTTATTGTTCATATTAATATATTGTAATGTTTTTTTTCTATGTCACGTTTGTGTTTATCTGAATTTTATTTCAACATTTAAATTGTTGATCAAAATATTCAAAGTTCACATTCTTCTTTAAATAAAATATTATATTTTATTTTGAATATATCTTTTCTTCGTTTGAGATTTAAATTTTATTACACTGTATCATTCTCCATCAATCAAATTCTAAAAATGGATGTTAATAGACAAATTATTCTGAAAATTATGTTTATCCGTAGGTCCTAGATCCAGGTGATCTTGGAGTTACGTAGTTGGGAAATGTTGAAGTTGAGGAGAACTGATTCTTTTACACACGATGGGAGAGGATAATATACACAATATCTTAGGTAATTGGAGTCTATAATAGGTACTCTGATTTCAGTAATCTTACAAATTCAAGCACCGAAGGGAAATTCCTATAAAAACTATGTCTAAATTGATCATTTAGTTTGTTAGTATTGCATGTTTGAATACCTGGAAAGTTTCAGTTGAATGAAATATCTGGCAATTGTCTGCATGAGCATGGTGATTTAACCCCCATGTAACGATATATATGAAAAGACTCAGCGTACCAGTGAACATGTATCTTTAAGAAACACAGAAAGAAAATTTGAAAAAGTCAAATTTTACAAAGTTATGTACAAAGCAGAAGAAGAAGAAGAATGAACACTAAATTAGGGTTTCAATGAAATTTTCCCTATTTTTTTTTTCAAAAATACGAAATTCCACTCCATTTTGCCACATTGTTTAAAAAAGTCACTCTCAACATGTCAATGTGCAACATCCTTGTACTTTTAACTTAGTTCAACCAATTTAAGGCAAAGTTCAATTACATCAATTTTTCATCAATAGAAATCAAATAAAAATAAAATTAAGTGAAAGATCAATTTAAAACAAAAAAACAAAATAATAAAAACTTCAAAAATGATTTAATCTATTTTTAATTATTATAAAAATTGTATTATGTGACCATAAATATAAAAACTCTTAAATATAAAAACATAATTCCTAAATTAAAGTTTATTATAAGATATCCCAGTTGTAGGTGGTCCAATCGTAATTCTGCTCGATGCTAACTAATGTTGTCTTACACAAAGATGACTAAGATTGGACTCCTCACAGTGTGTTTGGCAGAGACCCATTGTAAAAACCCTTGAGCATATTCCGCAGTTTCATTGCCCGACTCTATACGGCTGAATGACACTGAATATGCCTCTTTCTGATTTGCTTCTGAAAAGTTCAGTTTATCTGGCTGGACCTTCACATTGACCCCTTCTGGCGCTGTAAACTGGACAACATAAGACGAGTTGGCCTCACCTACATTTGTTACAGTCCTTGTGAATGTTTGTGGGGAACCAAGCACCACAGAAAATGAGGGATAGTTGAGCTCTCCTTCGGGAATGCTTGAAATCCCAGAGCACACAATCGTTTTATGTGCAATGATACCAACCTCCGTATCTCCGTAGCCTAAACCACAGAGATAAGGTATATAATCATCTGGCGTAATATCATAAACTAGCCCGGGGTCATTTGCTCTAGATGGATTCACGTGGCCAGAACCTGTGGCAAAGATATCGGCAGGTTGAAGTGTTTCGTCAACAATGAGTTTCTGTTCAGAATTGGTTATGTCTGCAGAAGTCATTATGGCAGATTTTATGGCAGCTGGTGACCAGTCAGGATGAGAGCTCTTGAGCAAAGCGGCTACGCCACTAAGATGTGGGCATGACATTGATGTGCCAGAAAGGATGTTGAAAGTGGATTTTGAATCAGTATGGTTGTTAAGGGGGAATGGCCAGGCAGCTAGGATGTTGACGCCTGGTCCTATGATGTCTGGTTTCAAAATACCAGGACTGGGCAAGTTGGGACCTCTTGAGGAGAAGGATGAAACGGCCGGAGATAGGGAGTTTCCTATCACAGTTCCCTTGAATAAAATGGTAGCTGTAGGTGTTTCAGTTGAATTTATGTAGGCTATAATCTTAAGTCCAGCATCATAGCTTACATGTGTTGCAGGTAGAACATGTACATCAGCTAAGAGACTGAAGCCATTGCTTTCATCATTCATGATAATCATGGCTGCACCACCAACTCTCTTTACTTCCTCCCCTTTGGAAATTCTTCCTGTATCCCCTCCTCTCTCACACAGAACAACCTTGCCGCCGAAATCAATATAGTTCAGGGATCCCCTAGCACAAAGTGCAGCTTTAGTTTTGCCATTATTACCAGCATAGGCTAAGGGTAGCAGTGTTGGAGTATAATTGGAAGGCTGGAAAACAGATTCGCCGTCAAATTCTTGCCCGTTTCCTAGCTGTGCTGTTGCTACAATACTTCTGTCAACATTGCTTGCTCCAACTGTGAGAATCCAAGGGGCTCCATTCCCCAAGGAGCCAGGGAAAGGGCCAGAGTTCCCCGCTGCACAACTTACAAAGATTCCCTTCTGCATTGCTGCAAACGTGGCTATTGCAATGCTATCATAAAAAAAGGGAGCTGGCTCGTTTAGGCCAAGGGATATTGATATTACATCCACGCCATCCTCCACAGCTGCATCCAATGCGGCCAATACACTGCCTTCTGGGCAGTCTTTTCCCAAACATACTTTGTATATTGCCAGGTGAGCATGAGGGGCAATCCCTGCTGCTGTGCCTTTGGCATTTCCTAGTACTTCTGCATTATCAACAAAAGCACCAGCAGCTGTGCTTGCTGTGTGAGTCCCATGTCCATCTTCATCAATTATTGCATCTGCTCCTTTCCTTGCACTCACTTCTGGGCCAAAATTCCTTGCTCCAATTAGTTTGTTGTTACAAGTTGTTGCCTTGAATTCACATCTTCCTCTCCATCTGGGTGGCGGTGGTGGCATTCCTGCATCACTAAATGATGGATGGTCAGGCATGATTCCAGAATCCACCATCCCAACAATTACTCCCTTTCCAAAGTTCGATTCCTTCCACAGTCCCGTTTGCTGGTGCAACCCCAAAACTTGTGGGGTATGTGTGGTTTGAGGATGTAGCATCATTTCGGGGCGAGCATAGATAAAGCCATCCTTCTTTTCCACTTCTCTCAGCTCTTGTTCCGTCAGTCTTGCAGAAAAACCACTTATCACGTGCCGATATGAATAAATTATTCGTGGTTGTTCCTCAGAGCTCATAATAGAAGGTGGCAAAAATGAATGATACCAGCTCTCTAAATCATCTAATTGAGCAAGTGTCCTATCCTGCGGCCCCTTCACATGAACAATATATGTTTTTGAACTGCTTTTAGCAAAATGAATATGGAAGCTCAACACAAAAGTGAGAAGAATGAAAACGAAACAATTCATGTTTAGCAGAAGCTTTCTGCTTGACGGATGAATAAACAAAGGTTCTTTAGTTGAGTGTGCTTTGAACACACGTATAATAGGAAATAGATCTTGTACAAAACAAAGGAGGCATATGCATATGTTAGAAGCCCATATTGTTTAGTTAGTAGTGTTACCCATATAATATAATGAGCTTGGCCGTTCAATTTCTATTATTTAATTCTGTCGTTGACTCTTTGTTTTGTTGAGAAATTCTGAAAGTGCAACCTTTTGTTATGCGTAAACGGGCATAAACTGCATAGCTCAACGCTATGGTAAAGAGTTGTGAGTGTTTTTTTTTTTGTGAATAATCTTTCAACATTTTTTTACATTGATAAAAACTCAGTTATTTATTATTGGTCTTGTTTAAACACATATTTACTTTTTACGTATGGTCTAGAATAAATTTTTATATTTTTAAAGAAGAAAAAATAAATAATGTTAAATGAATGTAAAATATTAGATCAATTTCATTTCATGTCTCATAAAAATAGGTTCGCTCTCTATTCAATAGGACTTACATAAATTTATTCATAATTAGGGGTAGTGAGGTTAGTCAAATATTTTTATAATTTTACATTATTTTGTGCATATAATTTTATTGGTGAAATGATTCTTTAGAAGCACCTTTCGAAACCTAAAAGACACCTAGAAGACGGACAGGGAATAATTTCTTAATTTTGCCTCTTGATTAATATGTTTGTGTAGGTTACTAGAATAATTATTACTAATATATAAACTAAACATTCCTCAACTCAATTCAATTATGAAAACATCCTTTCAAATATTAATACAATATTAAAGTTTAATTGTTTTTTTTTTCCGGTTATGCTGGAGTATGTCAAGTTCATCTTCCTTCTAAAAAAGTTTTAATTACATTTAAACTTAGTTTAATTTCGTTCAAATATAAATAAAATTTGTCTAAATCAAATTTCTTATGTTAAATAGATAATAGAAATGGTATTAACTTTTTTTTCTTTCATTCCACTTTTTATCTATCTAACTATTACGATTATATATATACCCTTTTTTAAATAAAAAATCAATGTTTTAATAATATAAAAAGACAAAAACTATATATATATATATATATATATATATATATATATAATTGTGTAAATATATCTATATATTTTTTTGCGTCCAGGTTCAAAAGAATGTTAAATTAATAAAAACATTATAATAAAGTTAAATAGAAATAGAATTTGTAAAAACTCAGTAGTATTTAAACAAATTTAATAAATAAAAATAAAACATAGACGAAGAGAGAAAAAACTACAGCTTATGCAAAAAAAAAGTTAATTTTTTTATGAACTGTTAGTTGGCAGTTTTCATTTCATGTCTCATAAATTTATTGGTGAAATGATTCTTTAGAAGCACCTTTCCAAACCTAAAAGACACCTAGAAGACAGACAGGGAATAATTTCTTAATTTTGCCTCTTGATTAATATGTTTGTGTAGGTTACTAGAATAATTATTACTGATGACATATATAATATATAAACTAATTAAACATTCCACAACTCAATTCAATTATGAAAAGATCGTTTTTAATATTAATATATGAATATTAAACTCTCCTATAACTTGAACGAGTCTTGTAATTCAGTAATGAGTAGAAAAATTATTCATGTTTGAGTTGTTCTTCTACCATTTCATAACAATATATACGCTTTTCTCTACATCTATTATATACGTTTCTGTTATGTTATATAATTGTATTGCCTTGTCTTGCTAGATCACTTACACATGTTAATGTGATGAATGTTTTAATGCACACTGAAACTAGTTGTTGAAAAAGGGAGAAAAATTAACATTGCCATTTATAGGTTAGTTAACTTTTACTCTTAGGTTTAATAAGTGGTTTTCGTTTTTTTTAAGTTGTAAATTGGTTTCTCAAATTTTTTGTTTTAATTATTTTTTTTTTTGGAAAATTGAAACAATCGTGTTCTTTCTATAGTTATAACACACTTAAATAAATAAGGTATTGTGTTATTTTTTTTTTAAAATATTTTATTTTATTTTTTACTTTTTTATATTTAAAAAATATAAAAATTTGTCATGTGAAACTAACATTTTGCCACACCATAATGACAGTGTAATGTCAGTGTCATATATTATTCATGCCACATTTTTTTAGTCTCAATTTCACTCTTATACTTTTATTTTGTCCCAATTTAATTTTAATTTTTTTAAAATTAAATATTTTTGTCTCTTTCTAAATTAAAACAAAATTTAATTTGTATATAAATATTATACACATATTTTAATTAAAAATGATATTTTTATTAAATATTTTTAACAAGATTAAATTTGTTTATATTTATAATTTAAACTAATATCAATTTAAATTCAATATATATATCTTTTGAAAAATTTATGTATCGAAGGAAGGTAAAATTCAACAAAATACTTACAATTTACAGTATTGTATCATCTACATTTGAGAAAGTTTCAATTCAAAGTTCATTTAACATTTCTCTATTTTCTTTTCTAGTTTAAACATAAAAATGTTTGTCTTTGAATTATGTTAATTGAAGTTTATTGTATGTTTCTGGAAATGTTTCTTCTAGATTTTTTAATTTACGAAAATGAAAAATTTATTTCTAATATAAATTAAAAGAACTCACAGTTAATTTATTTGTTTGTAAAATAAACAAATTTAGTATTTATTTTTTAGGAATATATATATATATATATATATATATATATATATGTGATGTAACGAGATAATTATCTGTGTTCTTTTCAAACAAAAAAATTAAAGATAAAAAAAATTATTATGATGGTAGGATTAGTAATAGGCTTAATTACCTTTTTAGTTTCTAAGGAGCTGAATTTTCGTTTGATACCCGCTTATAAAAGTGATGTAATTTGGTACCCAGGTTACTAATTTTGTTGTTATTAGGTCCATTCCGTTAAGTAGCTTGCAACTTTTCTTCTCTCTCCTCTGTTATTGATGACACTTCTATTTCTCTCTTTTATTTCTCTCTCTCACCATTATAATTACCTCTCATATTTTTCTCTCTCTTCTATTTCTCTCTTTCACCATTATCATTTCTCTCTCTCTTCTTGGAACAGATTTAGTGGACTGTGTTATCTTAAGAATTCAGAATCCCGCATGCTGCACGTTTCATCCATTCCCACATAATATCCAGCTAGACGCAACTCAGTCTCAACACCCCATTCTTTGACTGGGGAACAGATTCAATTTATGAAAATGCACGCTAAGCAAAATCTCTCAAACCAGAAAAAACACACAAATATTGTACTTGTTCACACTATGGTCCAACGTAACATGTAGTGGATAATTTTGTAGATTAGTTTTTTCAACTGTCGAATTTGTTTAAATAGTGCATTAACTATTATTTTTAGTCATTTAATTTTTAAAAATTTAACAGTTTAGTTTTTACTAAAAATAGTTCGATAATTTGTATTTTAGTTCAGTTAATTAGTTTTTTTAGTTAAAATACCATGATACCATAATAACTCTACGTGATTTTTCCTTTTCCTTCATAAATGCTGGGCATGAAATGATAAATCATATATTAGATATCTCATTAACTTTATATTTGGATGAAGTTTTAAATAAACCATATATATGTAATACAAGCTGGTTACCAACGTAAAATCAACTTGTTAGCGAAGAGAAGAACACCAATGATTAAACAAGAGAGGAAGATACGTTATGAATGGAAGAAACCAATCAACCAAACCAACAAACAATAAATTATAAATTTGAGACAATCTACGAATGACAAACGTTTGATTTTAATAAAAGCTAATGGTCAATCTCTTCCAAGTGACAGTGACTGGATCTACAAGGCTGCTTCGAAAACCCAGTTAAGAACGTCATGTGTTTCAACCAAATCACCGGTGGCGGCAGAGAAACCAACTCTGATCCATTCTGGCAAAACAGTTTTATAATCAACAGTAGTAGAGACAGTGGCATTCCTATTGTCTCCAGGGTAAGACACAAACGCACTCAAATGCTTGGACTCAGAGTTATGGTTTATGCTCGCATGTGCCACAACATTATCCGTTCAAGTTCACTTGGCCATGCTACGGTTGCCACTGACTTAATGGAGTCAACATCAATTCCAATGTGAGGAGACTGAGAAGGTGAATTGGGGTCCCAGTCATTGGTATAACTATCAAACTCAATCGCCACTATTTGGTTTTTGGAAGGATCCAATGCAATTTCTGGGTTGAAAAGTCCAAGATACCCTTTGCTTGAGTTTCTAGGTAAGTGAAGGTCGGCTGGTGAAGAAAGCAAAACCATCAGCATGAAGGGTTGAGCCATTAGGGTTCACAACAAAGGAGAAGCCAGAGCTGAAGTCCGCTAGGTTTCCATTGTTTTTGTCCCATAGGTGTATTGGTGTGGTATGCACTGCTCGACCAACACTGTGAGGAAGAGAGGAGGAGGTTGAGGTTGGTTTGGAATGTGGTGTTTGGTTGGTTTTTGGTGGAGTCTATGCAGACATCGGAAGTGTATATTGGCGTTGTTTTGAAGGAAGAACTAAAGAAGAAGAAGAAAACTGAGGAAATTGCTAAGTTGTTGGAACGAGGCATGTTGGTGACGTTGGTTTGAAGAAAACAATAAAAATAACAGAAAAAATGCAAGAATAAATTAAGGTAATGGTGAGAGAGAGAAATAGAAAAGAGAGAAAAAGGTGAGAGATAGTTATAATGATGAGAGAGAAATATAAGAGAGAGAAATAAGTGTCAGTAATAACAGAGGAAATAGAAGAAAAATATCGTCACGTAAACTAAAGTTTACAAGCTACTTAATGGAAGGCACCTAATAACAACAAAATTAGTAACCTGGAGACCAAATTACATCACTTTTAAAAACGGGTATCAAACGAAGATTCTGTCCCCAACTTGAAGACTAAAAAGGTAATTAAGCCTTAGTAATATTCAATAATTGTTTGATGTTGAACAGAGTAAAAGAGAGGAATTAACACTTTTCAATAATGGAATGATTAAACCTTCTTTTTCTAACTCAGATGCACAAAAAAGTCTTATCCATAAATATTATAATATATTTTTTTAATAAATTATTTAAAATTTATTGTTTATGATTGCTTGACACACACAAATTGTTAAGATATTGAAAAGTGTATTGACAAAAAAAACTGTTGTGTTAAGAGGAACATAAGAGAGATAAAAAAAAAGTTAAAGTCACTTTTGTCTATTTAAAGAAAAAATTTGATTGAGGCAAATTTTATCCATGTTTGAATGAAAGTGACATTTTTAAATCAAACTTAAATGTAATTATTTTTTTTAAAAGAACAACTTGACACACTGCAACCAAATCGAGGACAAAAAAAAAATTAAACCTAATATTAAACTCTCCTATAACTTGAAGGAGTCTTGCAATTCATGTAGAAAAATTATTCATGTTTATGTTGTTTTTCTACAATTTTTGAACAATATATACGCTTTTCTGTACATCTATTCTATACGTTTCTGTTATGTTCTATGACTGTATTGCCTTGTCTTGCTAAAGCACTTACACATGCATGGTAATGTGATGAATGTTTTATGCGCACTGAAACTAGTTGTTCAAAAAGGGATAAACATTAATATTGCCATTTATACGTTAGTTAACTTTTACTTTCAACTATCCCCGTTTTATTTATTAGAAGTTGCGGTTTCTCAAATTATTTTTTGGCTCATTTGCGTTTTTTTTTTTGGAAAATTGAAGCAATCAAGTTATTTATGTTAATATGTAACACTGTTAAATAGATGGATCGAGTTAGTTTGTGTGTTTTTTTTAAATATTTTTATTTTTTAAAATATAATAATAATTTGTTATGTATAAAACTAACATTATGTTAATGATAGTGTAATATGACAGTAACAATGTCATGTGTCACTGTCATGCCATGTGTCACTATGTGTTTATACTAGAGTTAAAATTAAAAAATATTTGTTGTTTTCTTCATATTTTCTCATGTTTTCAATACAACCCTTTCGTAAAAGTATGTTTACAAATTTTTCTATAAGTTTAATAAAAGATAATTGAACCAATCTTTTTTATTCATGTCAACATTTCGTATATAAGTTATTATGTTGGCGATAATGTCCTCTCCCATGGTAAACTGTAAAATCTGAGAAAAATGTAGTAATTAAGAAATAAAGTGGTTTTAAGATTATGTATTTGTTTTGGTGTGGTTTGGGGGTCCCTTGAAACGTTTTGAGTTGAACCAGCGACTGGACGGGCGGGCGTTGCTTCGAGTAATCCAGGTGGTGTGGAAGACCAGGCGGTTACCTATTTGTTGAGGACTGGACGCGTTGGCGAAGACCGGACGAGTTCTCTCCTCCTCGTATCCCAGTTGTAGTGTTCGTCTCCCTCCTCGTTCTCTAAGTCGGGTGGGCGGGTACCTATCAAAGGCACTCCGACACTCAAGTCAGTTAAGTGATCGAACGGTTATCAAGGGATGCAAGTAATGCATAATATGCAGCGTGTGCAATCTGTCTAGAAATCATACCTGAGACTCTTATTTATACTGGGTGTAATGGACTTTTACCTTCCGTAGGCCTGATGACGGCCCAATCATGCCTTAATCTCCATTAGGGGCTTTAATCAACTATCACCGCTTATAATCTAACCATCTGGTCGGCCGGGTGATTGACCGCCCTGGATGGTCGGCCTAGGTGTGGATGGACGACCTAGGTGTGGATGGTCGGCCTAGGTGTGGATGGTCGGCCTAGGTTGTGTGCAGGAAACCGTACGGTACATTGGGTACCATACGGTACAATATTATTGTTTGATAATTGGTGTTTGATGTTTAAGTATTTCTTAAAATTATAATTGTTATGTTAGTTATTTGATGTTATTATTAATTAAGTGCAACACATGATTGGTATATTCCTAATTTGGTGATTTGTGTGTGTGATATTATCAATGTGATATGTTGACTTGTTGATAGAAGGGTGATTTGGGATTGAATGGGTGTGAGTTTGATTTCAGGGAGAAAGAGAGTTAAAATAAACCTTTTTTTATTTATATTTTTCTTAGGGGCAAAATGATCTTTTACTTTTATTAATTGGTGTAGAAATTAAATAAAGGGGTGTAAGAAGTAAAACCATGCATGTAATTGAAGATATTTTATTTCGTTGGTTATTTTTAGGTTTAATACCTATTTTAGTCCCTCTTTTCGGGGGGTTTGTTCAAAGTGGTCCTCCCTTTTTTAAAAAGTTCACTAAAGTCCCACTTTTTACAAAAACGGTGCACGTTAGTCCTTTTTGCTAACAGCGTTAATTCTGCTAACGGCAGAGCTGCTCAGCTGGCAAATATTTGACGAATGGGCTGACGTGTTGATGAATGGGCTGTCATGTTGGCAAAAGACAGATCGAATCTTCTTCTTCCAAAAATCTTGTCGCGCTGTTCTCCCCTTTCCCACTTTCCCTTCTGCCCGCTCCGCCTCCCCCACCCTATCACCACCCCCATCCCCACCAAACCCCTCTTTCTTATGCCCCCGCTAACCCTAATTTCCAGAATTTCAAGAGACCTCGAATCCACCCTGCCGTTCCGTCCCACCACCCTCACAATGCCCAATTCAGTAGGTTGCGCAAGGCTGTTTCGATTTATCAACGGTTGTTCTGATTTGGTTCTCTTGCTTTGCAGGTCTGAGGAGGCACGATGTTGATGCGCGATGAGATGCTGTGGGGATGGTTTCTACGTGATTAGGGTTCTTTAATTTGGGGCTCTTTTCAATTGGGGTTTTGGGGCTGGTTGCGTTTCCTTACAGGTTTCGAAGGAGAAGTAATTTGGTGGTTGTGTTCTTGAGCGTGGTTGAGGATGAATGAGGAGTTGATGGTGGCCTTGGATGGTTGCGCGACGGTTCCGGTGACGATGGCAGCACAAAGAGGTTGATGGAATTAGGGTTGCAGCAACGACATCATCAAATCACTCTTAAATTCCATCTCTGCACCATTCGCCAACACGTCAGCCTAGTCGCCAACACGTCAACCCATTAGTCAAATATTTGCCAGCTGGGCAGCTCTGCCGTTAGCAGAATTAACGCCGTTAGCAAAAAGGACTAACTTGCACAGTTTTTGCAAAAAGTGGGACTTTAGTGAACTTTTAAAAAAAGGGAGGACCACTTTGAACAAACCCCCCGAAAAGAAGGACCAAAATAGGTATTAAACCTTATTTTTATTATCTTTCTAATAATATAATTAAGGCTTTTGGAACTATTATGTTTTGAATTAATCATGCATGTTTAATTGTTGAGGTTTTTGAAAAATGTTTCTGTGCTATAAAAAAAAATTAAATATTCATTTTTTTTAAACCCGTGACATAAAAAAATTAGGGTGTTACAAAACCAAAAAAATTGTTGCCTCTTACTTTTCATATAATCAACATACTCCTTACATGAAATGATATTTTTTATTTTGTGTATTTTTTTATCTATAGATAAATATTTATAATTCATTAATTAAGTTCGTTGAAATTTATATTCTGACTAACATTGATTATTGTAAAATAAAAAATTCAAAAAATCGAATAAAAGAAAATATTCAACTAAAACAAATAGAAAATAAAAATAAAAATTCTAATATCATGTTTTATTTATGTACAAATTATATCAATTATTATTTGTACTGTGTAGTGTAAATGGTCACAAACTTCTTTTTATTTGACTATAATACAAGGCTTATGTATAGAGGTTATTTTATATAGAGTCCTATAAGTTTATTTTGTCTCAATTTAATTCTAAATTTTTTAAAATTAAATAATTTTGTCTCTTTTCAAATTAAAATTAAATTTAATTTGTATATAAATATTATACATACATTTTTATTAAAATTAATATTTTTATTAAATATTTTTAATAAAATTAAGTTTATTTATATTTATATTTAGTTAATCATATAAATATTAATTATGTTTTTTAAATATACTTATAAGAGTTAAAACCATGTTATTAGTAAAAGTTAAAATTGAAATAAAATGTAAAAAAGTGTGGAAGAATAAAGGAACAAACGAAACTATCTTTAATAAATATTTCCATCAAATTTTCTTCAATTTTTTATTTAAAAAAAATGAAATTCTACATCATAATTATTCATTAAGTTACTGTCATTTCAAAAATTCACACACAAGTATACTACATCATAGTTTCCTTTTTTAACATATTTATATAATTAATTCAATGTAAAGTATAAATAAATTTTATCTTTGTTAAAAATATTTAATAAAAACATATTCTTAATAAAAATATTTGTATAACATTTATATACAAATTAAATTTTATTTTAATTTGAGAAAAAACTAAATTATTTAATTTTTAAAAACATTAGTATTGAGACTATTGCAGTGACACGTGATACCGCTACATTGTTATTGTCAACGTGACATAATTTCAGTTTGACATCTGATAAAACTTTTTTTAAATATTTTAAAAAATTGAAAAGTAAAAATAAAAATAATTAAAAAATATTAAAAAAACAGAGAAAAATTAATGTGAAATTCGTGACTAATAAGTTGGAACAGAATTGAGAACAGTCAATTTGAAATCAAAATCCAATAAATAATGTATTTTAAAAAAAAATATTCTTTCATGTTTAAAAAAAAAAATCATGGACTAAGTCTGGACCATAAAATTTTTTTAGACATTTTGGTCTTATAAATATTTTTAATAAGGACATTTTTAGTTTTGTGTATTTATTTCTATCCCGTGTGAGTTTAAGTTAAGAAAAATGTTCTTTTAACGATTTTTTTACAATTCTTTCATATATGATTTGTTATTAGTATGTTTCAAATATTTTTTTTAAAATAAAATTAAATGACCAATAAAATAATAATGACATCTGATTTATTATAAAAAATTGTTAAATTTTTTTTTAACATATAAAGTTTCCAAAATTAAATTACTTGGAATGAACATAATACATTTTATGAGAAACCATGAATTAAAAGAATTTCATAATGAATTAATTTGTGTAAAAAGATGTAAGTTCTGTTTTCTCTCTCTTTTTTAACCGCTAGTCTTTGCATAATTATTAGTTTTATATTTATTCTAAATAGTAAATTTACACTTGAGACGATGTATCATATAGATACATATAGATGATGTATTATTAAGTTTAATACTTAAATGATATATAGTCTAATGTCGAAACTTTAGACAATATTTGAATTATACCCAAAACTCAGGTTTATTTTTAAGTTAATATTTAAAATAAAGAGTTTAATGAGTTTTTATGTTATGTATTTTTTATTTAAAACAATTACAGACTATTTATAAATTGTGAACTGATAGATGAATGTTCAACACTAAAATTTCAAATATTATTAGTGTTCATTCTACCTTATTATTAAATGTATTTGTGGTAGAGTACTCAAAAGCTACTTTATTTATGGACACCCTTATCCAACTTTACCTTTATATTGACAAAACGATGCTTTACATAGAACTAATAAAAATTGATCTATTACTATCTTAAAAATGGATTCCATAAAATTAAGTTAGATTGTAAGATTAAACTTCTAAATTTCGTTAATTAAATTAGAATATATCTATAATCATATTTTAAAAATAAATTCAACGTGAACTAAATCAACATACACACACATATATCTTTATATATTTTTATTTGTAAAATTACCTGATAATTCATCCTCAAATCAGTAAATATTTACGAAATCAATACATTTTCATGAAAATATTATTTAAATTATGTCTTCCCATTATAACATTTCTCTGAAGTTTATTAATCATGAATTAGTATAAACATTTCTAATTGAGTATAAACCATGAATATTTAATACTCTAGTTTAATTTACCACTGTAACAATTGTACAATTTTAATTTAGATTTATTACATGATTTACAAAAATAATAATAAAGGTAAACAACTAATGAAAAACTAGTGTTTATTATAATCATTAAGTTTAAATTGAAAGTAATTTTGAACTATTAGTACGAAATAGATATTATATATATTCTCTAAATCCATCGAATTGAATATTCCCAAATCCAATTCTGGCTGGGAGTGTGTAAAGCGTTAAGAACTATAATAGCCCCAGTAATATCGAATGGAAGCTACTAGAAGCCCAATCCGTCAAGAAAAGTCTAGACCCGTCATGTAAGTAACTCAGTCGCCTCGGTTACCATAAAAGCCGAAGAAAGCACTCCGCCGCGCTCACACAGAGAAAGAAAATGGACGCATCCAAACTCAATCAATTGAAGCATTTCATCGAACAGTGCAAGTCCAACCCTTCCCTCCTCGCCGATCCTTCACTTTCTTTCTTCCGCGACTACCTCGAAAGGTGAATAAGTTCAATTCGATCATCATTCGTATTAGCGTCTTCCAAACCACGCTTCTATTAAGTTACTAACTTTGTGTTCTTTTTGATTATTCCTCCCAGTCTCGGCGCCAAGCTTCCCGAATCTGCATACTCTAAATCGGTACCCTAGCGTTACTTGCCGCTGTTTTTTTAATTTTCGCGCGTTGTGTGTGAATCCTTACGTAATATGTGATGCTTTGTGTTGCGTACGGTAGAGGGACGTGGAGAGCGATGACGACATAGAGGATGTTGCCGAGGAACAAGAGAAGGTGGAAGAAGTAGAGGAAGATGAAATAATTGAATCCGATGTTGAGCTCGAGGGTGATACATGCGAGCCTGATGATGATCCGCCGCAGAAGGTTTTATTTTGTTTAACTTTTAGAATAAACACAGTTAATTTAGTTGATTTTGGTTGCATTTGGGATTTTTGTTAAGGAAAATGTGTGTCACTTTTTCAGATGGGAGACCCCTCTGTTGAGGTCACTGAAGAGAGTCGCGACGCATCGCAGTTGGCAAAAGTTAAAGCCATGGAAGCTATTTCCGAAGGTATCCTTCATTGTACAGTGTATAATGCTGATGCATTTATGTGATTAATTTATTTGTTTTTAAATAGGGATTGTTGGGTATAACAATGCACAAGAAATGAAATTACAAACGCGATAAAGAGGACAACTGGTCGTTCGTATCAGTATCAACATTCTTTGAAGGGACAAAAAGTAATTTGTTTTTACATAGTGATTGTTGGGTAGTGTATGGATCCACAAGCAATACGCAAGAAATGAAATTACAAACGCAATAAGGAAGACAACTGGTCGTATGTATTTGTGTCAATGATTCTTTGAAGGGACGAAAAACAATTCTATCCGTATGGTATATAGCATTTTTTTAATGGCTTGGGTTCTGAATTCCTGTTGATGGTTAGTGATAGGCCAACCAGAATTTACAGAAACATTCAAGACAGGTTCTTGAATGACTTTTATTAAGAACCAAACTGTTCTGTAAATGTAACAGGATTACAACAACGTTCCTCCAACATAAAGCTCTTTCGAGAGGACCTTAACTCTCCCCGAAAACCCTTTTCCTCCGAAACTCTTAAAAAAAGCGCTAACAATAGCCTCTCACAGACTATATATAATAGTCTGTTATGCACAACAGGAGGTTATAAATGTCTCTTTTATTTATTTCTTCTAGTATAAACCATCCCGCTGAACCTATCAATACCCCGCCCTAGAAGTTTCACCTTGTCCTCAAGGTGAAAATTTGGAAACTCTTTGATGATAGCAGCAGAAGACTCCCAACTGTTCTCAATCTCTGGAAGATTTTGTCATTTGAACAACACTTCTAATGCACATGTAGAATTAATGCATGTATCTAGCAACTTTTCTGGAATGACTTCCAACATATATTTTTCAGATAGCATTGGGGGTAAGGGTTGAGAGGAAACATCTTTAAGTGCTGGCTTGAGCAAGGAAACAAGAAACTTTTCTGGAATGACTTCCAACATATATTTTTCAGATAGCATTGGGGGTAAGGGTTGAGAGGAAACATCTTTAAGTGCTGGCTTGAGCAAGGAAACAAGAAAGATTGGATGAAGGCCACTGTGTTCTGGTAAGAGCAACTTGTAAGTGACTTGGCCAATGCGTCCCACCATCTAATAAGGACCATAATAGCGAGGACATAATTTTTCATTAGGTTTCCTTGCTAAGGATTTGAATCTATATGGTCGGATCTTTAGAAAAAACCAATTTCCTTCATTATAAACCGCATCCTTCCTGTGCTTGTTGGCTTGAAGCCTATTCTGGTCTTGTGCTTTGCACAAGTTATCTTTTAATGCTTTTAAAATCACATCTTGTTCTTCTTGCATCTGATTTACGTTTTCTATCTTGGATGGAATGGTTGTGCCTTTCAAAACTAGAGGGGGATCATGTCCATATAAGCCTTGAATGGCCTCATCTGAGAAGCTCCACAATCCAGCATAGCAATCACCTTCTCTTCCCCTGTGTCCTCAAACTTTTCATGATTTCTTGGTAGTCAATCCAGCCAAAGTAAACATGGGCAGTTGTAAAATTTGCTCACATGCATTGCCCTTCAGCAATTCCTACATTTCTCCCAATAAGTCATCCGTATCTACTCCCTCTTCTTCAGTAACTAACATGTAAAATTGTTTGTTGTGGCAGACATGGTTGGACCAAACTTCTCATCACATCTGAAACACAACCCTTTCTTAATCTTGTCCTGCATTTCTTCATCAGTCAAGCATCTAAAGGATGTTCTTCTATTTCATTGTGAACCCTGGTTTCTCCCGACCAAATTGTTTATGCCTCCTACTTCATTTCCTTTTTCCGTAGCAGCCACTTGAGAATTTCCCTCTCGTGCAAAAGTTCTAGTCATCCAATTAGATTTAGATATTGTTGCAGCCTTATTGTCGATAGAACCTTTTCCTTTGGATAAAACTTTAATTTTATCTTCAACCATTTGGGCTGTCATCATCAGGTCAGCCAAATTTGAAGGTTTATACAGCTTGGCTTCAGCCTTGATCTCATCCTTTAATCCATTCAAGAATATCTAAATAAGATAATCTTGATTCATTCCTTTTAACAACCTTGCATATTGCTCGAATTGTTCAACATAATCTTCTACATTTCTTGTTTGTTTCAACGCCAGCAAAACTTCAAAAGGATTTCTCAACATATTTGGCTGAAAACATTGCACCACTGCTATCTTGAAAGATTCCTAAGTGGGATATTGGTTGCAAGATTCCCACCATTGAAACCAATTTAAAGCTTTTCCCTCCAAGGCCACCATCATTGCTTGCATTCTTTCAACCTCGGAGACTTCTTGCAAACGAAGATATCTGTCCAATCTATTATTATAAAGATTGGTATATATCCAATTTGTGCCACCTTGAACTGGCATTTACTTTGTTGTCTTGATCATTTTCAACAATCCTTTGGGTCAAAAAATCAACATTATTAGACCTATGTGTTAAGGTGATATTTTCCTCCACTCTTGATAATCCACTAATCAAATTCTCGATTCTTTGAAGACGTTCCGATTTTAGTCTGTTACCATCTATCTTCTCGAGTCATGTGTTCAAGATAGGGATGACTACCCGTGCCTGGGGTATCTACATATAAAATCTGTAATAGATAATTGGTATTCATGATATTTATTACCCGTAGATATTAGATAATGGATATTTTAAAACTGGTTTATAAATGGGTCAAATGTGGATATCATACTAGGATATCCATTAGCTGCAAGAAATTAAAATTAAATTTATATTCTATTAAATTAAATTTAATTAAAAATAAAATTAATTTATATTTTTATCAGGTTAAATTTATTTAAAATTAAATTTTAATTTATATTATATTTTATTATTTTTTTGCAATTTCATCCCTAGTTCAATACTTTTTAATTTGGATTCCATTATGGTCTTAACCATACGCCTTCAACACAACTACCATAGGGCCAAGAAGGAAGCTCTGAATACCTTTTGATAGGCAAACCAAAATTTACAGAAACATTCAAGACAGGTTCTTGAATGACTTTTATTAAAAATCAAACTGTTCTGTCAATGTGACAGGGATTACAACAATGTTCCTCCAACACAAAGGTCATTCGAGAGGACCTTAACTATCCACCAAAACCCTTTTCCTCTAAAACTCCTAAAAAAACCACTAACAACAGCCTCTCACAAGACTCTATATAATAGTCAGTTATACACAACAGGAGGTTATAACTGCCTCCTTTATTTATTTGTCCTAGTATAAACCATCCCACTGAACCTATAAGTTAGGTAAGCAGGAAGGAACCCTGTCGGGTTCATGGATGAAAACTTTGTTATATGGTACAATGAAGATTGTATAATTGTGTGGTTCGTAAGATGTAACTAACACATCATTTGTATTGTGTCTGGATCCACATATGAAGCTAGATGCATTGTTTCTTTAGTTATTCCTAATTTTTTTTAAACCAATGCTATGATATGGAGTTTCATGCACTACATTGTCATTTTAAGTTTCTGTGACCTCTTTACCAGCTAATAATTACTAACTCTTCTCAAAGTGTTTAGGTAAACAGACCGCTACACAATGATCATGTATTGTGCACTGTCACATTCTGATATTAGTCTTCTCATCAAAGAGCAGCATTTCAAATTCTGTGTGGTGTGGCGAAGCGTCTTCCCTACCTTATAATGTGGCACCCTAGATAACATAACATGTGGTCGTTGTGTCAATGGATGATTCTACCCTCCATTCCTTCAAGCACCTTTTACCATATTCCCTTTATCAAACCTGACTCTGACATTTAGGAATTGATGTACGAGGAAACATACAAAACAACGATGATAATGGGAAAACAATTTAGTAACTTGCCTCTGTCCGTGATTTTTGAATGGATAAAAAGATTTTATTAACAAAATATGCTACATCTTTTGAACAGCTTAAGTTACAAATTCCCCCACTAATCTTACTGGCAAATACTCCAATTTTAAACATCTATGAAGTGTTTAGGCTATTCTCTCTGGTGGTATTGTTTTAAATGGTAACGGTAATCGGAAATTATTTGACTATGTAACGCAGGTAAGTTGGAGGAGGCAGCTGAGAGCTTAACGGAAGCAATTTTACTCAATCCTACCTCTGCCATTATGTATGCAACTAGAGGTAGAACTTGATATAATTGTCTAGTTAAACATTCTCTAGTTGTTTATTTTTATCATCAAGATAAGGATTCATTCTTAATAGTTTATAAATTATTTACAGCTACTGTTTACATCAAAATGAAGAAACCCAATGCTGCAATCCGTGATGCAAATGCTGCTTTGGAGGTTATATTCTGCCCCTCTGTAGCTTAGGCTGACAAGCTTACATTCTTGCTTGTATTAATAGACCTGTGAATAACTGTAAATGTTTAAATTTTTTGTTGCATTATTTTCTGGAGGAACAATTTTCTAAATTAAACTTGTATCAAATGTGAGCTAGAATATATCCACTTTAAGATACATAACGGGTTAAGATCTTGATTCTTTTCAATCAAATTATTGGTATACACCCACTTGCTTAATTGACTTACTCTTTTGGGGTGACCTTTTTCCCATATGAAATTCATGATTTTTTGAATATAGAGGATCTAAGCATATTTTTTTTATCTCAAGGCCTGAACTTGTTTGGGGAGCTCTGAAAACTAAAATTTTCTTGTATGTTACAAATTAAGTATGATCCTTCTAAAATTGTACTGTATGCAATCCTGGCTATTTTTTCTTTTTCCTGCTTCCTCTTTTGCATATGATATGACAACTGGATTGAAGGATTATGTATTTCAATAACATATCCCTGTTCTTCTATGGACCATATTCTTATATTTCCCTTTCGCAGTACTGGTAATACTAGTGTGTATATCACCTGTACGCAAGGATATTTATTTTGTATTGTTTTTTCCAGATTAATCCCGATTCTGCTAAAGGATACAAGTCACGTGGCATTGCACGAGCAATGCTCGGTCAATGGGAAGAAGCTGCAAAGGATCTTCATGTGGCTTCAAAGTTGGACTACGATGAGGAAATAAACGCTGTACTTAAAAAGGTTTGCTGTCTTGACCCTTCATATCATTGATCTTCCATTGATAACAATACAGTAGTTACGCCTCTAGTATACCGTCAGTGCAATCTGTTGTTTATTCATACTGCGGGATAATATCCATGTAAAAGTCATAAGTTTCTCGTAATATACCTTTATGATATATTGTTCTTATCCTTGAAATTTATTGTCTCATAAAAAACATTGATATTCCCAGGTGGAGCCAAATGCTCACAAAATTGAGGAACACCGTCGTAAATATGAAAGGCTGCATAAAGAAAGAGAGGAGAAAAGAAAGGAGCGTGAGAGGCAACGCCGTCGGGCTGAAGCTCAGGTTCCCAATTTTGATTTATGCCAAAAACACAGGACATGCAACAAATTGTAATATCCATATAATTTAATAGTTACTAATTTGCTGTGTATTTTTCTAGGCTGCATATGAGAAAGCTAAAAAGCAAGAGCAGTCATCTTCCAGTAGAAATCCTGGAGGCATGCCTGGCGGGTTTCCTGGGGGCATGCCAGGAGGCTTCCCAGGTGCTGGGGGCATGCCAGGAGGTTTCCCAGGTGCGGGGGGCATGCCTGGAGGATTCCCAGGTGCAGGAGGCATGCCTGGAGGATTCCCAGGTGCAGGAGGCATGCCTGGAGGCTTCCCAGGTGCAGGCGGCATGCCTGGAGGGGTGCCAGGAAATGTTGATTTTAGCAAGATCTTGAATGTAAGTAAATCTGGACTTTGGATATTGTGCACCTTTAAGGTGCTCTAAGAAAAATGTTCTCAACCTAATCAACATCCAACTACATGCTTATTCTTGTCTTGATTTTGAATGTTCCTTGACACATTTCTCAGGATCCTGATCTGATGACGGCATTTAGTGATCCAGAGGTTATGGCTGCTCTTCAAGACGGTAATTATCAGTTCTATTGTTTGGTTCCATCCTTTTTCTGTTATAGTTCATTTATATTTTTTAATGTCACGTGCTTATCATTGCATGGTTAGTTTTTTGCATTTAAATTCTCAATAATTACTTTTTCATATGATTTGGATGTGATTTGCCCATTGTTTCTAGTGGATAGGACTGAGAAATATACAGTTCCCTGCTCTCCCCCTCTTATTCACGCATTAGATATTTCCTATCTTGTTCGGGCACCAAGACTAAATGAAATTGCTTGACTTGACTATGGGTTGTGGGTCTGGGGCTGGGTACAGGTTATATAAATGTGAAAACAATGAACTTTGTCTATCCTTTTTACACTTGAATTCACAAGAAACATCCCTGTCAGTCAGTATTTTTCATATCCATATTAGTATAACCAGCTCAGGAAATGTCAAGTTCGATGAGAAGTTGGATGATGACCCTGTTAGGCAAACCATGTCAAATTGTACCCATTTTTACTTATTGCGTTCATGTTTTAGAGATGGATGTGCAGAAAACATTTGATTTGCTGGTTATTAACTCTAATTTCTCCTCTTAATTTTTTTTTTTGGGCTTGGTGCAGTTATGAAGAACCCTGCTAATTTAGCCAAGCATCAAGCAAATCCTAAGGTGGCTCCTGTAATCGCGAAAATGATGAGCAAATTTGGAGGTCCCAAGTGAACACTTTTAGATGTTTATTTGATTGAGATCTCAACGTTCCAGGCCTCAGCCATCGGGAATTTGAAGTTTATTGACATTGCATTTTTCATTTTAACAAAATTATCAAACTTTTTACAGTTTGTACGGCCTGTTTCCGTAGGTGCTGAGTTCCTGTTGGTAGCCATGTTTACTTGTCAACAATGTAATATTTATTTTCCTGAGTGAATTTGATTGTTTAAAGTTGATACGTTTGCATTTCAGGAAAATAAAGTAGTTTCTTTGCTTCGTTTACACCAGGCAGTTTGAGCGTCCTTAGAAAATTAAATGGGAAGTCCTCTACTTTTTGTAGAGGTATCAAGTTCTTAACACTCACATTTTGTTCTAATTGTCTAGATGAATTTTAATCAACCATTCCTAGAGCTCAACGTCCACTGTGTACATGAATCTGTCTAGCATCAAATTGAAGCAGTTGTGTCTGAATTGCAATTGTTAATGCTAATGGATAATGCAATCGCTCAAATAAAACTGTATGGGTAATGATTATGAATAATGCAGTCTTAATAAGAGATTTTTTACAGATGAACGTAGTTTCTTCATATTACCACTTCAATGCAATCAATTGGATGTGTTAGTGGAATCCGTTCTCTGTTCTACGTAATAAATTTTACCCTATTTTTGTCAAATCATGAGGCCCTTGTCCCATCTATTTGAACTTTTCATTTAAAAACCCTTTTAATGGATACAAGTCTTTACTTTTTAAATTTACAAGTTATTTTAATTTTGAAATTTGAAATAAAAAATTTGGAAGCAAAGTAAAAATGGTATGACTCTTATATTTCCTTTACTCAACAGATGGTTCAAAAGTGGGGAGAAAGAGTTAAGTGTGGAGAATTAGAACGAAAGAAGTTTTAGGTCTTTTCTTTCTTTTTCTTTTTTAACGAAAAAGCGGCTTTCTTTTCTTTTTCCTTTTTTTTTTTAACCTTTTACAAATTATTTCCTTAAAAATGTTAGTTCAGACACTAATTAAAGACGTGTTATTTTCCTTCCTATTTTTTTTTCACTTTTAATTACAAAACCATCAATTGCTGTTAATTCGCCTTTTTGTTTTGAAATATTTATAATTCTTGATAAAATTTAAACTGTTAATTTAGATATTTAATTTTTAAGTTAACAGCTATGGAATTATAAAAAAAAAACTGTGAAGTACATTAAGAGAAACTAAGCCAACGCTATATATTAAAAATCCATAAATTTGTCCATTTTCATTCACATATCCAATTTAAAAAATCAAATATTATTCATATTTAATTTTATATTTAATTAATGAAAAAATTTCTATCAATATGAAAATGAATTTGAATAATATTTAGGAGAAATAATTTATTTAGTGTGATATTGAAAAGATGGAAGGATGAATCTATTTGCATGAAGTTCCGTCGTTCTGGTAGTCCAAGTTGGAGCTGTTTTAGGGGAAAATTGATGGGTGAAATGTAGAGGTTTTGAAGTTATAACAGTGGAAAAGCTGAAAGTAAGTTTGAAAAGAGAGTTTGAAGTGGTGTCATCTCACAGGTAAAGCGTCTAACTCAAACTGGATGAACCCTATTCTATTCTCTAACTTCTTTAAGTCTATACCAAATTAATAATTTATTATGGACAGGGTTTTGCCGCTCCACTTCAGTATTTTGCAAGCAAATCTAACACTTTCCTTTTTCTTTCAAGACTCAAATTTCTTCAAATCACTTACCTATCTTTCACTTTTATATGCTTTAAAAACTTATTCTTAGGATTAATATTCAATTACAACTCAAGATATTGCTACTTTTGATAATTTATCATACCAATGAGCTCCTTCAACAGTAATATTTTGTTAATTAATTCTATATATGTACAAAAATTTTTAACATTATAATTTTTTGGGTTAAATATGTTTTTAGTCCCTAAAGTTTCACTGATTTTTGGTTTTTAGTCTCTGCATAGAATATTGATTGCATTTCGTCATTTTAGTATGGAAACATGCATGTTTAGTCCCTAAAAATGGACGACGTCAATTTATTGGTGAGGTGGCTAACAACTCTGCCACGTCTTTTCTGTACACTGTCTGCCACGTCTTCCCCACCCAAAATTAGGGTTTCAGTTTGGGGGAAAGGGGAAAAATTCCTTCTCCTGCGCCTGTGCCGCTCACACTCGAACATAGAGGAGAAACATGAAGAAACCCTCGAAGTCAGATTTTTCCCTTCTCTCTTACGGTGGCAGCTAGTGATTCCCACAGGGAAACAATCTCGATGATGGATTTCACGATTGGGTTTTGTCTTGCAGGTCTGGTTGTGGTTGCAGGTGGTGGAGAAACTGCGTCACTCGCGTCTGGGCTTCTCGGAGGTTGGTTGCAGTGGAGATTGGGCTTGTACAGGTGGTGGCCGAGGTGTCTTGCGGCGGCTTTGCAGCGCTGATGGAACACTGTGGGCGCTTTCTGTTGCTGGGTTGGTTTTTTTCTGAGTGTAGGTTTGAAGATGGCTGACCATGGAGGTTGAACGGTGGCATGGTGGCGATGCGAACAGACGAACTTGCGAGAGGAAGGAGAATGCTGTGGTGGTGTGACTTTGTGGTGGCGCGATGATGATGGCGGTGGTTGCTGTGCGACGACGGCCTTGGGTGAGCTCATGGTGGCCGGTGAGAGTCGCTGGGTGGTTGCCATGGAGGAGGTAGCGGCGACTAGGGTTTACCACATTAAAAAAAATGCTACGTGGCAGGTAGTGTACAGAGAAGACGTGGCAGAGCCGTTAGCCACCTCACCAAAAAATTGACAGCGTCCATTTTTAGGGACTAAACATATATGTTTTCATACTAAAAGGACGAAATGCCATCAATGTTCTATACAGGACTAAAACCAAAAATCAGTGAAACTTCAGAGACTAAAAACATATTTAATCTTAATTTTTTTTATTATTATTATGGAACTTCAATCCGGTGTTATGCATCTCTCTTGGTTATAGGGATCTAGGAATCCGATGAAAGTGAAGGCTGAGACAATATGTGTTGAATTTGGAAAGTTGTCGGACTGTGAAGGAAATTTTTGTTGGAGCTGAATAGGAGATGTTGTAGGTCAATTGTAGATTATCAATCAGACATTGATATATGGTGTCAATTATCTGTTGTGATTACTTCAAGAATTCTGAACATCAACCTCTATGTATGCTGCAACACAGAAAAGGAATTTTTTACAATAAAGACATTACTCCAATTTCCCCTTTAACCAACAACTTTTGATACCAGTTTTAAATTATGGAGTATGAGGTTCATATGCTATTTTTTAATTTAAAAAAAAATTATTGATAACTTATAGAATAAGTAGTGATATCAAAATAATCACCTGGTCCAATTCGGCTTGATTAACATGAGTTGGTCACTTAGTAAGTCAATCTAATTCGGTTCATTTATTAGCGAGTTAAAAAAATTCGAATTCGATCTGGTTCACCACGGATTGGTAGGTTAAACGGTTAAGTTTTTTTTTTAAATCCAAAAAATTACAATAGTTTTGGAATTCAAATTTAAATAATTTTATTCTAAAATGATGTTAAACTCCAAAGACAATTTAAAATAAAAAATTATCATACAACTCAAATATAATCCAAAAGTAAACCCAGAAAACGAATAAATAAGTTTATAATATTAATAATTTTTGTTTCACTCATTCATCTATAATATTAGAGTCTTGAATGGATAAATTTATAATATTTACTCTCTTAAAACATATTTTTCTTTATTATCATTTACAATATAATGTTAACTAATAATATTAAAATACAAAATAATAAATAACTAAATTAAATTAGGTGGGTTTTAAGTAAGCCACATTGAAAATTTATCCATATAAAAAAAATTTATTTTTTTCAAACCTAACCTGATTCAAACATATGGTGAACCAAATTGACCCGTAGATTTTAACTCATTTTGACTCCTCTAAAAATAAGTAAGTATAAAATGAAAAAATTAAGTATTCATGTCACACATGCTATAATAGAAGACCAATTTCATAAAATAATTTAAGATAGGAACATGTTTTTTTTTAATATATTTCTTATTTGAAGACAACCTACACTGAGTATAAAATATTTTCTTTTTATGTTACATGATTGAAAATTGATTTACTATATTCTATATTGCAAATGATTTAAATTTTATAAAATGATATATACTTTTTTTAAAGTGTTTATTATGCACAGGTATTCAAATTATATCTAATAAACAAAATTTGGCATGTTGTACTAACCATATGAACAATTGTTTTATGGTCTTTTAGTATTTCTTGCACCTCTTAATAATATTTCATTTTTTGTGACAACAAAAATAAAAAATAAATAAATACTAATAATATTTCAATCTTAACTTCTTAAATTTATATATAATTACATAATAGTTTGCCTTTATCTAAATGGTATTTTAAATTTCGAAACATAATTATAAAACATCTTAAAGACTAATTTATTTAAATTTAAATTACAAATCTTTAAACATATTTTCTAAAGGTAACATAACTAAAAATAAAATTAACATGTGTGGAGATTAGAAAACAAAAGATATTTGTAAGGACGATAAATAAATAAAATTTAAATAAATATATTTTTCGCCCTTGTCTATGCCTTAATATTTTCTTTCCCCCCCTTTTTTTTTCTTTCACGTCTAAATTGTAATGGTTTGAACACTATAATTTTAAACTTTATCAACTATATCCGAGATATCTCTAAAAACATAATGTTGAGTTGCACATAACAAACTATTAGAGCTATAGAAGAGTTTCGGATTTTAGAGCCAGCTCAATTCAATATGAATTCAAAGGAGATTAAGTTAGAAAATTTAAAGCTTTATCAATTTTAGGTCAAAATTAACTCCACTCACATAACAAATTATTCTAACGATAATATATATATATATATATATATATATATATATATATATATATATATATATATATATATATGAGGTTTGTTAACTTGCGTACGCCTGTTTTTCAGTTGGTATATTTTAACAATGTGTATCGGGTTTTAGTAAACAAAAATATCCTAATATATCATAAAGTCTAAGTTTTAAGGTTAAGGGTATTTTAATAATTTTCATTTTCAAAAAAACTCCAAACCCTTGCTCACCTCCCTCATTCCTCTCAACCCTTTCTCTTTTATCACTCTCACTTCAACATTTTCTCTGTCATTCCTACGCTAGTTCCAATTGAAAATATCATAAACACTCACCTAACTCTAGTCTACATTCCTCACTTATCCAATTTGTTTCTCTCTCATTTCCATACTTTCCCTCACCCACACACAACAACCTGCGACACCACAATTTGTTGCTCTTCTCTGTTCGTTTATTTGTTTTCCAGTTTAACAACAAAATAATTGATGATGTTGATGTTGATTTTTGATTGGAGAGATGTGTTATATATTTTCCCGTCTGATTATTATTAAATTTGTAAAAAACTAAAGTCTACAATAATTTCAATAATTTGCAAAAGTCGTTTTCATTAGAGAATTATGATACTTTTGACGCATTCTCGCCTCTTCTCCAACTTGATTTCTAATGTTCACAGCAACTCTAACATTAAAAAAAGAAAATATAAAAAACTTATAAGTTGATTATAAAAAAGGAAGAAAAAGAAAACTTGTAGTACCAAACAATAATATATTCTTACTTACAAGATTGTAGTATTGAAATTATTGTAGACTTTAGTTTTTTACAAATTTAATAATAATCAGAAGGGAAAATATATAACATAGCTCTCCAATAAAAAATTAACATCAACATCATCAATTATTTTTTGTTATTAAACTGAAAAACAAATGAACGAACAGAGAAGAACAACAAATTGTGGTGTCGCGGGTTGTTGTGTGTGGGTGAGGGAAAGTATGGAGATGAGAGAGAAACAAATTGGATAAGTGAGGAAGGTAGATTAGAGTTAGGCGAGTGTTTTTGATATTTTCAATCGGGACTAGCGTAGGGATGACAAAGAAAATGTTGGAGTGAGAGAGATGAAAGAGAAATTATTGAAAGGAACGAGGGAGGTGAGCAAGGGTTTGAGTTTTTTTTTTTTAGAATAAAAATTATTAAAATATCCTTAATCTTAAAACTTAGAATCCGTGATATATTAGGGTATTTTTATCTATCCGATACACATTGTTAAAATGTACCAACTGAAAAACAGGCGTACGCAAGTTAGCAAACCCATATATATATATATATATATATATATATATATATATATATATATATATAATATTATTATTATTAATAGAAATATAATGAACCAATCCGTCTATATCGTTAATTTATATCATACGGGGCTTCAATGTTTTTTTTTTTTTACTTCATGATATAATGTTACTTCCTATCCTATAAAATTTATAATATTCAAACCTTGTTTTTTAGAATTTCTATATAAGTACAAATCATTACATTTTTATATGAAGTTGTTCTTGAACAAGATTCTTATTTCTAGATTTTTCTATAAATATAGTATATCTTAGAATTTGTATAATAATATTTATGTGTTTTTTTTTACCTGAATTATAGGTAAACTTATTAACCACAATAAGAGCATAAGTTAAATTTAGTTTGATAAATAAGAGATACATCAATCTAGTCTTTAATATCTCCTCTTGTTAGTTGAAATTTGATATCTTTAATACACAACTTAAATTTTTCTTCAATTGGAGAATTTGTTAGCTTGCATATTTTTTTTCAATAAATTCATGGTAATACTTTCACCCAGAGGAAAAATATGTGATTTTGACCTTGAGGCCTCAATTCCAAGAAAGTACTTCAAAGGCTCGAGATCCTTCATCTTGAATTCCTTTGTCAAGTAATATTTCAATGTCTTTCATTCCTCTATATTGAATGAAAAAGTAGTTAAGTAATAGTAGAATAGGAATACAATATTGTAAGGTTAGATAGAGATGTTATTATTGTAAATACTATGTCTAGATGTTGCTGGATTTGTATTGCAAGATTCTACTTCATGAGTAGTTGATTTCTCTATGATGGTATTAATGAAACATTAATTTCTTATGTTTTCTTTTATGCAATTTATCTTTTATATTTTATGTTTTCTATTCAAATGATTTATGCTTAATGTTTGTCATGGAGTATGCCATGATCTGGTTGTTGGAAGATCTACTTAACTAACTAAATCAATCTCAGTTTGGTCCTCAAGTTTTAAACAGTCACAATTTTTGTAAAAATGCACACATTGTACCTCATCTGTTAAGTACTAGCAAACGACGTTAAATTTAGCTTACGTGATGCAGACTTAAAACGTTGACGTAGCAATATTATATTACGTGGAATTTTTTTAATTGGAAATGTTAAAGCATTGGGATTCCTCCATCGTCTTCATCACCGTCCAAAAAGAAGAATGTGGAGAATGGAGAGTGATAATCCAATTCAGTAACAATAAGCTTTAAGTTCTGCAGAAAACCCATGAAATCCAAAAACATGCTTCCCGAGTCAGACTCGGTCGTGGCTTCCATCTTTTCAAGTGTTTCATCTCCTTCAGAAGAAAAAGTTGATAACTTTTCCACTTTCTATGTAGTTTCCATTGCTCCAGAATCAGACACTGCAACAAAGTTTTCATTAACATCCAGCTCATAAGAATAGATCCTACCACTTTCAGTATTCACATGATCATATAGACTGTAAATTTGACTTAAATCAACATTTGTTCACTGACTCATAAAGAGTAGGAGACAGAGTAAAGACTTCATCGCCAGGAGATGAAAATTTCGAAGAATCGGGAGAAAGACTTCATCACGACGCGCTACGGACCGATTGCTCTGTCGGGAGCGCTGCCGTCGAGCCCCGGAGACCCGGCTTTGAGACGCCGATGCCGGTGATCTTCGCCGCCGTTCTCATAGCTCCTCCGCCGCCCATTTGTTCGATGAGAAAACTCCTTCACACGCAAAGGGAAAAGAAACCACTATAAGTGATATTGCAAACACCCCTCTTTCCCTATTCGAAATCTGGTGTTACTTATTGCATATCTCTTCATCCCTTCACTAATCATCTCCTTCAAACCCCAAAACCCTCTGCAACAAACTTTAACTCGAGAGCAAAACCCCACTTCACCTTCTTTCTCTTTCTTCTCTGTTCAACTCCACACAACATAGACCCTCGTCAATGAGCAACACCCGAACCAAACTGCAGCGTCAAAAGATCGGACCTTTACCCGACCAAGACGGAGGTTGGACTCGAAGACCTCTCCACGCCTGAACCCTCCTCGTTTGGCGGTGGCGGCAGAAGTAGCCGTGGTGGCGGGGGAAGGAGATAAATCCAAGGGTTATCCCAAACTGAAGTGATAGATTCGTTAGGCTTGAGAGTGTGTTCGAGAAATTTCAGAGATCCTAATCATGATTCTTGTAAAAAGCATCTTTTCATGAAGATGTTTATTCACATACTAGTTAAATATAGGCTTAATCTCTCCCTTGTGTCACATGATGTTGCCGACAAGAGGGAAATTTTTTGAATATTTAGTGTTTTTGTTGGACGGTGGTGGTTGTTGATGGTGGCGCCGGTAAAGTAGCGACAGGGGAGGAGGACGCAGAGAGAGGGTGAGGGAGGAGAAGATCTGGTTTCAGATGTTTCTCACACATCTGAGGTGGAATTAAGATGGAAACACGTCATTCTTTGAATTTAATTACAATAATAAAAATAATTACAGCTCAGCTGATATTAACGTTGTTTGGTAGTACTTAACAGATGGGGTACAATGTGTGCATTTTTACAAAAATTATGACCAAATTGAGACAGTTTAAAACTTGAGGATCAAACTGAGATTGACAGACAGATATGAGGACCAATGGAGGTATTAAGCCTTAAATATATTTTAATTATACAATATTTTGTATTTCTATATATAAACTTATAATTTAACTAATCAAATATCTTCAAATTTGAGTTACTTTAAAATTTCATATTATTTACTTCAATGAATTAAAATAATAAACACACTAAATTTATGCGATTAAACTATGGGATTTTAAACAAAATAATTAAACTATACATTTAGACACAAAATGATATAGATGAAAAAATTCACATTAAGTTAGTACTAATTTGATTTTAAATTTCACCCTATTTATATATTACATCATGAAAAAAAAATTATATATATATAAAAATGAAGTAATACTCAAACATTAATATATTAAGAAAAAAAATTATACTACTACTTATACAGTATATGTGACATCCCAATTATATTATAAAGATATATAATATAATAAAGGCGTCAGCATGAATAATACTAGAAAGCAGTTAAGAGTAATAGGATTATAGTCATCCTTAAACAATATTTAGAATTTGGAAGTGGAGTACTAAAGTTTCTCCTTGAAAATACAAGGAATTAAAAATTTTAAAACATGAAAAGCTTCTTCAAAATAACATGACTAAGGGAAAGGAGGTCTAGTGGACTAGACTGCAGCACTGCCATCCCCATCAAGAGCTGTTTCCAGAGTAGCCTCCTCGTCATCTGCTCCCATCCAAGTGGATGATCATCGCAAGAGAAAACACGCAGACATGGCACAACACAAACAAGCAAGCAAGGGTGAGCTAATTATATAAAAAGCATGCAATTATACCAACATGAACATACAAGCAAGGCAATAATACAACACAGATCCTAGCATGTTATCTTCTAGACTTGACTCGTCCGGACTTTAGAATGATAGTCGAGCTATGGCGGGTCATGCACCCGTGGTGGCTTGTGATACTTAGACTCCCCGCCTTGGGCTCCACCGCCTTGGGCTCCCCCGCCCTGCCACACTCACGAGGTTAGTCCGCGCCCTGGAGCATGATGGAAGCCTCCAAGACTAAGACCTCCTGCTACTCCTCACCACATGGTTCAGTCCTTTCTACGTGAGAAGAAAGACCATTGGAGCGTCAGGAAGACCCCCAAAACTGAGCTCCTACTTTCATTCTAAAACACTAAGAATCTCACCAAGAGATTCTACACAGATGGAACTTGATTTACCACTTGGATCGTACTTTCATCACTTGGTAATCATATATTTTTTTTGCCAAAATCAACATATACTCAATCTCAACAATATACATTACTCACCAATCACAAATTATAAAAATAACTACTCCCTAATTTAATCTAATTTAATCAATACCATAATCTTTTATAATTTATTTCCAATGTCTATAAAAATAACTACTCCCTAATTTAATCTAATTTAATCAATACCATAATCTTTTATAATTTATTTCCAATGCCTAAACCCTGTACAGATATAAAACCTTGTTTTCTTCAACTATATTATAATAGTTATATTAAACGGTACTTCTATTATAATATTTCTATTAAACCATTTTACAAACATTTTTAATTTATATTAAACTAACATTCATATTATAATATTATACGAACATACTAATTATATATAAACTATATTATATTAATAAAATATAATATCATATGTACTGCTACTAATTTTTATATGTAACTATATTATATAATATCATTCATTAACATACATACTGTTATATAATAATAATATAATTTATCTATAACTACTCCCCTGCACCATATATATAATACTAAATTATATTAATATCACATATATTTTAAGATAAAAGAACATACCAATATATACTACTAACAGTAATCTCTCAACACATGCTAATAGCCAACGTATCTCCTAAATCTTCAAAGCAACCATGGGTCCACCAGAAATCATTAGCCAACACTTCTTTCACTTTTCCTCTCAACCCAGATAGTCTTAACCCACTGGATTTGATTTCTCTCTGTACCAGAAATAACCATGCTTTCTTATAGGGATAAACTCTACCCTATTTTTTTTTTAAACAGTTTTTATTTTATTTATTTATTCTTTTGGTAAAGTAAGGCCTATCCTATCTTTCTTACCCATCCATTTTCCAAAATCTAATAAAAGCAAAACGCCCCTCTCTCTGTAACAAAACAACCACTGCTCTTCCACTATTTATTATATAATATTTATGCATATACACATCACACGTGAAAACCTCTCCCCTGAAACCATCATTTCGTATATATATATATATATATATATATATATATATATATATATATATATATATATATATATATATATATATATATATTAGCTTAGAACCTAAATTCCCACTTTCATTTAAACATACATAGTGAATTTCCATCATTGTTCAATCACAGTAACATAATAACCTCATTTACATTCAATATAAAATTTTAGCCAACCCATGAATCTCATGCCTTCATCCTTGACATAAACCTCTCCCCTTTACACATTATATTATAACACATTATATTATATTTGTGACGAATACGCCCAAAATCCATTAATATTTCCTACTTAATATCAACATATTAAGTTCCCCATAAAACACTATCCCAAAAATTGATTTCCCTTTTTAACAGTGCTAACACAGAATTTTCCACTCCCAAGCAGCTCATAACAGTTCAATTTAAAACCATTAAATTCAATAAAATCACTACACAGACAAGCCATCATAGATTAAGTACACTCACTTTTTATCAGTTTCATAACTCATCACATATCCCCCAATATTCATAAAACTTAACATGCAATTCCAAAACAGCACACCAAAATAAAATTCACCATACATACAGAGCATATAAACAATTCAGAGAAACATAACTAGCTCCCCTTACCTGGTTTTCTCAAAGAGTAGCTAATTGAAAACGTCCTAACAGGAACCCACTCAGCGTTGAACTTACAAAACCTACAAATCACCGAATTGGTGATAGAACACAGCTCTTAGAGCCAGAACATAATATAAATCAGAAAAAGGAAGGTTCTAACTGCATAAAATCAGTAGAACCCCAAGCCCTAAGTTTCGAAAATAACGGAGAAAAGGGAAAAACACACTTACTGGTCGGAATGGAAAAACGGTCGGTTCAAATCGAAGCCCTTGGTGCAGTGAGCGCGAAAACACCTTCAAATCAAAATTTGACCGGTTTGGTGATTTGGGATTTTAGAGAGAAGACAGAGAAATTAGGAGAAAGGGTTTTCTAGAGAGAGAAAGAAAAATGGCTAAATGAAGAATCTGATTTTCAGAAAAAGCCTTTTCCTAAAGCTAAGGCTAAGGCACCCCTTGACTTATGGGTCTGACTGCCCCAAATATTAAGGCCCAATGGCTTTAAAATAATTTTCAGGCCTTTACATTCTCCCCAACAAATAAAATTTTCGTCCCCCAAAAATTAAACTTACTAGGGAATAAGTGAGGATAGGACGCCCACATCTCTTCCTCTAGCTTCCAGATAAAGACATCACTACCCAAACTACCAACACCTGATTAAGACAACTTTTCATGCATTCTTCTTTACTGATAATGGCTTACCCATCATCATCCGATGTGCTACTCTGATCCTCATATTCCCTTACTCATCCGTTTACTGATAATAACACTTCCTTCATGACAATTGTAACCAGAAAGCTCCCCCTTGAAGACTTTCTTCAAACATCTATGATCTTGCAAAAACCCTGAGAACTCTTCTCTTCCACCCTTATCCTCATCCCCCATTGACTTTTCTCCTGTGCTTTACTTCTCCATTGAACTCTAGCTTTTTTTTTTTTTTTTGGGTGCCATTGGCAACACCCTAGAAATGCTCCTCAAAATCGCAGCGTAGAATAGAAGAGGTAAAATTGGGAAAATTCATTAGGAATTGTGAGAAATTGAAGAAGCTTTTTAAGAATTGCATTAGAAACATCGATGAAAGTTCCACAGAGTCAAAGCATTTTATGCAAATAATACATTGTACTGAAATGCTATATCTCCTGATGCTTGTGACGTGTTTCTATTGCAGAAAAGTACATTTCTTTTACATTAGCCAAAAGTCAGTAACATTTGAAATAGTAATCTTGGTTTTTGTGTTCTTCTTTTGAATCTTTTATGTGTCTTGTGTCTTCTATGCTTGTAGGAGTTTGTCCATTTTAGCTCACATACTTGCGTGCCATTTTGAGAGTTGTTTTAGCACAGTAACTTTTGCCCCCCTTTTTCTTCTTTTTCTTCTACTTTCTGTACTGTAGGGAAGATAAATACCCTTTTTCATCTTTTATTACTTGAGATTACTCCATTTTTTTTAAGATAAAAGTTTAGTTGAGATTAGTATCAAATACTCATAAACACAGAAAACTTTATAAACTTTTGCAGAACTATTTATAAACTACTCACCAATGAAGTTCTCACATAAACAACAAGGTGAAACAATTTTGTCTTGTAAATATGAAGGTTTCTTATCAAATAGTATGGTGTAACATGCAAATACACTCTCTTTTTTTTTTTGTAGAAAACTATGATGTTTCTTTTCAAGAGATCAATATATATGTTCGTTTTGTAACGTGCCATGACTAATTTATCTCGTTTTTAACTAAGCTTTGATGAATGCCAATTCTGAACACCTGTTATCATTCTCTAGATTTCATAAAATAAAGAGTTCAAAAAAAGTTCTAAAATCTGATACAGAAAGTGTTCAGATTTTCATTTTTTTTTTCAAGTGTTAAAAGTCAATAGTATAATAAGATGTTAAAAACTATATTTCACTGGCATTTAGAACTCAGATAGACCAAAGAATATCCTGACATTGCAATCACTACTAAAAGGTTCTGACGACAAAATATAAGGTATTTTCAACCTAGTAAATAGGTATAACTAGAAGGACCACATAAATAAATACTTAGCAGTAATATTTTTAACTCAAAAGAAACTTAAATTAATCAACAAAAATTTCCATGCATCAACAGATACATATATCATGGCTGGAAATGATTATTTAAACCAAGAATTTGAGATTTTGAAAAGATTTGTGAAATAAAGAGTTTTGTTGCCTAGCTCCAAGGTTAATGAAGTAATGGTAACTTTTTTTTTTTTTAAGTTTTATGGGTCAGTGTAAAAAAAATAATATTGTAAATCAATAAAAAAAATCATCGTTATGTTATGGTTTCTAAGTTATTATGGTAAAAGTTTTCTACACACCTTGACCTTTTTATATTGAATATCAATCTATAGACCATGTTTTCAAAATATAATGTGAATTCACAAAAGTACGTATACAAAAGATTAATGACTTGAGTGGGTCATAATAATGTGCTGTGATACCAAATAGCAATATTATTAGTAAGTTGACCCAACATATTTGTAGCAGTTCTAAATAGCAAGTGAGCTACAAACATAAAATCTAACTACCGAAGTTAAAAAAAATCCTAATTATCAGCAAGAGGTTTAAAATCTGTGTAATTAAAGGCAGGAGCAGCAACACAGCCAAGCAGCATGAAGAATTATTATGTTACTGACAACACTATTTGGATACAAAGTTAGAGCAGTTTTTTTTTTTTTTTTTGAAATCTATATACTTTCAATTGATAGAAAAAGTCCGAAAAACTGATCTCATTTATCTAGTGTGTTTCCAAACATGCCTTAACATTGAAATCTATAATTGGTTTAAATGTCTACACATTATAAAATTAATCCCACCCTATCAAAACCGACCAACCTTCAATGAGGTGTTAATAAAATGTAGTATTATTGACACCAACAAAAATTTTTTTTTTACACACACTTTACATCTAGTATTTTATCCTTTAATTTTTGTCTTTCTTTATAAATACAGAAATTAACATTTTTAATCACCAAAGTATCCTAAAAGTAGTTGTCAACTGGTGTATTTAGTGAAAAATAAATAAACATTTTTCTTAATGAAAATAGCAGCCAGAAACACCCACATTTGCTAAAAAGAAATAGTAAAATGACTCACATTTACATTCATCATTTGCCTTCATTTGATATATATTACAATGATTGTAAGAATGAAATGATAATAAAAGAGTGAAATTTTTTTGTATTTTTTTTTTAAAAAATATATAAAAATAAGAAATAAGAAAGGATAATGTCGAGGTAAAAAGTTATGTATAAAGTATCATTTCTCTTTTCTAAATAATCAAAGTATATTTCGTAAAGTGTACCAAACAAGACATAATTGCATAACTGTGAAAACACATACAGTATGTTTATTAGTGTAGTAATTGACAAAATTATGATTTTCAGTTTCTAAATCCCAATATATTCACTTGTCTTTTGAAACCTAAATTCTGGTCTTTTAAATCCTTGTCTTTGAGGCAAGAATTTGTCTCAAGAGCTTAAATCAATTCTAAAAAAGGTATACAGGTCAAGTTGTCCTTGAATCTGCATTCCCCTACTACTAAATACCACAGTACACTACCACAAAGGCAAGAACAAGACAAAAATTACTATGGAAAACGACATTGAAACTCCAACTCTTTTTTTTTTCAAACCTTCAGAAGAAAGAAAAATCATCTCTGATATAGAGTCATGAGTGTGCACCATCACTACTCTTATCAAGATGTTTTCTCTTCCTAATACTTCCGGTTAAATACACAACTTTACTATCTAGACTTGGAATAAATGGTAAACCATACCATTTAGACTCAACTCTTCATAGAGAAGACAAGATAAACCTGCAACACACAGGTCATCCCAAGGATAAACTGCTCTGATACCATAAATGTGACATTCCAATTATATTATAAAGATATATAATATAATAAAGGCGTCAGCATGAATAATACTAGAAAGCAGTTAAGAGTAATAGGATTATAGTCATCCTTAAACAATATTTAGAATTTGGAAGTGGAGTACTAAAGTTTCTCCTTGAAAATACAAGGAATTAAAAATTTTAAAACATGAAAAGCTTCTTCAAAATAACATGACTAAGGGAAAGGAGGTCTAGTGGACTAGACTGCAGCACTGCCATCCCCATCAAGAGCTGTTTCCAGAGTAGCCTCCTCGTCATCTGCTCCCATCCAAGTGGATGATCATCGCAAGAGAAAACACGCAGACATGGCACAACACAAACAAGCAAGCAAGGGTGAGCTAATTATATAAAAAGCATGCAATTATACCAACATGAACATACAAGCAAGGCAATAATACAACACAGATCCTAGCATGTTATCTTCTAGACTTGACTCGTCCGGACTTTAGAATGATAGTCGAGCTATGGCGGGTCATGCACCCGTGGTGGCTTGTGATACTTAGGCTCCCCGCCTTGGGCTCCACCGCCCTGGGCTCCCCCGCCCTGCCACACTCACGAGGTTAGTCCGCGCCCTGGAGCATGATGGAAGCCTCCAAGACTAAGACCTCCTGCTACTCCTCACCACATGGTTCAGTCCTTTCTACGTGAGAAGAAAGACCATTGGAGCGTCAGGAAGACCCCCAAAACTGAGCTCCTACTTTCATTCTAAAACACTAAGAATCTCACCAAGAGATTCTACACAGATGGAACTTGATTTACCACTTGGATCGTACTTTCATCACTTGGTAATCATATTTTTTTTTTGCCAAAATCAACATATACCCAATCTCAACAATATACATTACTCACCAATCACAAATTATAAAAATAACTACTCCCTAATTTAATCTAATTTAATCAATACCATAATCTTTTATAATTTATTTCCAATGCCTATAAAAATAACTACTCCCTAATTTAATCTAATTTAATCAATACCATAATCTTTTATAATTTATTTCCAATGCCTAAACCCTATACAGATATAAAACCTTGTTTTCTTCAACTATATTATAATAGTTATATTAAACGGTACTTCTATTATAATATTTCTATTAAACCATTTTACAAACATTTTTAATTTATATTAAACTAACATTCATATTATAATATTATACGAACATACTAATTATATATAAACTATATTATATTAATAAAATATAATATCATATGTACTGCTACTAATTTTTATATGTAACTATATTATATAATATCATTCATTAACATACGTATTGTTATATAATAATAATATAATTTATCTATAACTACTCCCCTGCACCATATATATAATACTAAATTATATTAATATCACATATATTTTAAGATAAAAGAACATACCAATATATACTACTAACAGTAATCTCTCAACACATGCTAATAGCCAACGTATCTCCTAAATCTTCAAAGCAACCATGGGTCCACCAGAAATCATTAGCCAACACTTCTTTCACTTTTCCTCTCAACCCAGATAGTCTTAACCCACTGGATTTGATTTCTCTCTGTACCAGAAATAACCATGCTTTCTTATAGGGATAAACTCTACCCTATTTTTTTTTTAAACAGTTTTTATTTTATTTATTTATTCTTTTGGTAAAGTAAGGCCTATCCTATCTTTCTTACCCATCCATTTTCCAAAATCTAATAAAAGCAAAACGCCCCTCTCTCTGTAACAAAACAACCACTGCTCTTCCACTATTTATTATATAATATTTATGCATATACACGTCACACGTGAAAACCTCTCCCCTGAAACCATCATTTCGTATATGTATATATATATATATATATATATATATATATATATATATATATATATTAGCTTAGAACCTAAATTCCCACTTTCATTTAAACATACATAGTGAATTTCCATCATTGTTCAATCACAGTAACATAATAACCTCATTTACATTCAATATAAAATTTTAGCCAACCCATGAATCTCATGCCTTCATCCTTGACATAAACCTCTCCCCTTTACACATTATATTATAACACATTATATTATATTTGTGACGAATACGCCCAAAATTCATTAATATTTCCTACTTAATATCAACATATTAAGTTCCCCATAAAACACTATCCCAAAAATTGATTTCCCTTTTTAACAGTGCTAACACAGAATTTTCCACTCCCAAGCAGCTCATAACAGTTCAATTTAAAACCATTAAATTCAATAAAATCACTACACAGACAAGCCATCATAGATTAAGTACACTCACTTTTTATCAGTTTCATAACTCATCACATATCCCCCAATATTCATAAAACTTAACATGCAATTCCAAAACAGCACACCAAAATAAAATTCACCATACATACAGAGCATATAAACAATTCAGAGAAACATAACTAGCTCCCCTTACCTGGTTTTCTCAAAGAGTAGCTAATTGAAAACGTCCTAACAGGAACCCACTCAGCGTTGAACTTACAAAACCTACAAATCACCGAATTGGTGATAGAACACAGCTCTTAGAGCCAGAACATAATATAAATCAGAAAAAGGAAGGTTCTAACTGCATAAAATCAGTAGAACCCCAAGCCCTAAGTTTCGAAAATAGCGGAGAAAAGGGAAAAACACACTTACTGGTCGGAATGGAAAAACGGTCGGTTCAAATCGAAGCCCTTGGTGCAGTGAGCGCGAAAACACCTTCAAATCAAAATTTGACCGGTTTGGTGATTTGGGATTTTAGAGAGAAGACAGAGAAATTAGGAGAAAGGGTTTTCTAGAGAGAGAAAGAAAAATGACTAAATGAAGAATCTGATTTTCAGAAAAAGTCTTTTCCTAAAGCTAAGGCTAAGGCACCCCTTGACTTATGGGTCTGACTGCCCCAAATATTAAGGCCCAATGGCTTTAAAATAATTTTCAGGCCTTTACAGTATATATTATATGTGTTGTGCAATCAAATTTGGAGTTTCATCCCAATAAGATACAATGAGATTTAATATCACCAAGATAAAATTTCAGTATGATTAATAACACAAAACAATTCATATGATATTGTGTTTGAGTTTTTGTCAACTATATTAATAAGGAAAAGCAAATAAAAGAAAAAACACAAAAATAGCATATTGATATTGTTACTTATGAAATATCTTTATTTTATTTTATTTTATTTGTTATCCTTACACATCTGTGATTTTCTACATTTTAGTTCTTGTATTTGTTAAGTCTCTCTGTTAATGTTACTTTTACTTTAATATGACATTATTATAACATCAGCATGATATATTATCGGCCACAATTCTTTTAACATAAATTAATTAACAACAGAGTCTAAAATTAATACTTTTAAAATTAAGGGAAAGAAATCCACAAAAGTACAATTACCAAAAACAAAAGAACACCACTACCAGAAATATAGGTGCCTTACTTTATAAGAGACTTTTGAAGTCTGATTTAACCTCTCTCTATATATATGATAGATAAAAATCTCTCATAATATTTAAGCTAAATAAATTAATACTTAACATAATTATGATGTTGACACGTGGGTTCATAATGTCCATGATAAGTAATCAAATTTTTAAAAGAAATTTATATCAATGAAGGAAATCACATAATTTTATTTTCTCTTTTTCATACTATTTGATTTGTATTTTTTTTTTCTTTTCGATATTTTCTTGGAATCAATTTATATTAAATTTTGAAAAGTTTAATGGAATGTAGTTGTCTTCTACCACCGAGATCCATTTGTACAATAAAAAAAAAAAAATCCCAAATCATACTAGTGATCTTATTTGATGAAAGATTCATTAATTTGCATTAAATTTGTACTTAAATTTTCTTACTACTTACCATCGAAAACTCAAATAGATAGTTTAGTGATCTTAAGCCACGAAAATCCCTTGTGATATGAAATATTTTGGTCAGAGTTGGCTTTGTCGTCTAACCATCAATTACACTGTTGAATATTTGATTCTTTGTTAGAACTCTCATGAAAAAGAAAACTTTTCAAGCGTGCATCATGAAGTCACACTAACACATAGTGGTTTAATAAATTTCATGACATCAATCTTCCATCACAATTCATCCTTGTGATTTTAATAAATATTATGTAACTTTCCTCTCACTGTCAATTACATTACTAACTAATTACGCATTTACCTTCTCAATTTCATGTATTGATTACTTTAAGATCTAGTAAGATTTAATATTGTATAATATGAAAATTATTTAATAATATATTATGGGATTTCTCATCAAGAAAATTATATGCACGACTTTGTGATATACTTCTTCTAATATTTAGGTTTACGACAAATGTTTCATTAAAAAAAAGTCTTTTTAAGATATCTCAAGAGTTATATTTGAAATATTATTCATTTTAGAGTTTTTGTGTTTATTATAATTTTACTTTTTAAAGGAAATCTTGATAAATTAAGAGAAAAAATATTGTGTATAGAAGTGTCTTTTATTTTAGTTCTTAAATTATAGCTGGCTTTTAGATACATCATAACAATCTTAAAATCAACAACTGAACAAAAAAATCATAAAACTAGTGCAGGATTTTGACACAATTTATTTTTGATATTATATTTCAATTTTTTAACCTAAACATATCAAATTGAGATAAAAAAAAGAAGTTGTTTTGGTTTTGATTTTGAATCAAAACATAAACTTCAATATTAATTTTCGATTGTCTTTATAGTCAAACTCCAAAACAACAAAAGATTATAAAATAAAAATAAAGGAATAAGCATCGATTTTAAAAAATAACTAAAATCTATTTAGAATAGACTTTAGTTCTTTAGTCAACTAAAATTTATTGTGATATTTAATATATATATATATATATATATATATATATATTATTGAATAACTCTCATTGTATTAAAAAAATCTGAAAAAATATACTAAAATTATTAATACAATCAAATGAATTGAAAAACAAATACATAAATAAAAATAGAGAGTTAGTTATAAAATATAGATTTTCACGTTTTTAATATATATATATATATATATATATATATATATATATATATATATATATATATAAACCTAGAAACATAGTCTTAAACAATTCACTATGGAAAAACACTTAAACATGATAACTTTTTAAATGATGAACAAACAACTAAAGACAATGAACCTGAACAACAAACATTAAAGACCTCTTAAACATGGTGATGAAAACCTACAAATGAAGAAACCTGAAAGTGAAGGAAGTAAAGGAAAAAGAGAAAACAAGAGAGAAATCAAGAAGATAAAACAAAAAAAAGAAACCGAAATAAAAGAGAAAACCTAAAAATGAAGAGTTCACTACAATAAAAATTTGAAAATGTTATGACAGAAAAGTAACTTTTCTACAAATTTAACTATATAGGAGAATAAGTTTCAATTCTTTGTAGAACCGAACGTGTTCTAATATAGATTTCGATTATTTTATAATTGAAACCTATAATTATATAATAATTTCAAAAATGTCATATTTTTTTTAAAAACTTTATTTTTTTTTAAATCGTTTAGAATATTTTTTTTCACTATTGTAATATACATACAAGAACATATCATATAACATATACAATTAAAATCTTCGTTTTTTTTTAAATAATTTCGAATACGTTTTTCTTTTGTTTAACTATTGTAATAAACATACAGGAAACATATCATATAACATATACAATTATTAAAATCATTTAAGCTTATATAAAGAAAAATCCTCCATAAAACATAATTAAGATTCAAATATTGTAGACCTTTTATCATACACTCTTTGAAATCAAATGGTTTATCAACTATTGACAATTTATTATTTAAGAGAGGTTATGTATCATTATATTGTTTGAGAATTGAAGGACACAAATATTCTTTACTTTGAAGAACATGACGTCTTATTATCTTTTGATTACCTTCTTTTATCTTAAAATTATCTATCATATTGAGACCAAAGAGATTCTCAACTTCTCTTGTTAAAAATACCTTTAACATTTTAAATAATGATATAAATTTTTTTCACATATTTCGCATTCAAATAAACATGTATTCTTTGAGACCTTGAATCATGCATCAAATCAACCTACATACTCCTCTTCATCCCTAAATAACAAACATATCAATGTTATCACCTCAAGCATATCATCATCAAAGAAAATATTTTGTAAATTCGTCCAACATATCTTTAACTTTATTCTCAGTTTTCATTGAAAATAAAAATTAAAAATAATAAATAAAAAAACATTCAAACTTTGAAAGAAGCCTTTCATAGCCAAAAACACAATCATAAAAATTGTTTGGTTTACAAATGTCATGGACTAAAATTTGGAAGGTTTTCTAAAATCCTTATAATCCTTACTTTTCACTTAAAAGACAATCTTTTAATCGTGGAAGATATTAACTTTCTTATTTCCCTAAAGAGGCCATCCTGGTATCTTTTGTATAAACAGGTGTTGTTGTTTAATTAAATTTGGAGCATTATTTTGATAATTTGCATTTTATTAAATGCGTTGTATATTATAAATTGAAAGTTCAAATATGATTAGTGAACAACATCTACGACATATTACTGTATATGTAAATTTTCTCTTTGAGAACTTAAACTGAAGGTTTCTTTGTATATATCGCATTTTGCTATTATTAAAGAGAAAGATTATGTGACAGAATATTGGTTCAATAGGTATGACTCACATTAATATTTAGGTAACAACTTATTCCACAAAGCCAATTAATTGTTAACGTATGCTGAATGCAGATAATATGTGTATGGAGGAGAAGTGAATGAAATACCTCTTATTAAAATTTAATTATGAAAGTACAGGCAATGTGTATATAAAGAAAACTAGAGTACATATCAACTGTAATAACAAAAAGGCAGTTGACTAATATCAGATCTGATTTACATAGTCAACACACCCCTCTTAAACAAATTGTTAATTTGTCTAACTCCAAGATGAGTTCTGAGTTTTTTAAAACGAGTTTGACGTAGATCTTTGGTGAATATGTCAGTTGTTTGATTTTCAGTTGAACAATATTCAAGTTTCAGCACCCCTTTGTTAACCTGCTCTCTCAAATAGTGAAATCGGGTTTCTATATGTTTGCTCCTACCATGTGAGATAGGATTTTTGGCTAAGTTGATAGCTGATTTGTTGTCTATGTAAAGTTGGATTGGTCTGCAACATTCGATCATCAATTCTTCCAAGAATGTATCAAGCCATGCGCACTGGCATGCGATCTCAAAGGATGCAATATACTCAGCCTCGCAAGATGACAACGCAACAACGCTCTGCTTCTTGGAACACCAGCTAACCGTTGCTCCCATGTACTTGAATATGTATCCAAACGTGCTTTTCCTGTCTGTTTGGTTTCCACACCAGTCCGAATCAGACCAATCTTCTAACATTCCTGTCACTCTCTCAAACTTCTTAGGATAGAAAAGACCATAGTTTGTTGTCCCCTTTAGGTATCGTAGTATGTGTTTAGCAACGTAGAGATGAGACTGCCTGGGGTCACTAATGGGTGTCGCACCCCTGCCTGGGGTCACTGATGGGTGTTGCACCCCATGCAAATTTAATGTGCATAAAGAATGCAGTATAGACTAGGAAGTGACTCTTAGGTCGTCTCTCAAGGACCAAACTGTGGTTCGAGAATCAAGTCAAACATGAAGTGGGGGGTTTTGTGAAAGGTTTTGTGAATGCAAACGAATTAAATTAAAACACGGATGCAAACAGAAATATAAACACAGATGTAAATAGAAATGGAAACAGAAATGCAAACACGGAATCAAATACAAAATAAAAATTGTTGGTTATTAACTCGATTACTATGCTTCCAATCACAGATTAATGACAAGTACACACTACTCTAATCTAAATTCGACACGAGTCACCCAACTAAGCGAAGGCTAATTCGGTCTTCAAAATTGCAGACTAAGCGAATGCAATGCACAAATTTAATCAGTCATCCACCATACAGTCTAATCAACTAAGCGAAGAATTGATACCGATTAGGCAACTAAGCGTATACCTAATCGCAGGCACACAACAGATTAAATATTGAGCTAAATTAGAGCAACAATATGACAATTAAAGTGCACAGGTCTCATGAATAAACTGTTCTAGCCTCTAATCCAGCACAGCTAACCGACTAAGCGAGGGCTAATCATGCTATCATAATCACGAACTAAGCGAACACAATACATCTATTCCATCTGATGTGTTCTATACAGATTGATCAACTAAGCGAAGATACAATCACCAACTGGGCAACTAAGCGTATACCCGTTGCAAGAACACAGTCAGATTTCACAGAATGTCAGGCAGAGCAGAATAAACATAAAGACAGTTCGGGAATCTCAAAGAAGCAATGTAATTTTATTAACAACCAACCAACTAACTTAAGCTAACATGACAATTAAATTATCACTACCAAACATACTAGATAACATTAAAGTAAAAGAAAATGCTCAACCCAACACTATAACAAACAAATATCTATCACAATTAAAATTATTAAAATGCAACACTAAATTAAGAAGATAAAAAAAACTACTCAACATTTAATGTAAAATATTCTAAAACAAAACAATTAAGAAAACATGAATTCTTTTCTACCCATTTCACGTGACCCCTTGTGCACTACCAAAAGAAGTTAAATTTGCAAATGACTAAAAACCCTTTTGGCCGTGACTCCCATTTCATTCTCCAAGAAATGTGCTTCTCCAATTAAAAATCCCAAACATGAAAGCTGAATTGTACCAGCCGTGACACTCTCCCTTCATGTCAATACTCACTTGCTCCAAGGAAATTGAATGTGCTTCCAAAAGTCTCCATCACAAAAGACAATCATTAGCTTACCTACTCGTACCTACTCACCTTGCTAGAAGAAAATAACCAGATCTCTCTCCTCAAATCTGGTTGCAGTCGCTGATTCCCATGGCAAAAGCTAAAGGAAATGCTTCTACACATAATTTAAAGCTACCCAATCAAGATGTGACAACATGTTGGACAAAAGCAAAGAAAAGAAAAGAAAAAGACCGTGGTTGTGCTGCACCTCCATAAAACCACACACTCTTCTACCTAATCACCTAGCTAATCACCTAGCTACTTCTTTCTAAAAGAAAAGAAATGCATTGCTAAACATTCAGCTGCCAATGACACGTTCCATACAGCCAACTTTCACACCACTTCCTCCAATTAATAGTCAAACCAACACAAAATGTTTGTGGTAGCTGCAACACTTTTTAAGGAAAGAAAAACAGAAATGCGTTCTTCATTCTCATCACCAATGTTCAAAGCTTTCTCCCAAGAGAACATTCTAAAGCAAGACTCCCCAAAAATCAAGTGATGACTGAACTTTCAAGAAAAAGAAATTTAATGCAAGCAATAAAAAGCTTCACACAAAAGTAAATAAACTCCAAGATGACAGGTAACAACGTGACTACTAACTAAGGACTCAACTTCCAATGAAAGCAAATGCCAAACCATTTTCTCTCCAAAGTCCAAAACAATGTTCAAAACCCAAAAACTGTGAGCCCCCTTCCTTGCTTCAGAGAATGTGTTCAAACTAAAAGAAATATGTAAGAAATGTGGCCGCTGGCATCTGGCTCAAGACCGTGAGTTCCTCTTCCAAAAGCTATCCAAGAAAAATGTTCAAAAATGAAAAAGCAACGGAGTCTGTGATGATTGGACACGCATTTCTCAATCAACCAAAGTCCAGTAGCATAAACATGTTTCCCGCAAAACCGTGAAAAAATTGTTCAAAGCTAAAAACAAAGGGGCGGCTGCCACCCTCTCTCAAGCACCGTCTATCACTATATTATGAGGGTGGGGTCCCACACAAAATAAAACCCTAGATTGCCAAATCACCCTCTCCTACACTTGGGCTAAGTCTAAATTACAAAAAATTGGCCCAAATTACAAAACTTGGTTTAAAAAGCCTAATCTACTAAATTAAAATTTGATTAATTCTAAAGTGTCTTTGTGGAGAATCTTGAATGAATTGATGTCTTCTCTAATGTCCAAAATTGTATCTCCAAAATTTTTCCTGCAATTAATAATACAAATAATTAGCTCAGAATATTCAAATTAATTAAAATTAGAATTTCCGGTCAAATTAAGCACAATTAGCGTAAATGGGAAAATACTGGACATTTAAGCACAATTCCCTGATTAAATCTGGTACAATAAACTAAGTGCAGTTAATAAAATATTGACTCATCAGTCACCCATAAATCTACTAACTAATCCTACACCATAACTAATATCAGGCCGGCTGTTGCAAACATACCTGAGTGATCCGACTATTTGCTTGAACAAGGTAGCATCTACCTTCTCGTCATCTGTTTGGAGACACAATTTAGCATTGGCCATCACAAGTGTGCTTACACTATTGCAGTTTTCCATGACGAATCGTTTTAGAATATCATCAACATACTTATTCTGATGCACAAATATCCCACCTGGTGTTCGCATGAATTCTAATCCAAGAAAATAGCCCAAACTGCCAAGGTCAGTCATCTCATAATCTCTTTTCATCTTTGCCTTGAATTCTTCAATAGCTTTTACATTGCTGCCTGTTATCAGTAAATCATCTACATACAAGCAGATCAGTAGAATACCATCTTACTCAGTCCGTTTTACATAGACTCCAAACTCGACCATGCACTTTCGGAAACCATTTTTGATCAACCAAGAATTAATGTGAGCATTCCAAGCCCGTGGTGCATGTCTCAGCCCATAAAGAGCTTTGTTCAATCTGAGCACCTTTCATTCTTCACCCTTCTTCTCGAAACCAGGGGGTTGTCTCACATATACTTCTTCTTCTAGTGGACCGTTCAAAAAAGCTGACTTTACGTCCATTTGACAGATCTCCCAACCTTTGATGTTTGCAATAGCCACCACAAGTCTCACGGTTTCTAACCTTGCTACTAGCACAAACACGTCTGTAAATTCTACTCCCGGCTTTTGCAGAAAGCCTTTTGCCACCAATCTCGCCTTCAGCTTGGAGATGCTTCCATCTGGTTTCAGCTTTGTCTTGAATACCCATTTGACCTCAATCGCTTGTTTGTGCTTAGGCAATACTGTCATTGTCCACGTTTCATTCTTCTCTATTGCTTTCAATTCTTCTACCATTGCTTCCTTTCACTCCTTTGTTTTGATTGCTTGTTCCCAAGACAACACCTCAGCATCAACATAAAAGGCATAATGAGCAAACTCACCTGTTTCTCTAATCTCACTATCAGCAAAGACTTCATGATCCACTAGTCTTGTGGAAGGAAACCTGGTTCGTTGTGATTTCCTGGTGTTGTTGACTTCTTAATTCGCAGCCATCTAATCACCATTCTCAAATCTCCTTTCTTCTAACCAGTTGGGCACGACTCTGCTAGGACCTAGACCTGATTCCATTTCTTCTTCTTCGGGTTGTACATCCTGTATGCACCTGTGTTGTGGTAGCCGACCAGTATCAAAGGTTCACTCTTGTCTTCAAGTTTTCTTCTCTTTTCATCTGGAATATGTTTATGACAAATAGATCCAAATATCTTCAGATGTTTCCCTGATGGCTTAACTCCAGACCATGCTTCTTCTGGGGTAGAATTTGTTAAAGCTTTGGTTGAACACCTATTAAGCAAATAAGTTGCTGTAACGACGGCTTCTCCCCATAGATTGTGTGGTAGATCTTTCCCTTTCAATAGACATCTTATCATCTCTACAAGTGTTTTGTTCCTCCTCTCGGCTAAGCCATTGTGCTGCGGTGTGTAGGGTGCTACAACTTCACAAATAATTCCTTTTTCTTCACAGAATATGTTCATCTCGCCTGAGTTAAACTCTCCTCCGCCATCAGTCCGAAGTAGCTTAACTTATAGGGCATATTGTCGCTCAACAAAAGCACAAAATTTAACAAAATATGAGTAAACTTCTTTTTTCTCTTTTAACAGATACACCCATAATTTTCTTGTCCATTCATCAACAAAGAGGAGGAAATATTTATTACCTCCATACATAGTTATTTTGAACGAACCGCAAACATCTGCATGCACAATTTCAAGTGGTTGTTAGGCACGTTTAGGCACTGAATTCCCTAACCTTGATCTGGTTTGTTTGCCCAGAATGCATCCTTCACATAACTTCTCAGGAACAATTATCAATGGCACTCCCTTTACTAAATCCTTGCTATTTAACAAGCTTAAACTTTTAAAGTTTAAGTGTCCAAATCTGTAATGCCACTTCCAACTTTCTTCGTCAATGCTCATAGATGATAGACATTGTATGGTTGCTGCACTTAGATTAACCTTGAATGTTCTGTTCTTGGCAATTGGAGCCTTGATTATCAGACGATCTTTTTTATCAAGCACTTCTATCGAGTTGTCGCGCATGGTCATGGTGTAACCTTTTTCAAGAAGTTGTCCAAGACTCAGTAAGTTGCTCTTCATTGTGGGAACAAACAACACTTCATCCATGTAAGCGGTCTCTCCATTTTTGCATGTGAGTAAACTCTATTAACCTCTTCTGCCATCACTGTGTTGTCATCTGCAAACCTTATCTTGCTCTTCTTCCTTGGATCGAGCTCGACCAGCCAATCTCTTCTTCCAGTCATGTGGTTGGAACACCCAGTGTCAAGATACCAACACTGGTCACTCTCCGCATGATCATGGTTATTGTTCGTCAACATAATGCGTTTGTCTTTTATGTTTTCTACTGCATGTTGCCCTTTACCTGCATGTGACACGAGTTTAGTGTAGTTACTACGTGCATCTACTCGACAACACCTGTCCTCGGTCTCTCATGTATCTGCTCGACAACACCTGTCATCAATCTTTGACGTGTCTGTTAGCCGTGTTGCATCCTGAAACAACGCGTCTTCCAATATCAAATCTTTATTGTCTTCTTTTCTAATTTTATTCGCAACACCCATTAATACCACCAATTTTGATTCAGAATCTTGAGCATCTTGTGCCAGATTGGCAGCATCATCGTTTTTATTCTTCTTAGCAGACTCGTTGTGCCAACACTCGGAGGAGTAGTGTCCATACTTCTTGCAGGTGTAACACTGTATGTTTCGTTTGTCTGTACCTTTTCTGCCTCTACCTCTCGGACATCTACCACCTATGTTGCCTCCATCCTCTCCATTTTCATCACCGGTTTGTTCTATATATGTCACATTTCTTCCTCCATTTCGGCCACCTCCGCCACGCGATCTTCCTCTACCTCTGCCACGGTTCTTGAAATTTTGTTTCGTTCTTGCTTGCAACGCTTGACTTGTTGCTTGAGATGCAACTTTCTTTGCACTTTTTCTTTCCAACAATCTCTGCTCATGCGCCACAAGCGAGTTCTGTAACTCCTCAATTTTCAGCATCTTCAGGTCTTTACACTTTTCAATGGTGATCATAATATGATCATACTGTGGCGTCAGCGAGCGTAGTATTTTTTCGATTATTTTTCTATCTTTGAGAACCTTTCCACAAGCCCTCATATCATTGACAAAGGGTCTGAATCCTTCCCATGTACTCTATCACCGTTTCTTCTTCACCCATGCCAAGGAGTTCGTATTGCCGTTGGAGAGACTGCAAGCGCACCTTTTTGACCTTGTCGGAGTTACCAAACGCATCTTGAAGGATGTCCCACACTTCTTTCGCAGTTGCAACTTTCGAGACTTTCTGAAACATAGCCGGAGAGATGCACTGGTGTAGTAGCATCCTCGCTTTGCAATCAAGGCGCCGGTTTTCTTTATACTTTTTCTTCACAGCTTCTGAGTCGTCTTTCAGTGGTTCTTGAAGTCCTGCCTTCACCACTTCATCTACTTCTTGAACTCCATCTTTACACATCAATCATCATAATCTTTGTAGTCGAAGATTGGCAAGTTGCTATGTATCATTCTCGTCATGACGTCGCCTTTTACCGTCGCTTCTATATTTTCCCAGTTCTCAAAACCTAATGGCTCTGAATACCACTATTAACATATGCTGAATGCATACAGTATGTGTACGGAGGAGAAGTGAACGAAATACCTCTTATTAAAATTTAATTATGAAATTACAGGCAATATTTATATAAAGGAAACTAGAGTATATCAACTGTAATAACAAAAAGGCATTTGACTAATCTCAGATTTGTTTTACATAGTCAACAATAGCGAAGAGTATAAGCTCACAGAGCATCAATTCCACAAATTCTTGAAACTTTATTTTATGGTTTAATTATATTTTAAGTTTATTAATTTGGATATTTTCAATTGATTCTTATATAATATTTTATTGATTTACTAACTACTTAAATTTTTTATATTTTTCAATTAAAATTTTATTGTTTAATATTTTTTTTGGTTTATTGGATTATTGACTGTTATCTTTCTTCGTCTTACTTACTTGTCATATGTTAAATATGTAAGATTTTGTAATTAATATAAAATAATATTTAATCAATATAAAATAACAAATAATTGATATTATTTTTATTAAAAATATTATATATTAAGAGATTGTTAACGTTACGTACATCAATGGTTTTGACGACAATTGGTCTTTGAAAGACAACATGGAAGTCATAAAGAAGCATAATAATATTATCCAATTAAAATAATAAAAGTAACTTATCATTTTATATTAATTGTAATATTTATTTATATGAATAAAAAAACCTCACATTTCTTAATATGTGGAGACAAGTAAACAGGATCACAAGTAAAATAACAGAAGATAACAATTAAACAATATAGACTCAATTAAAAAATAAAAAAAAATTAGCACTCAATATATAAAAAGAAGTTAAGTTAAATTAGTAATATTTAAGTTTATGTTCATTTGATTCATATATTTTTTTTATTAAATTGAGTCCTAATATTTTTTAAATAGGATTAATTTAGTCTCTTTGATTAAATTGAGGTTAACGTTATTAATAATGTTTTATGTATCAAAATTTGATATGTGTTATGTCTTAAAATTTAAAAGGTGTTGTATGTGAAAATCTAAAAAATATTATATGTCAAAATTTAAGTGTCAAATTATTTAAAAGGTGATACATGTAAAATTTTAGATCATACCATTTGTTAAACCAAAGTGATCAGAGAGGTAAAAGATTACTCAAATTTTTACATGTAACATCTTTCAAATGGTCCAATTTAACAAAATTGACTATTTAAAACATAATTAAACTCAATTGAATAAAAACAATATAAAGATCTAAATAAGTCATATGACTAAATACAGAAATCAAAATACTAATTAAGCAAAAAAATTAATAAAGACTCAATTCAAAATATTCAACTTTATAAGAGATTTGAAACTTAATTAAGTCTAATTTTTATTGTTTAGAACTTTTAGATATAGAAAAATGAAATGCAAAATAACTATAAGAGAGTCGCAGTTCTTTTCCAAGAATTCCATTGCCATAGACTATATTACCTTTGTTTGTAACTTTCATCTATTATTATTATCATATGGAGAAAAATGTAAGGGAAGACCTAAAGTTCACATCAAAATGCATTTATCAACAATCAATGATCATCTTCCCTAATCCAAGTCGTTTATACGGTACTTGTTTGTAATTAATATGTATTGGCTCTTGTATGTCAACTTCAATTTTGTTGATAAAATGAAGTCTTAAAATGTATACAAGTAAAAAGCTAAAGGAACGAAACTGAAGTTGAAGTTGTGAAAATGTTAGGCAACCGTCGTGGTGGAGAATCTGATAATGAACTCACAACCTCTACAGTAATGGGTGCAGACAGATCCAACTTGCAAGCAAAGAATTAGCTTCTACATCTATGCTCCATACCACTCTACGTCTTTCTACCTAACTTCCATAATTACTACTCAATTACATCTTTGCTTAACTCATCATGTCTTAATTTTCTCGCTAATTTTTATTCATTAAAGTAAGCAACAACTTCTCTTTTCTTTTCTTCATTTAATCACCTCAATCTGAATACCTTCACCTCGTAACTTTACACTATTCTACGTGCCTTCATATGGGGAACTTATACGTGTATGGCTCCTACAGATAAAAGCAGAGGTTGGTATTGTGTATTGCCTTGCAAGTCAAGATGGTATTTAAATACGATTTTATACACGTAGCAATCCAAAACGGATATTTGGATAACGTAGATCGAATAGTTACAAGGAAATCATTGGTGCTGAAACTCGAAATTTGGGAAATTTGACTAGTGCAAATTGACGGTTTCGTCACGAGTTGAATCCATCATGATTTTTAAGATAATAAGAATGGAATTTTGGTTATGAAATGCATACATAAGCAATGAAGGCCTACAAGTCAAGACAGAAACTTTTGGTTGGTAACTGCTCCGACCTGTGCCGTGTGGGTGATCTAATAAAATGTCATGTTCAAACTCTCTCCATCATTATCATCATACCAAAATGCATATATTATATCCTGCGTTATCATTCAATCAATACCTTTATAATTAATCTCACTGTAATATATAGCTTCAATAAAATTAAGAGGAAGGAAATGAGCTGAATTGGTTGGAATTAAATACGATTGTTTTAGATTATTGTTGAAATGTATGGTCCACAAGGATTTCTTTCTTCTCTTCGACAAGATTTGGACTAGAAGTCCGTTTGACTTTGTTGCTTTCTCCAAAATGTTATTTTTTTTAAAGCACTTACTAATAAGAAGGTAGGAATCAAAAATCGAATCGCAGGGAGAAATAAAGTGAAGCGCATAACACTCACGAATCCAAATATCTGTTTAAAAAAAATCCAAGATCATAAAACACATTGCAAATGCAACTCACTTTTTAAAGTTGCAAATCCATTATGAATCATGTATTTAATTGATTATGCACCTTCAAATATTACATTAATTATGGTAGGGTTACATGATTGATCATGGATGATGAGTACTAGAGTATATAGATCTAATTATAATATATTTGATTATACACTCGTTTTAAACGCGAAACCAAAGAAAATGTGATTATAAGGAAAATGACCTTTATATTTAATATAGAATTAATCAACTTAATATTTATTTACTTTCATATATAAACTATTTTCTACTTTAAAGTGATATAGTGCTTACAAGTGATGTAAACCAAATATCTCTTGACTAGGATTCAGCGACGTGTATAATTATGCCAATTACTTGTTTGTGAGTATGTTACTCTTTTATTAATGCTTAAGTAAACTCTAGAAGTGCGTTTGTATTAAAAAAAAGGAAACGTATTTGAATGAATGCCTAATCGATGAACCAATCTGAGACGAAGCTGATCTGAAAATGGAACGATCTAGAAATAGTCTGGCGTAGGTAGAAGAAGTTCTGTCCAGTTCGTGTCAAAGATACCCAACCAGGATTGTCATCAAACTTCATACATATTCTCTGGCTAATCATATCTAGCTTGTGAAATTAATATGTTCAATATGATCTATTCCCTGATTTAGATAAATTATGATATACATAAAATAACTCACGAGCTTGTACATAATCATTTTGATTTTGAGATGGTTTTTTATGACCGTATCAGGTTAGGCTTTTCTCTTCCGTGGTTCAGTTTTAACAAGGAATCGTATCTGTCTATCTTCCTTCCTCTGTTCACGTTTTATTGTTTATTCCCAAATACGACTCGAAGCGCCCTCTATCTGTTCGATGAATTAAAAATAGATGGGAAAATGTAAGTAGTTGACCCAAATTCTATCTGATCAGAGAAATTGAAAGGAAATAACCGTTGATTTATACAGCATTAGTCCATTATTCCTTATCGTTTGCATTTTTCTTCAACTAGCAGATGCTGCAACCAAACACTACCTAAATCCATCAATGTTTTCTCATTGGGATGTCAATATCTATCCCTCTTAACAAATATGCAAGATCTATATCCTCTTCGTAGGTGTGACTTGTAAAATTATTCTTGAGCCCCTACAGTCATAATTCCAAATATGCTGAAGTCGTGACCTATTGGACTGGTTCTACAATTGGTTACGCATATAAATGTTTGTCTGGATAAATTTTCGTAACTTGCATTAATGATAGTCAGTTCCATGGATAGGAGTGAGGCGGCAGTTGTAACTTACTGGGGAGAAAACAAAGCTGTGGCTTTGAAATCTTGGGAGATCGTTGTCCACTCTAGTACTTCAGGAATGTCTCTGAACTCTTCGAATCAAGGAAACCTAGTTGCTCCAACCAGTCCCTATTTGATTCGATGATCCTGCAGCGTTGGATCGGTATTCTTTGATCACATCATAGAACTAGAGTTTGAAGACTTATAGCAATCGCCCTCACCGTATCATAAACTGAAGCCAAGGGACACGTAAACGTGGTGATGACGAAATGGTGGAGTAAGAGTGAAATCAGGGCAGTGGATTTGCATTTCGTAATGGAAAATTTTTAAGAGGTATAATTATTTTACACATTATTTTAATACTTGTTTGGGATGCTTACATATAGTTCTGCCTTTGGGTCACCCATCTTTCAGCGTCACCCATTTTGTGTAGCTAAAAACACCAGAAAACCCCATATTAGTTCCCACGTACCTTTCACAACCCATGGTGGAGCCCTCAACCTTCTCCTGTTTAACCCTGCCTGTTTAGTTCCCCCTGTTTTTTAATTTTCTCTCTATGCATGATTTTATTGCACATATATGTAATTAATAATTTAGGCAAGAAAGGGAGAGGGCTTTATATAAAGGTGGGTGGGGAGTGGGGCTTTTGGGTCATTACTCATTACAAGCTTGTGTTGGTAAGACTTTTGCATTAGTGTGGGAAATTGCATTGGTTAGCTTGGTAGTGTTGTTGTTTGTGCAAGTGGTATGGGGAGGCAACCCTGCTGTGACAAACTTGGGGTGAAGAAAGGTCCATGGACTGCAGAGGAAGACAAGAAGCTCATCAACTTCATTTTCACCAATGGCCAGTGTTGTTGGCGTGCTGTGCCAAAGCTTGCTGGCCTTAGGCGTTGTGGCAAGAGTTGTCGCCTTCGTTGGACTAATTATCTTCGCCCAGACTTGAAGAGAGGACTCCTCACACAAGCAGAGGAGCAACTTGTTATTGATCTCCATGCCCGTCTTGGCAACAGGTATTTTATGTTTCACAATGCATTCTATTTCTCAACAATTCTTACATCACCACGCTTTTTACAACTAAGATTATTCATCAATCAAAACCTCAAGATAATACTAAACTGCTTTTACCATGGATTTTGTTAGCTTATTTATTATTTTATTACATCTTCGACCGTCCCTGTACACAATGCATTCACCAGATTTTCCCTTGTTCAACAGCTAAAAGATCCTTGCTCAGTATTTGATTTTTTCCAAAAGTATATTGGAAGGCACTTAGTCCTTAACTACTGTGACTTCAAGTCTAAACCATTAATAATGTTGAAGAAGGCAACGCATTTAAAACCTTGTTTTCAAACAAAAGGCTACTTGAGGCTGAAGCAATTGTATCCTTGTCTGGTTTAGTAGATATGTTTTAACATATTTATAACATTTTCAACATAGTAATAGCATCTTTCTATTCTCAAACTCTCAAACACTATTACTCTGCATGGAATATGTGAATTGTTCAGATATGCATATCAAATGGTTGGTAAGAATTTGAAAAACAGCACTTCATTGACCTGCGTAATTAATGTTCAACTAAAATGTTACTCCACATCGTTGGGACTGATATTCATGGTTGAAAAATACTAAAACTTAGTCGTGAGTTACAATGCAAATTACAAGATAAATGATGATGATCCAGTTTAAGCTGTTGGTATGAGCTAAAGTAATTACATGTTGGATATGATTGGCACGTGTATAATGAATTTTGATATATGGTTGATTGGTGTCTCAGGTGGTCCAAAATTGCTGCCAGGTTACCCGGAAGAACAGACAACGAGATTAAAAACCATTGGAACACACATATCAAGAAAAAACTCCTGAAAATGGGTATTGATCCCGTTACTCATGAACCTCTCATTAAACAAGCAGCATCTCAGGATAGTTCACCCTCCCCCTCAGAGCATTTGCCACAGCCTGAGAATAACCTCGATCAGGTGAAAGAAACTGATGGGGTTCTCAACTCAGAGGAGAATTCAAGTTCATCCCAAGCTGAAAATTCTTCTGGGGATGATTCACTTTTGCTAGATAGTATTTGCAGTGACGATTCTCTGTTAAACACCCTGTGGCTGGATGAAACTCCTCTGATGGAAGCATTATGGGACACAACACCCAAACTAGACAATAATACTAATAATAACACGGGTTTGGTACCATCTTGGGAGGAAAACTGTGCTTGGTTATTGGACTGTCAGGACTTCGGTATTCATGATTTTGGGTTTAACTGTTTCAACGAGATAGAGTCAAATGCACTGCATACCATAGAAATGAAGGACGAGGAGCATTAACTACACGCATGCAGTAGTAGATCTGGTGAAGGGAATTAATTGTCTACGAAACAAACAATCAGGGTAAAATATCAAATCTATTAATGTGACCAAATACCACGGGCTCAAATTTATGTTCTTGGTGTTCAATTTTATCTACCTAGTATTTGCTGAAAGTTCTCGGAAGGTGGAAGGTGGAAGGTGAACGTTTCCTCTTCTGAGGTTCCTCGCCAACCAAATCACAAAATTGATGGCAAACCAAAACCAAATCATCAAAATGCCACAGTACATACTTACATGAGCATTTTTCAACTCAGTTATTTAGAAAAAGAATCATCAATAAAAACATTATTTTAATATAGATTTTACAAACATGGTTTTTTTAAAATTGAAAAAAGTTTCTTGGTAACTTTCTTCAGCTTTGAGAAAGCCATAACATGAAATTTGATTAAAATATTGTTTTTGTTGTGTAAGAAGTTTTCATTTGAGATATGATGTAATTATGTGTATGATATAGGGACAACACAAAGGGAAAATGTCCAGTGAGTTGGGAAACATATTGTACAAAGAAGTCTACTTTAAAAATAATGATAAAACTTTTTGTGACTACAAGTTCAGTTGTATTCTTTCATTTCCTGTTTTCTGTCACATTAGAAATAGATAGATGGAGAGATTATTAATAACCACCACCTTTGAGCCAGCAGGTGGGACAATGAGTGGCATGGAAGAATTCCACATGATTTGGGTATTGTTTTTCAATCAATATTTGAGTATATCTTGATCAACTTTCACTGTATTATTATTAAGTTGAATTATCGGTTTTATTCAAGAATTAATATCTGAAATAGTAGGTTTTATCCAATAATATTTTGCTATTTATCTGATGAAGAAGCACAAATAACTCCTTTTTTCTGTGTCCCCCACACCGCACCTTTTGTTGTTCAACTTCGGTATTATTTTGCTGTCTATCAGCACCTGTCAAACCTTTCATCGCATCGGATTATTTAATAGCAAAAAATGCCACTGTACATTTTAGTTTAGAAATATCATGTCCATCTTCGTGAAACACCTATTATTAGTGCATGATTGTTTGTTTTTTTAAGAAATAATAATTTTCAAATTGTCTCTCGAAATTATCGTAAATGCGTTTTTTTTTTAATTAACTAATCCTAATAAAATTATATTATTCGCTAAAATGTATGAAAACGAAAGAGATACCGATTAAATAGTCAACGATTGAGTGTGTTAAGAAAATGTGTCATTAATTAGTGCTTCTTCAAAGATAAATGAATCGTAAAAGTTAGGTACTGAGTGGAAATCTATAAAATTGTTCAACTCGATTTAATTTCACTTTTTAAGTTGAGTTGAATTTTTTAGTGTATCCATTCACAATTAACTTGAGTAATAAATTTACGAGTTTTAAATCTGATTGATCTTGTTTAACCTTAAAATACATAATACTTATATAATTAAAAAATTATTAATTATTTGATATTTCAATTTCAATTATGGATTTTGTTTGTTACTATTTGAGTTTCACTGTTTTAATCTGTTCATATTTCATGTTTCTATAATTAATTTGATTTTGGAATTCAAATTATAAAATTTTGATATTAGAATAACAACCTCATTATTATTTTCCTTATAAAAATTAACAAACATTAAATGAGATAATGAATTTGAAGATTATTTTTGTTAAAAGTTCCAAACGTCATCATGTGATTTTTAAAATTATTTCAATGACTCAACGCAAGTTAACTTAAAAGATTGCTATAACAAAAAAAAAAGTGCAACTAATACATAACTCAAACACACAAAATCTATATGTAAGTCTAAACACAATACTAAACCTTTTTGAAATTGTGCTTGGATTGAAAACACGAATATTATTTGAAGAATTTGTCTTTACAGCCATTACAGGCACTCATGAAATGGCTTGAACATATTCCTGGAATGATGGAGAAATGGCGATTGTGAATGCATTGTGATGCAATGTATGTGGCAAGAAACAAATGCCCGAATTAGCTTGCTTTTGACAAATTAAACTGAAATGAAGTTTTAATGGAGACCACATTATTTGTAGCAGGGAAAAAAGTTTTTTGTTCTTATATTATTATTATTATTATTTAAGGTAATGACATAAAGTAAAAGGGATAGTAGAATAGAAGAGTATATGCTTTAAGGAGAATTCCGAATCATGATATATCCCTGGACCAGATGTGTCCCCATTACCATAACTACTTAGTGCTGCTCATCATAACACTCAAAAACCAATACAAGGATTGTGTTTTGTCTCTCCAATTTGGTTATCAGCAACCAATGTAGCATCTCTTTTCAAAATTGAACGCTTTCAAAGTTTGAGTAATCCCTTCGGCTACCATAGCTTTTCTTCCTTGTCTTTATCTATAAAAATGGCTATTGTTAACTACATTACACAATATTAAAAGTCGACTAATATTGCAAAAAACATTGTCCACCAAGTTAAGCAAGTGGCAACACCATCTAATGTTATAAAACATACATTAACTATTGAGGGGAAAACAAATTTATTACTTCCTATGCTTGTGTGCTCATTAATGCTAATGCTTTGCTCGTTAAGTAAAATTTTTATATAAAATTATAAATAGCATTTGAATATATTACTTATTAAGTGTAAAACTTGAAGTTGTAATGTAAATAAATTTTAAATAAATAAATAGTATTATGTAAACATGAGATGAGATTATTGGTTCAAAGAAGTCATTCATTCTCTTTCTCTTCTCATTGGGATTTTTGTAAATGGAAGATTGTGTTTTTTATAGAATTTGATATATGAGGCTTATCGAATCGAAAACTCAGTTAGAGTATTGGAAAGAAAAAAAGAAAAGTTACTAGTATACACTCCAAGTTAAAAGAGTTCAATTTAGTATTTACTTCAGTTAAAAATTTAAATGGTTATTCGAATAATATCATGAATATGAATATTCAAAAGAATATTTTATTACATTATTTTATTAAGTGATTGTGGATGAACATAATTGTAAACAAATGGGGCATGTGTTTCTAAATATTTTTCTTCTTTGGAACATGAATAAGAGAGAGTCAAGAAAATTATCTCTCATTTAGAACAAATAGTGTCGCTTAAATTATTACATTTTTGATTAAGTATTAAGACGGATGACGATGCATGAAATTTTTTGAACTAATTGTTTCTCAGTTGGCGACTTACTATCCTCCTTCACTCGCATATTTTTAGGAAAAGTTTTCCAAAAAGTCATCCATCCCTAAATTACTCCAGGTCAAACATGCTTAATCATGGAGTTTTTATAGGTTAGGCTACCGAAAAACAAATGCATTTTGTTGATATGAGTAACCAAATCAGTTATTTTAAAGCTATTATAGTCCCATAACTATACAATCTCTAGATCTCTCTCCTTTCGGTGTATGTTCGATTCTTCCATGTGCCCATCCCACTAAAAGTATGCTAGAAGTCGCTTTTTGTTTGTGTCTCTTGCATTTCGTGCCTATTGCATCAGCGATCACTCCCTACCCTTGTCAGTATCCAGGTGTTACAAATTGTATATTTAATACTTATAAAATTGTTGTGTGATAAAAAAAATGCATTATCTAAATATTTAACAGATAAAATAAGAAAAAAAATATACAAACAATATAGAATCTCTTTTCATAATAGTGAAAACATAAGTGTTTATTTATTTTATGATAATAAAAATATATAAAAATCTTATTATTGTTATTTATAATTAATTAAAATATATATGTATTTAGTTTTTGTAATAATAAAAAATAGTAAATTATTATTATTATTTCTTTTATTGATAGTGTTATAATTAAAAAAATAATTAAATTTAAAAACACTATAAAAGAAATAATTAAATTTAAAGAAACAATCACTTAAAAGATAAAATTTATAAAATAATTATTTTAATTTTTTTAAAAATTTCTATTTAAAGGATAAAAAATCGGAAAATAAATGTGAAAAAAAAATCTGCTTTATAGATTATAAAATGAAATATAAATAATTTGTATAATTTTATTGTAAATAGTTTTTATTTATTTTGTAGATAATTTTTAATTAAAAAATTAAATTTAAAAAATCAAATAAAAAAATTAATTTTAAAAAATATCACTCAAAAGATAAAATTAATAAAATATTTATTTTAATTTAAAAAAATTATTAAAAAATAAAATTAAAAAATAATTGTGAAAAAAAGAAAAATTCTTTTGTATAAATAAGTATAGATAATATATATTTACACCAATGAAATTCATGTCTTATGTGAGTATATATATATATATATATATATATATATATATATATATATATATATATATATATATATATATATATATATATATTTGTGTCTATGTTGCTTTTTAATTACTCGAGGCTGCATATTTGGTTTTTGGTTGAGGGGATTTTATAGTTATATATTTTAATAAATAATAAAATTGTTTTAATTTACCAAAAAACATTTGTATCAATTGGTATAAGGGCAGAGATAATTGTCAAATATGACTATGTAAGAGTTCTATAATCTTTCTGCAAAGATTTTATAACAAAATAATAAATTTTACAAATTTTCTCCTTCCAATAACTATTTCTTTTTTAGCATAGGCATTCTGCTCCAGTCCCACCCACCTCTTTAATTTTTTCCTTCAACCACATGCTTTAACATTATTGTTCTAAAATGAGTCCTTTAATTAAAAATATTCAATTCAAATGAAAACAAAAAATATAAATGGAATTTATTAGTTAAATAAAAATTATCACAAAAAAGAAGTTAATGACAAAAGAAGTGTTTAAAACAATAGGTTATAAAACATGCAATAGTATGTATTTATGACAAATTAATGCAGATAAAGTTGTTAAATTTGGGAATTTCATAGATGTAATTTGTAAATTCCAATTGCCATTAAAAAGTTTACTTCGTATGAAATACTTTCAAATAATATAATAACTTAACATGGCATTAGATGCCTATAATATGTTATAAATTTTATTTTTTTTTCTACATCATTATATTGTGTGTTGTGTTTTCTTAAAAAAGTTACTGGACCTAAAGCAAGGCCCAAGGATCAAAAGGAGAGGAGTAAAAAAAGCACAAAAAAACCTAATTACCCAACCCAGTAATCTGTAGTCCTGTCTATGAATGGAAGGAAGAACAAGAGATATGAATAGGGAGGGCAGTGATATGGCTGGGACAACTCAAAGGTAAATGTGGCTGAGAAAGATACCACAGATCTGTTCGTGGGATAGGAGACGCAACACCAACACCCAAAACGGACAGAAACCACGAAATCGTTAACCAGGTGCGTTCTGCATAAATCTTGACCTAGGAACAAACAAATTCAGTGCCGTTTTTTGTTTTTTTGTTGTTGTAGTGTCCAACCGAGCTCGCTGAATGGACTCTAAGCTCTTGATTTTAAAGGAGTTTGAGAGTGTTTGTCGTAACTTGAGCCTAATTAAAAACGACTCTACGCGCAGAGTTGATTAGGTTCGAGGGTGTGGGAGCCTAATTAAAGTCGTGTTGAAGCACGACTTCAATAAACCTGATATAGGAGAAAGAGATAGGGAGGAAGACCAATTTTGAAAAGCCAACAGAGAAAAATTAGAAGCTAGGAACAGAAATACAAGGTCAATAAGTTAGATATTTTGGTACAAAATTTAGAAAAATATAGTGGTCTAGTCCTTGGTATCAGCAAATTCATTCCACTTCTTCCGATGCTAATGCAATAGTAATCAGGGGTCTACCTCATCCTGTTCCTGCTGATGCTCTACCTAAGTATGTATGATCAATCTCTGAGGTGTGAATAGGTTCTTTATTGGCTATAATGTAGTTAGTTCTGGACCTTTTGAACAGCAGCAAAATTGAGAGTTAGATTTGACATAGAAATAAAGTAGTAATAAGAAGAGGTTGAGTAGGATCTAATAAAGTAATACTAATAAGTTGAGAGCAAAAGGCGAAGTGTGTTTATGAATGGAGGATTTGACGACAGCACATTGCCTTTTGCATTACTTATTAGTTACTTATTTGCAAGTTGGAGGAGAAGAGAGTACACAGACACAGAATAAGAAGAATAAGAAGAGTTGTGTCTGAAGCATCTGCTTACCTTGCCTGAAATGAGTTTGCAGTTACATGCGGGACTATAGTTTTTTGGCTCATTTTCAAGCTTCACCATGTGATTTGGTTAGGGAACAAATCAAGTAATTGAAATGAAGTTCTTGTCAAAAATCACATATTGAGGATTTGAAGCACCAGATCATATTTGGTGGCAATGACATTGAGATGAAGTCAGACAAGCAACATACTATATATATTCAAGAATCTCTATACACACACCTTTGAAATTTTTAGCAAATTGTGGTCTTGAGATGCAATTCCACAAAAGACAGACAAAGAAACAGTGATAGCCGAGCTATATATAAACTTAGGAAAAATAAGTATATCACTGTGGATGAAAGAAACTGACTTGTATATATCTAATAATAAGGATATTATTGCTTAATTTAATCACCAAATTCATGAATTTGAACTGATTAATTGCATACCTTTCCCACATTGTCATTATGACTATATATATTGAACGGAGCAATAATTAATATTCAACATGTATTAAATATATTACCAATGCAACTCTTATGTTTGTCTTAATCCTTTTATGATTCCAGCTTGGAAGGCATTGAGCACTCGGCCTGACATATTACCAACAGTATATTGCGAAGAACTTGCCAAGTTATAGGTACTGTGGCATCTACCTGTCTATTTAATGCATGTATTTTCCTCTTACAAACCTAGCATAGGAAACATGATCTCTTTCAATTCTTAACTATTCTTTCTCACTTTCATAGACGTATGGGTATGTGGTCCAAACACATGCTACCCAAGATTTCAAACCTTATCATTCTTCCTATTACTCAGAGTCTTTACCAAATTGTTTGATGTAAAGTTCAAATTAAACATGTATGGTGCACATATATGTGGTGTACATATATATCCCTGTTATCATGTGAAGGGTTTATCTTTAGGCTCTTCATTATGAACATCAGTATGACATTATATTTTTATTATATCTACAATATAGGTTTCTAGTTTTCTGAAAATAGTACTAGTACAGGTTTGAGTTTGATTTGACCAGTTCAAGACTTTGCTTATGTAACCTTTAGAAATTAAGTTCAAGCTCTTATAGGATCCCATACCTAATGACATTAACTTAAAATTTCAAGTCTTTCCTCTAATGCTTGCCTCTTAATTTGCTTAGCTATGTAGCCGAGGTGATGTCTTTTTCTCTCAACCTAGATTTTGTATGCTCTTTTCTGTTATTAAGCATGAGGTAATCATGGTCTTATATAGTAACTATCAATTAACACTTTGTGTGTGCCTATAATTAGCTATGATTAATTAGTTATTCTTGATCAATAAATGATAATAATACAAATAAGACAACTCTATGGTGACGAACCATTGCGTTTACTTGTTCCTAGTTTTTCTACCATTAAGTTTTATTAGCGAGTCATATCAATTGGGTAAGCATTCTTGTACTAATTGTGGTGATCATGTGAATAAGCATGTTGTGTCACCATTTGCTTTTAGTTCACTATGATATTTGGGGTCTTAGTCGCATTTATTTCACGTTAGGATATTTTTATTTGTCACTTTTATAGACGATTTCTGTTAGGATATAGGGTAATGGGGATATAAGGGTATAATGGGAAATGGGATTAGGATAAAAGGTAGAGAAATTGTATAAATAGATTGATGGGATAGTTAGAAGGGAGTTTTTGGAGAATATTGTTGTTGACAGGCCTTAGACCTGTGAAGGGGATTATGCCCCTGCAATTAGACTGTACAGTTCATTCTTTCTGTTAATAATACTCAGATTCTTTCCAATTCTTGCTGTGATACTGTTGTGTGTGAGAAACTTGCAAGGGATTTTTCATCAAATATCATGTGCCTACACACCACAACAAACTGTTGTTGGCAGACAGTGGCAAACGACGCCCAACAGTTGCAGACAACAACTATATAGGTGTTGACGAGGAAACTAGACAGAAACTAGAGCGGGATCGACCTGCATTGATACCAATTTGAGATTGAAACTGTAAATTATTTCTAGAGGGCTTAATTGATCCCTCTCACTTTCATCTATTTATAATAAAGTTTTGATACAAAAATACATGGAAGATTAAGGGTCTGCCCCAGACACCTAGGTACTACTATAGATACTGCACATAAAGATTAGCACACTACCCTTAAGTAGGCTTAATGATGATACATAGGTGCAATTATTCTAACAGTAAAGACTAGCACACTACCCTTAAGTAGGCTTAATGATGATACATAGGTGCAATTATTCTAACAGAAAGGAAATTCCAAGCTGTTTGTGATTTTAATGCTGATTGGGCAAGATCACCCTCAGACAGGTGGTCCATTTTTTAATATTGTCTTCTTATTGGTGAGAACTTGATCTCTTGGAGCAATAAGAAGAAGACTATTGCTAGATCTAGTGTTGAAACTCAGTACTAGGCTATGGCAATAGTTGCATGCAACATTACATGGCCTCAGCTAGTTCTCCATCAGTCAAAATTTGGACATAACACAATTATGTGACTATGAAGTTGGCATCCTCATCAAGTCAAACCTAGTCTTTTTTAAGCAGACAGATGAAAATTGATTGTCATTTTGTAATAGAGAGCGCTCTCTTGATAAATCATCACTGACTTTGTCAAATCCAGTGACCAACTTGTAGACATGCACACTAAATCCATGCAGTCCTCTCATATTCATCACATTTAGCTTCATCCATGACATGCATGCTCTAGTTTGAGGGAGAGTGTAAAAGATATAATTTGATCTTAGTAATTAGGGAAATATGTACAACTGATAAAGGATTTAGATGTGTGATTAAACATGCTGTTCACAACAACATAAAAACTCTATTAACAGAGAGATAGAGAGAGACGGGGAGACGGTGAGGAGGAGGGAGAGGGAGAGAGAAAGAGAGCTTATCCTTCATCAATGATTAACAACACATGTATCTTAAAACTGTTAAATCAAATCAAAACGGGCAAGTTACAGTTTTTTATTCTCTAATTTTACAAGGGGGTTAATTTGAAGCATTTTAATGTTCTTATGGTATATGTTGTGTTGACACATATAAACTCTTTTTGGTTAGTTGATTGAAGGAAAGGTTGGTAAAGCCATCAGGAATATCTCTAGTTACTCTAAAGAAAGGTCAAGGGAACTTAAAAATTCTCCCAATATTTCGGGGATGTCACCTTTAAGTGATTTCTTGAGAGGTTTAGGATTTCAAGCAAGTCCATGTGACTGAAAGATTCTGTGGGAATAGATCTGATATATTGATTCCTTAAAAATCAAGGTTGAACAGCTTTTATGTTGAGAATGATGAAAGATTATTGTTTGGAATATCAATAGTTTGTATCATTTCCAAACAAATGTTGGCTGAAAGATTATTGTTTGGATTATCAACAGCTTGTATCATTTCCAACATGCCCAACCAAGTGGTATTAAGAAAGGTCAAGTTACATCCGCATTTCTTTGAGGTGAGCAATGAGATCATCAGGAATTGATCTTGTGATCTGGTTGAGAGAGATCCAAATAATAAAGCAGATTAAGCTTTCCCCTGCTTCTTGGAATTTGCCCATCAAGTTTGTTTCCATGAAGGACTAACTGTGAAAGCATATCAAGCTTTGAGATAGAATCGGTTATTTAGCCAACCAACATGTTTTGATGTGGCAAAAGTTCTGTTAGATCTTTTGATTCAGAGAGTTTAACAGGTGTTGTACCTTCTAATACATTGCCATGTTGACAGAGCCCCGAAGGTGAGAAGGTTTGGACAGTTCTGGATGAATTTGACCTGAAACTTCTTTTCAGAAAGGGCTAAAGTGATGAGTTGATTTAAGTTTGCGATCTCTGGTGGAATTGGACCTATGTAAGAATTTACATTTAGCTGCAAGTACATGAATTAGATAGATTCTCGACACCTGATTTTATCAATCCACGGAAGTTGTTCACTGCCAAGCTTAGTGCTGTGATTTTAGCAGTTATAGGTCGTCTGGGATTTCCAGGTCATTTTGTTGGATTAGGCGACCTTTAACATCGTAACATTTACTACACTAGTACAATTGGCAGTGCTAGGGAGAATGCCACTAAACCAAAAACTTGATCACAAATCCATGCACAAAATTTGAAAGAAAATGGTAAGAGATGCATCACACAAATATATAAAAGCCTTTGTCGCAGATCTGAAAACACTAAAGGCAAAATCTGCATGTTGTCCAGCCAAACCTTGCCGTAGCATTTCTACATTATGAAGATAGTTTTCAAAACAAAATTATTAAACAATTTGTTTTCTTATTTTCTTCTTAAAAAAAGTTTTTAAAACTGTTTTACAAAACAAGCTTTAAAATAACCTAGAAACCTTTCAAATACCTCCAAACCTACATCTCTTGGGAATTCCAAATTACAATTATTAAGCACTACATTCAAAACACAAGTGACTAATAGAGAGCAAATTGTAAGGAAACAACTCCCTAAACATAATTCTTCACTTTTCTACTAACCCTAGCTCATTAAAGCTATGTTCAGATTGATGGTTATTCCATTTCATTCCATCCCACTATTTTATTCCAACCTTCCATTTAGCCCACCTTTAGTTGTTTACACATAGCGTCATAATTATCCATAAATCATAAACATAATCCCAATTTTTATTTTTTTATTCTACATACCTGCATCAGTATGTTTTTAACATCATTACTTCAATGATATCTTATGTAGGAGTTATCAATCATGGGTGAGTTTACGATTCAGATTAGCAATGACCTTGTCAATCAGCTTGTTGATGATGGCCTGCCAAAGAAAAAAACTAGAAAGAGCAGACGAAAGGTGGCAAGAGACACTGAAAAGTCTCAATCTAATGAAACTAGAAAGCCGGAGAGTTCAGTTATTCCAGGGTGGCCAGTGCAGCCCCCTTTGCATCTACCTGGAACGTTTCCTGCTCAACCTCCAAAGTCAGAGTTAGAGAGCATTAAGTGTATGCTTCAGGAAAGTGAGAAGGTTTTGGAAAGATTGCAGAAGCAAGAGGAGACTATGTTGCAGGAAGTAACCCAGAAGGCAAAGGATCTTCATGATAAAGAGTATAAGATTCCAAACCCAAAGCCTGAGCCATGCACGGCCGAGAGATTTGCGACCTTATCCTGTTACAAGGAACATATCAAGGATCCTTTGAAGTGTGCTACTCTTGTTACCAGTTTTGCTGATTGCCTACGTAGGTTTGGTCGTTTAGGTGACAAGTGAGTTAAACTGAATAGTGCTTTAAAAGGAAATTCGTCTGACAAATGCAAATAAACTAGTGAACTACATACTGACTGATAAATACTCATTGTGCTGCTGCCAATTTTTTTTTCTCATTCCCAACATTAAACCATGTTTTCCAGATCCGAATAAGTGATGTATTCCTCATTTGGAATCTGAACATTTTGTTATCTGTGTGCCCATTCTATCAAGGGAGTATTTTCGTGTTGGTCAGTTACAAGTGTTGCTAACTCTAAAAACTAGAGACGGTGCAGGTTTTATCAACTTTGAGTATCGTTATTTATTTTTGTTATTATTTTGGGACAACTTTTACGACCCAAAACATTAGGAAGGACGTACTGTAGCTAAAAGTGTGAAAATAATAGTATTGTTTGGAAACTTTACCTTAATCGTTCTAGTTTAGAAAAATTTTAGGTGAAAAAGATCACTATAAAGATTGTATCTAGCTTAGCTTTATTTTAATTGATCTTTAGACTGTATCTTATTTAAAAATAGACGTAATGAAGTTTAATTTTGTTTTAACTCATACTTAATTTAGTCTTTCTACAAATAATGATGTTTTATTGTTCAAAGTTTATTAAAATTCATTTGATCTTGTATTAAAATGTAAAAAAAAAAACATGACTTTAGGAAAATTAAAATAATAAAAAGTATATATTTGACTCTTTTAATTACAAAATTTATAATGTTTTAGTGTTTGAAAAAATTCTTTTACGTAAACTATATAATTATTGAGAGTTAAAATAAATAAATGGTAGAGATTTCTTCTTTATTAATAGTTCGACCTGAATTTAATTGAAACACCATTTACAAGAGAGTACAATTTTAAAAATGAAACTAAAATAAAGGTTTATATATGAAAAGAGATAAAAATTTAAGGACTTTACTATTTGAAATATTTATGTACAAATACCATAAAAATTAAGAATTAATTAGCATAAAAATTAAGAATTAATTAGGATGAAATTAAGGTAGTGTTTGGATTAGAGAGATAATTTGAGGAAAGTAGAGTGAATGGATAGAGAAAAGATTGTGATGTATTTTTGGTGTTCTTAGATTAAGAGATTTGAAGGAATGAACGATTAGATTTGAAAAAAAAAAATTATAAAAATTTGTGAATGATACAATCAGTATGATAAATTAAGAAAAATATATTTTAATTGATAAAATTAGATAATTATCATTTTATTCATAAAAAAATGTGATATAAAGTTAAATACAAATAATAAAAATTATGTTAAATAAAATTGAAATTCTTATTTAAAATTACAAAAATATTATAATTATAACAATTATTATTATATAATATAAAAAAATTAATTATTTATATATATAAGAAAAGAAATTTATATATATATATATATTGAAGTTATAATTTGAAATTAAATAAATACAAATTATTATTACTATTATTATTATTATTATTATTATTATTATTATTATATTACTATTATTATTAGAATTAGTAGTAATATTGTAATTATTATTATTCTAATTATTATTAATAATATTATTATATTATTTTTAATAAAAAAGTGTGTGTACATGTAAGGAAAGAAAATCGATCATGTAAAAAGTAGAATCGTAAGAATTTAAAAAATCGTGTATTAAAAATGAAGATATGTTCTAAATAATTAGAATAAGTTATTTTAATATAAAATCTTCAAACTTATAAATATAATTTCAGTTAACAAATCTTGCTTATTTTAATATTAAAAATTTAAACTTATAAATATAATTTTACTTAACGAGTTTTATTATATAAAAACATATTATGTTTCTAAAACCTCTTCATTAAGAGTTTTATATTTTTTTTTTAAGTCTTCTAACTCATACTTCATCTGTTTGAAGATTAGAGAGCGTCCCAGTGATCACTAAGATGAGATTTTTAAGTTTGTCCAATTGGTTTCTACAGAAGAGTAAGTTAGTTTCTATTATTTTATCTAGTTTATGCATTTTTCCATGCATGTAAGTTGTTTCTTTTATCTAAGTTTTTTATAGGACTCTCTGCTGATCATGTTTTTGTGGCTTGTAGGAACATATATAGTTCTTTAAGTAGTTGGAGTTGTCTTAGCACTCTTAGAGCAATTTAGTCCTTTAAAAAGGTAAGGGAAGTTAACTATCACTTTTTAAGTTATTGATACATTTCTAGTTTATGATACATGTTGAATTTGATTTGAGATTGGTAGTCTAGTATGGGGAATTCATGTGTGATTGCTTGTTAAATGAGTTCTTTTTTTTATGGTCTGTGATTGATTGAAATTTCTGTTTTAGTTGATTGAATCACTTTTGAAATATGTTTTGGGTATTATCATAGCGTGTTGTTAATTGTTTGATTTTATTGAAATTGGTGTTGAGTTGATGGGCCAAGTATTGGTTGATTGAGTAAATTGGTACGCACTTTGACACTGAAACACTTTTTGAACCAATCACTAAGTCAATTTTTCACAAAAAGGGACCTGATCAATTAAAATACGAGGATATATTTAAAACAATTCTGTATAAATAAAGACGTCCAAAATTATTAAACCAAATTTATATATCCATTCATATAATGCTCATTTCTCTTCGCTTTCTTTTTCCTTCCATTTTACTCTTCTTTTTTTCTTCCATCTAGTTCTTTCCTCTCTAAACTTCTATAAAACTATACTTATTTTCATATTTTGCTTTTAAAGTACTCCTTAACCTACATAATATCACTACATTTCTTTTCTTTTCTTTTATCTTCTCTTTTAAATAACCACAAAAATATATTTTCTCACCCTACTTTCTCTATTCTTTTATGATATTTATCGAAAAATTTAAGAAATATAAAAACAAGTTATATCAATAAATATATATATATATATATATATATATATATATATATATATAAACGTAACAAGCATATATATGGATTTCGTATCTGCAGTTTCATCATATTATTTTTTGATTGAGTTTAAATTTTTGTTTTATTTTACTATTAATATGTATATTAATTTTGACATACTTTATATATATATATATATATATATATATATATATATATATATATATATACCAATAAGTATTTTTTTTTAAATTCATGAAGTAACATGGGATTGCAATCCAAATTTCGTTTAATTTCTATAAATTAATTTTTATAAAAAGAATATGTTTTTATTCTTCGAAATATATTCATTTTTTTTTTCAAAATATTATCTTTATTTTGAATTCTCCAAAATTTAAAATTGTTGCTTTCGAAAAATATATTTAAAGTAAATAAAAAATATTTATTTTAGGATTTTAATTTATTTAGACATAAAAAAATACAATGTTATGTAGCAGAACAAAAGTCAAAGTTGTCAACAAACGAATATATAGAAACCTTTAGGAAAAACTAGTAGGAAAGTGGATAACACTCAATGGCAGGAACTATCGTTCAACGCTATGTTATGAAAATATTCTTTAACTTTAAGATTTTAAACTGATGCTCAACGGTACAAAGCCATCGATGTTCTGTAAGTGGGTTTTTGTGAAATCAAATTTTCAATTATTGCACAATTACTCAATTTAGCTCATTTATTCTTTTTCTTCTTAAATTAATTAAGATTTTCTTTTAACTGTATCAAATTGGCCAATTGTTCAAGTAAAAATCTTCAATTTCATCATATCACCAAATCACAAATCAAGCTTCAAACACATAAAATTTTACAAAACTCTCAAATAACATACTTTGAACACATATTCAATTCTCAAATCATTACAAAATAAACGAGTTCATGACTCCAAAATATCTATCATATATCATTGACTCCTATACTCACACAACATAATCATCATACATACAACCAAAATGACAGAAAATCAACATACAAGTTTCTAAAAGACCGTAGTATCAGTCACTTGTTAAGTTGGACATAATCTCCTCCCTTCAATTTGTTCTAAGAAACAAAGTCCCTAAAACTCTACAAACACCACAACTTGGATTAGTGATCCTAATGTTGTGTTAGTTCACATTCCATAAGAGAGAATTTAGACAACCAAAAAAGTCACATACAAAATAAGAAACAACTTATATTAAAATAATAAAATTCATTTATAATAAAACTATTTATACTAAAACATTTTAATATTAAAATAATTAAGTTTCATTATTTTTAAATTATTTTCTCCATTTTAATAAGCCTTATACTTTTAAGTTAGTAATAATAACAAAAGTATTATATTAATATAATATTAATAAAATAATAAAATAATAAAAACATCAATGAAAATAAATTTACAAAATATGAAATCATAATAATAAAATAAAATTAATAATACCAATAAATTAAAATAATAATAATAATAGTAATCATAAAATTATAAAATAACAATATATATATATATATATATAAGTATAATTTTTAATTAAAATTTTTCAATTTTATTAATTTTATTTTATTTATCTATGACACTGATCCAACCATTCATATTCATCATTTTGATTAACTTTACAATCTCAAACCTTTAATCAAAAGAATCTCACTTTCCATTAACATTTGCCTCATTCATTTTCCATCTGTTATTAAGGTGTGAGATTCCCTCGTTGAAAAACCTTAACTATCTAAGATTCCCTTTCTGTCATTTAACATCGAGTCCCGACAAAACTTGTATCTGTCGTATTATTCTGGTTTTCTTTGCATTACTCGATATCGATATACTTTTATATTCGTTTAACATAAAGAATAAGGATAAAAATTAAAATGATAAATTTTTGTATTTAAAAAAAAGTAATATATATATATATATATATATATATATATATATGTATATGTATGTATTATCCTCACCATGTATACTACTCCAGTTCCTTCCTGTGAAATCCCAATACACCACCATGCCTCTCTCCTCGATTCTATCTCAAACCCACTATTTCTCTGATCAACCCATAACTACCCTTATTCTCTTTTTCCTCCTTTTCCTAGTTGCGTCCTACCTATTCCTCAAACCCAACCCCCAAAAACTACCGCCGGGTCCACCGGGCCTCCCCTTCTTCGGGAACCTTTTATCTCTGCACCCAGATCTTCACACTTACTTCGCCGCCTTGGCCCAGACACACGGCCAAATTTTCAAACTTCGACTCGGTAGCAAGCTCGCCATCGTCATAACTTCACCCACCCTTGCTCGCGAGGTCCTCAAAGACCACGACACTGTTTTCGCCAACCGCGACGTCCCCGTAGCCGGTAGGATTGCCACCTATGGCGGCACCGACATAGTATGGACCCCGTACGGACCCGAATGGCGGATGCTGAGGAAAGTGTGCGTGGTGAAGATGTTGAGCAACGTCACCCTGGATTCCGTCTACGATCTGCGGCGCAGCGAGGTCTGCAAAATGGTGTCCTATTTGTACGATCGAGCGGGGAGTGCGGTGAACGTGGGGGAGCAGGTGTTTCTAGCGGTGATGAATGTGATAACCAGTATGATGTGGGGCGGGGAGGGAGAAGGGGTGGATAGGGAGAGTGTGGGGGCGGAGTTCAGGGAGTTGGTAGCGGAGATGACGCAGCTGCTGGGGAAGCCCAATGTTTCGGACTTTTTTCCCGGGTTGGCCCGATTCGATTTGCAGGGCGTGGAGAAAGAGATGCAGGCGCTGGTGCCCCGGTTCGATGGGATATTTGAAAGGATGATCGGCGAACGAGTGAAGGTGAACGAAAAAGAAGATGGGAAAAAGAAAGAAAGAAAAGATTTTCTGCAGTTTTTGTTGGATCTTAAGGATTCTGAAGGTCCTGATTCAAAGACACCATTCACCATGACCCACCTTAAGGCCCTCCTCATGGTAACTTTCTTATCTCTCTTTCCAACTTCAATTATATATGGCTTATCTTCTTTGCATCTCATTTTGGATTTCTATCCAAAATCTTATAAAAATTATTTCTTCAATTTTACCTGTTCTTCTTAAAACTAAATTTTAGAATAAAATAATAGCATATTTCAGTCAACGGCAAGTTTATGAAATGATAAAAATTTCTGAAGAAAAAAACATTATGTTGCCATCGCTTTTGTAAATACTGACATTAATAATAAAATATTAAATTAAAATAAAATATAAATTAAATTTTTAAATTAAAAATATTATAAAAAGTTGTAAGGAGGTGTTGTTAATTAAAAGGTTTTCAAAGCATGTCCTCATGTTAGAATATCATGATTCAAATATCAATAATGCAACTTTAAAAATGGAAGAGTGATCACATCATGACACAATTAGTTATTGGCGTCTTCTGTGGACCGAGACTGAAAAATAATTAATTAAATTGAGTGAAAAGAAATTGAAAAACTCATAGTTAATTTTGTTTCATATAATAAAAAAATTTTAAAATGAATTTTTAAAACATAAGTTAAAGCTAAAATAAATTTTAGATTAAAATAAATAAAAAAATATCAAATTTTAATACATAAAAAAGCAAATAAATTAATTTATAAAATAATAAATTTATTTTATTTATTATTTTAATAGCGTAATTATAAATATATGAAAATAAAAAATTAATTATATTAAAATATTACTGATTATATATAAATATAATAAAATATTTATAATATAATCGATCATACATTCACAATGAATTATTTTGTAAATGTTATTATATTACAATTTAATTATTATGTTTTAACGTGTGAATGATTATTTTTTTACATAATGATAGATTATTTATTTTTATATTAATACTTTTAAATGTAAAAGGTTATATATAATAATTTTCGTTTTTTGTTTATATTTTTAATACTTTATAGTCTTGTTTTCGTAATTTTCTTCAATTACAATTGTTTTTGCATGTAATTTTGGCTAGCAAACAAACAGGGTAGGTTTTATAAGTATAACATCATTTATGTTTTGAGATAAGTAACTACAAGGTTAATTTTGAAAACAGTTTTAGCTAATCAATTCGTAAATTATCTATTTTAAAATTGTTATAAGGGCGATTCCTTGTTTGTCTTAGTGAAAAAAAAAAGGAAATTCAAGAATATTATGACTAACAGTAGGGGAAATTGTAAATGAACACAAACAGGATATGGTTGTGGGTGGAACCGATACATCTTCGAACACAATTGAGTTTGCAATGGCAGAAATAATGCAGAAGCCAGAAGTAATGAAGAAAGTCCAAGAAGAGTTGGAAGTGGTGGTCGGAAAAGATAACATGGTAGAAGAGTCTGACATTCATAAGTTGCATTACTTGCAAGCAGTGATGAAAGAAACTCTTCGGTTGCATCCTGCACTTCCACTTCTAGTTCCACATAGCCCCAGTGAAAGCAGCAATGTCGGAGGCTACACCATCCCAAAGGGTTCTCGAATCTTCATCAATGTGTGGGCCATTCATAGAGACCCTTCAGTTTGGGAGAAACCTCTGGAATTTGATCCTACAAGGTTCTTAGATGGAAAGTGGGATTTCAGTGGCAATGACTTCAGTTATTTTCCCTTTGGATCTGGAAGAAGAATCTGTGCAGGAATAGCAATGGCTGAGAAGACTGTTCTGCATCTTCTTGCCACACTTGTGCACTTGTTTGACTGGACAATACCACAAGGACACAAGTTAGAAACAGAAGAAAAATTTGGAATTGTTCTAAGAAAGAATGTTCCTATGGTTGCTATTCCCACCCCACGCTTCTCCAACCCACACTTTTATAAGTAGAATTTAATATACTATAGTAATAATAGGGAAAATGTAATAGCTATGTACCCACCATGTGCCTTTTGTTTTAAATACTTCAATCATGCAACCAAAAAAACACTGTTGTCTATAAAATATTAGCCTAGACAAGACCTTAATATAAATGCATTTAGTTATAGATTGTCGGAGTTCTATTGTTAAACCCTTTATACAGCTGCAATTTTATTTTATTTTATTTAAAAAAACAAACTTTATGAAATGAGCAAATTACCGGCGAAAAGGTATGAATTAAATATTAAGAAATGAAACTGATTAGATGCATGAATAATTATTATAGACAACATTTTTTATCCGTGATAAGACAAATTTTAGGCATAAATAATAAAGAGCTTAACTTTTGCTTATTATCGGAAGAAGAAACATTGTCCTATTAACTAATACAAAATTTAATGGAATCTTCATCATTTAATTACCGTAACTTCCATTATACACGCACATGAATTCTAAAAGTTTGGGAATGAGAACCGAACCCGTATTAGTTTGATTATTATATGTAAAAAATTATGTTCATCTCAATTTCTATATCAGTTTATATGAAATTTTATCTCTTCTCTATTTTTATTATCTCATACATAAGTACTCTCCTTTTATTGTTTCAAATATTAATTGAGGAATATTTTATAAAAATTAAAATCACAAATAAATTTTGCTCACGTAGCTAATCTCTCATAAAACTAATCTTGTTAATTCACAGTTAATTTATCACAACTTAGTAAGTGAGAAATTTTTTCCTTCTTCGGAAAGATTTTGGAATTCCTTGTGAGAATGGAATAGTATCCTATTGCTATTTCTCTCGTTAAGCAAATGGAGGGAATTCGTTCTAACCTTGTTACTCTCACCTTCCTCATCAATTGTTTCTGTCACTTAGACTAAATGTGTTTCGATTTCTCTGTATTTGCCAACATTCTGAAACGAGGTTATCATCCAGATGTCATTACGTTAACTACACTAATGAGGGGTCTATGTGATAAGGGTGAGATAAATAAAGCCCTTATACTGCATGATAAAGTAGTAGCACTAGGGTTTCTGGTCGACGAAATTACTCACGTGACTCTAATCAATGGATTATGTAGAGTGAGAGAAACTAAAGATGCAATCAAATTGTTTAAAATGATTAAAGGTCGGTCAACATTAATGTACACTACACTATTTATTCAAAAATAAACATTCTAAAGAAGCTTATGATTTGTACTCTAAAAATATTGTTAGGAGAATTAACCGTAATGTTGTTACCTATACGGTTGTAGTTGAAGGAGTAAGTAAGGCGGGTAGGATATTAGTTAGTTGTGAGTTGGGGGAAAGGAGAGAGTATAAATAGAAGTTAGTTGTTAGGAGAAGGGAATTATTTTTCGGTATTATTTGAATTGTATTGGAATTTTGTCTAGTGAAGGAAGGCTCATGCTTCCTTGTGAGAACCTATTGTACATTGAATTCTTTGTTTGATTCAATAACAAAAAAAGTTATTCATTATTTTTGTTAGTTCTTGAGTATCATAGTGGGTTGATCCCAAACGTCAGAAGGGAGAGCGTGATGGAAGGCAAGGTAAACCTGTTGGAGGGGAGATTCGACGCCATGGAAGCAACGATGGAAGAGTTCCGTAAGGAGATGAGAGGGATGGCTCAAGATTTGGGTCGCGCTCTCGGAAGATTTTGGAAACCAGGGGAGAAGTTTGGACGACAGTCGTGACTCCGTCAATGATGGTAGGGAGCGATGCGAGGAGGTATCGGATGACGAAATGGAAGGGGAGCGCGATGACGTGCAGAGAAGTTGGATGAAAAGAGTGGAATTACCTACTTTTGAAAGCAACAATCACACAGGCTGGATTGGTAGAGTAGAGAAATTCTTTGAATTGTAGAACGTGACGGAGAAGGAGAAGATGAAATTGGCCTACATATGCATGGAAGGGGGAGTGAGTTACTGGTTCCGCTTTTGGCGGAAGAAAATCAAGAACCCCACCTAGGCGACACTTACGAAGGCAATGGTCAGAAGATTTCGCGGAAGGCATTAGGGCACTATTTTTGAGAAATTGGCGACTATAAGGCAAAAAGGAGCAGTGGAGGATTATGTACAGGAGTTTGAAGTTCTGGTGGCTCAAGCGTCGGGAGTTACGGAGGAGTAATTCTTTGGGTACTTCTTCACTGGTTTGCAAGAAAGGTTGAGGGATCTTATCAGACCCCATGATTCGCGCGAATTACTAACAACCATGGAGAAGGCTCGCGACTTGGAACAGGCTGGGTTACACCCACAAGGGAGTAGTGGAGGAATGGCGCAGAAAGAAGGGCAAGATTGAGGACGATACCCAGCCAACTCCGGCACCATTTCGAGGATGGAGACTAATCGTGGAGTGTTGGATAGCCAGGGGAGCGTGGTGGGAGGAAACGTCTCAAAGAAGGAAGGGGTATCGAATGCGGCGAGCTCGAAAGTGGGTAGCAACACAGGGAGTGGTGCGCAAAATCGTGAAGTGTGCACGTTACCTATCAAGAATACATAAAAAGAAGGGAGGAAGGACGTTGCTTTCATTGAGGGGGCAGAAGATGAGGAAGAAGAGGTAGAAGAAACAGAGGAAGCAAAACAGAGGTGTATGGAACTCACGATGTTCTCTGCAGGGGGGTTGACTTAGTCCAACACCATGAAGATGCAAGGGTAGATTATGGGAAGGCAAATATTGGTGCTAATTGATAATGGAGCCAACCATAACTTCATATCGTCTAGGCTGGTTTAAGAATTGGGGTTGGAGAAGGAAGAAACATCTTCTTACCATATGAATTTAGGTGACGGACAACAGAAGGAAGCTCGAGGATGCTGTGTAGGGGTTATATTGAACTTGGAAGGGGCTGAGATTAAGAAGAATTTTTATCTTTTTGAATTGGGGGAGTGAACATTATTCTGGGGGTAGCGTAGCTGGTAACCTTAGGCGAAATCAAGGTGGATTGGAAGAAGATGTCGATGAGATATAAGCCAGCAAGCAAAGAAATAATGATTAAGGGGATCCTATGTTGACAAGGAAAATGATCACTCTTGAGGCGTTACTGGGCATCAGAAGAAGGTTTGTCAACTGGGCAGGAGCAAAGTTTGGAACAAATATTGGAAGAGTTTAAAGGGGTGTTCCAGGAGTCTCAGGGTCTTCCTCCTGTCAGGAGAGTAGACCAACAAATACCTATAAAGGAGGGGGTGACACCAATCAACGTGAGACCATATCGCTACCCACATTTGATGAAGACCGAAATTGAGAAACAAGTGGGAGAAATGTTAAATATGGGTATCATACGACCTAGTTATAGCCTTTATTCAAGTCCGGTGATCTCGGTTAAAAAGAAGGATGAGAGTTGGCGGTTCTGTGTGGACTACAAGGCATTAAACCGAGTCACAATCCTTGACAAATACACTATACCGGTGATTGAAGAACTTCTCGATGAGTTACAAGGGGCAAGGTTTTTCTCCAAGGTGGATCTTAAGTCTATGTACCACCAGATTAGGATGAAGGAGAAGGACATATCCAAAACTGGTTTCAGGACTCATTAAGCGCATTATGAGTTTCTTGTAATGCCCTTTGACCTAAGCTACATTTCAGGACATGGTGAACTCCTTAGTGCGACCTTTTTTGAGGGAGTGCGTATTAGCATTTTTTGATGATATATTGGTGTATAGCAAGACATGGGGAGAGCATGAACAACACCTTAGATGGGTGATAAAGGTGTTGGTTCAACACAAGTTGTTTACAAATAGAAAGAAATGTGAGTTTGGGAAAAAATAGGTTCGATACTTGGGGCAAAGGATATCTGAAAGGGGGGTCAAAATGGACGAAGAGGAGGTGGCGGCAGTAATGGAGTGGTTGAAACCTAAAGGAATTGAGGGGATTTTTGGGGTTGACAGGATGCTACAGGAGGTTTATCTGGGACTATGAAAAAATAGCAAGACCCCTCACTAATGTCCAGAAGAAAGGAAGTTTTGAATGGTCACCAGAGGGAGCAGAGGCCATGCGAACACTCAAGAGGACAGTGACCACTGCCCCTGTTTTGGCATTACTAGATTTTTCCAAAACATTCCAAGTAGAGTGTGATGCTTCAGGAAAGGGAATTGGAGTTGTGTTAACGCACGGTAAAAAACCAATTGTGTACTACAACAAAGCTTTGTCTGATTCATCGTTGGGGAAATCGATCTATGAAAAAGAATTAATGGAACTGGTGTTGGCTATTCAACATTGGCGTCAATAGTTGTTAGGCCAAAGGTTCAGTGTTTATACGGATCAGAAGAGTTTAAAATACTTGTTGGAGCAGCGTATAATCACATAAAACCAGCAAAATTGGCTCGCCAAATTAATGGGGTACACATTTGACATCTATTATAGGACTGAGGCCTCTAACCGAGTAGCTGATGGGCTGTCCAAAAAAACAAAGGAAGGGGAAGAGGAAGAAAAGGCTCTACGAGTAATAACCAGGCCCTATTGGCCAGATTTTCGTGAGGTGGTGGAGGAAGTAGATAGAGATAAGGCTTTAAAGAAGATTATAGAGGAGTTGGAAGCTAATCCCAACCCTCATTCTGCTCACACGTCGACGAATGGTTGGTTACATTTCAAGGGGAGGCTACTCCTTTCTGCTAAATCAAAGTGTATACCTGTTAACTCTTTGGCAAGCGTACCAAATCGTTCTAAGTAATAAACCAGTAAGACCAGATATCGTTTCCCAAGAGACTCGTTTAACACTTTACAATCGTACAATTATCTAACTAATTTAGACTAAAGAATGATTCCCTTTAATGTGAATTGGTGTAATGAAAATAAACATAATGCATAAGTAAAAGATGAAACTTCTTGTGGTCAAAACACTAAGAGATGAAGTGATTAGAGATGATATGGAATAGAGATGTTGGAGAATGATTTCACCTATTATACTCTCATGCAAATGCACATTACTTCTTCTTCATTAATATGCTAATGTCAACCTACTAAGTTACTCAAACCCAATCCCTTGGTGGAGAGAGCCTAGATTTACTCATTAAATCCTTCCCTTGGCAACCTAACAAGTTCATCTGCATTAAGACTAAAGGTTTAAGACAACTAAAGGTCCTAGCTCTATCCCTAGACACTATTTCCTTTAGGTGTTTAGTCCAATTCAAGGTTCACACAACATTTCCCAATATTAAGCAAACCCTAAAATCATGCTATGGTTGATCAAGTCACAACAAGCTTTAAGTAAAGGACATAAACACTAGCAAATAATGAAAGAAGCTTATATTCATTCAAAACAAGTGCATTTACAAGAGAGTTTCACAGTTTACATCATTCCTCAACAAAATGAACTTAGCTCTCCATAGACATGGAGAGCTTGAGCTTACAATGGAAGAAAATGGAAGAGATGAGGACCCAAGGAACAAGAAAGGAGAGTTCCCACTGCTCAAAATTAGCTCCCACAGGTCCAAAAACATGTTTTCATGCTTCAGTCGCCAATAAGATGACACCCTCGTTGCATGGGAGCCTTAAATAGGTCTAGGGTGCCATGTCAGCAAAAGTCGCGCCCAACCCCTTTTTGAGGCGCCTAGGCGCCATCTTTAGGATGAAAATGCGAGGCAAAGGGTGCCCAGCCCCCTTCTGGGCGCCCAGGCACCAAGTTCTGGCTAAAAATGCGAGTTGAAGGGCGTCCAGCCCCCTTTGGGGCTCCCAGGCGCCAGGTCTGCAGTGAAACTTCACGAAATCTTTCTTTTGTAGCTCTTCCTTGACTCTCACTCTTGATAGTTTGGATGCTCTTCCAAAGCACACATTGTCCTATAAAACTTGAGGAATTAGTGATGAAAACTTGTATGTGTAACCTAAGCTAAACTTATTCACAAAGTTAGCTAAAAGAGAGGATTAAGCATGTTTCAAGCTTCAAGATAGTTGATTTGGTAAAAAAATTGCACCATAGGTAATGGTAAGAATTACCGTTATCAATACCTAAGATCCTGGCAAAGTTTCATAATACATCTACAAGGGGACATTCTTGAGTGTATAGAACATATAGAAGGGTTGCCCAAGCTTTTCATTGGGTAGGTATGAAGAAGATGGTGACGGACTACGTGGCGGCTTGTCTAATATGCCAGCAAGGACTCCTCCAGCCATTACTGATTCCCAAAGCTATATGGGAGGAAGTGAGTATGGACTTCGTGGTTAAACTACCAAAATCTCAAGGATATGAAACGATTTTGGTGGTAGTGGGCAAGCTAAGTAAGTATGGGCATTTTATACCCATAAAACATTTGTATACAACCAAAATGATAGCTGAGATTTTTGTGAAAGAAGTGGTGAGGTTACACGAAATACCTGTGTCGATAGAGAGTGACCGGGATCCCACCTTCCTTAGTATTTTTTGGTAGGAGATATTTAGAAGGCAGGGGACTCAACTGAGAATGAGTACAGCATACCACCCGAAATCGGATGGTCAAACGGAGGTATTGAACCAAATTCTTGAGACTTACTTAAGGTACTTTTGTTCAGAACAGCCCAAGGCGTGGAATGCAGTGCTGCCATGGGCAGAATACTAGTATAATACCAGTTATCAAGGCTCCTCGAAATGCACTCCATTTGAGGCTATTTATGGGAGGCTGCCTCCTACCCTAACCAGGTTCATTCTAGGGGAAATTGTAGTGGAGGCTATGGCGCAGGATCTCTAGACAACATATGAAACATTGAAGCAATTACAACATCATTTAAACCGAGACAGAACCAGATGAAACAATATGCAAACAGGAGGAGGAAGTTGTCCATAATTTAGGAGGGGAATTGGGTTTTCCACAATATTCGACCACATAGACAGGTTTCTATGCCTACTAGATTGCATCCCAAGTTGTCTGCTAGGTATTATAGACTCTTTTTAGTAGAGAAGCAAGTGGGATTTGTAGCCTTTAAACTGTAATTACCAGTAACTTCCAAAATTCATCCAGTGTTTCATGTTTCGCAATTGAAAATAGCGGTGGGGAATCATCAGGTCAAAGGCAATTTACCAGTGGGACTACAGGTGGACGAACCTTTATACAGGCCTTTAAAAGTGTTGCAACGAAGAAAGAGACAGCAACAAGATGAGGAGATATCACAAATTTTGGTCTAATGGCAGGAGCGGGGAGTGGAAGGTGCTACTTGGGAAGATGGGATGTATATCAAGCAGCAATTTCCAGATTTCAACCTTGGGGACAAGGTTGAAGTTGAGGAGGAGGAGGGTATTGTTAAAGAATTAAAGGTGTACAAAAGAAGGAATAAGATAGAGGGAGGAATATAGAGTAAGTAAGGCGGGAAACAACAGGATATCAGTTAGTTGTGAGTTAGGGGGAAAGGATATAGTATAAATAGAAGTTAGTTGTTAGGAGAAGGGGATTATTTTTCGATATTCTTTGAATTGTACTGGAACTTTGTCCAGTAGAGGAAGGCTCAGGCTTCCTTTTTAGAAACTATTGTACATTGAATTATTTGTTTGATTCAATAACAAGAAGAGTTATTCATTGTTTATGTTAGTTCTTAAGTATCATAGTGGGTTCATCGACTTCTTGATCAAAGAAGTTTACCACTTTCATTATTTAATGCATGTGTATGACTTTGTTAATGAAATGAAAAATGCATAATTAATTCCTCACAAATAGTATTTTGTTAATTATAATTACTTTATAGTTATTCACTCTCTAATCCATGATAAGTTATGTCCATATTTTGTTAAATAGAATTATTTCATACTTATTTACTCTTTAATCCAAAATAAGTCATGTTATTTTGTACGTACAAAATTAAATTTGTACGTACAAATTTATAATTCAAAGATAAACGTCCCATAGAAGCTCATGATTTGTACTTTGAAATGATTGTCAGGGGAACTAATCGTAATGTTGTTACCTATACCATTGTAGTTGATGACCTTTGTTCGATGAATATGTTAAAAGAAGCCTTTGCTATTAGGAATGAAATGCAATCAGATGGCTAGAGGCCAAATGTTCATACATATAGTGTACTCATTGATGTATTTGGTAAGGAAGGAAGGCTCAGGGACGCCAATATTGTCTTGGGTATGATGATGAGAGCTTACCTGTAACCTGATTTTTATGTCTTTCATTCTTTAATGCATGCATATGGCTTAGTAAATAAAATGAAAAATGCATAGTTAATTCCTCACAAATATTATTTTGTTAACGTTAAACTCCTTCGGAAGTTCCTATTTATGTGGGGTTTTTCCAGTTAGATCCCCGTCTTATAGGTTTCGCCAATTTGGTCCTTTATATTAAAAAATTGACTTAATGGGGTTAAGTTTTTTATGACATGTGATGTTGACATGGACAGTTTTTGAAACGTGGCTTGTAGAGACCCTTATACGTGACATTTGATAACATTTAACATTTTAAAAATAGGGATTTCTCGAGTGTAAAATGTAATCAGGAATTAGGATTCATTTAAATTTAATTAGGGATTTCTGTCCTACTCCTATATTTTTTTCTTATTCTCTAATTTTAACATTATTTTAAAAATAAAAGGAAAGTGAAAATAACTGGCCCAGAACCCTAAACCAGAATTCATCAATCTACTACCAAGTAAATGACAGCCGTAAATCCAAATTTAATCATCATTGTCCATTAAACTCAAAAAAAATCTAAACTTTGTTGAATGAAATGCAGAAAATTAGGATTTAAGCTTACTATAACTTAGCTTACTGCAACCAAATTTCACTTAAAGCCAAGAGAAGTTAACAAGATTGAAATACGAACAAAGTATATATTCGTAAAAGTAAAACAGAACATCACAAGCCGGAACTCAATCAATTGAACTTAAGTAGAAAGAAAAGCAGAAAGAAAGGCATAAGAAAATCGTGGTTGTGCGATGTGAGACTTCGTTTCTATTTATGGCTCTCCGTGTAGGTTCTTAAAAAAGGTTGAAGGAAGATGATGTTTGCGATGGAGATTTGTCGCAGCAATTTTGGAGGTTGTTGGGTGGTCTCTACGGCGACTGCAGCGGCATTGACAGTGAAGATGAACAGCGATGGTGCCGGTGTGATAGTGTGACACAGATTAGGGATAGGTGGTGACTTTTGGTGGTCTGGCGAGATGAGCATGGTGGTTGACCGTGGCAGCAAGGATGGTTGGCGGCAAGACTATGATGACAACGTCGCGACATAATTGACGACATAGCTTTGCCCATTTGATTAGAAATTAGGGTTTATTTAAAATCCATCCACAAATTAAGAAGGTTATCATATACTTGATTTCACATTGATAGTGTTATAATGAATTGTTTGTTGGAGAGTCAAACAAAAGTCATGTTCTATGGATTGTTTATTTGAGAGATAAGTAAAACGTCATCTTCCTTATTAAAAAAGCTTTGCTTATAACTGTTATTTTTTCTTCTTCTTAATTTATTATTACTTTTATTAATATTATACTTTTAATATATTCATTTATATTTTTAATAAAATTATAATATTATTCTTAATATAATTTATATTTATTAACATTTTATGATTTTATTTTAGCCAAATCATATCTTTTTACATTATTTATTTCACCTGTAAACTAAATTCCAATACAATCTGGAAGTAAGTACAAGAATTGACTTTGTACTTTAATTCCTACAAGTTATTTTTCATAATTCCAAAATTTAAATTTAGAAAAGTAACATTTTATATTTGGAACACACTTTGAAGAACAAGAAATAAATTTTTGAAAAACATTTTATATTAAAATTCCATGATCAGAAGACAATAAAATAAAATAACAAAGAAATGAAAAAATAAATAAAATAAGAATGACGGATTCACTAAGTCCTAAATATGGTAGTAGCACAAATTATGAGAAAGGAAAGTCACCCAATTTTATCAATGTTTACAAACAAACTGCATTCGATATCATCTTTTTATCGTGATAAAAGCCAATGCTAATATACTATAATATCCATCTTAATATAAATTCTATGTAGACTTTAGAAGAGGGAGAAAATGCATACAAATTCAAATAATATGGAATGAGACCTCATACCATATGTTCACGACGATTGCCACACAAACTTTAGGTTAAAAAATTTATAGTATATAACAATAAGATTGTATCGTCTAAGAAAATATAAATTATTTGTTCCAAAAAACTAATGGAAAATATAAATTGATACAAATGGAATCGAGGATTCTTTTCACGTTAGAACAATTATTACTTAACAAAGTAGTATGAGAAGTAGAAAATTTTTATATGACTTGTCTTTGTGATTTTTTTTAAAACATGATTAATTCCGTATTTCAGGCTTCCTGGTTCCGAAAAAGAAAAAAAAAAAAAAACTATTAAAGATGAGATTTATGTGGTCATTTTGTAGCTACTCCAAATTGCCCATCACTACCACAATATAGCCGTCCTTGCAGGGTAACACTCATGTTTGTCCTCATTTGCAGATTTTATTCCCATGCTAAGATATTTTTTTTTTAGCTCGCATATAAAAGAGCAACGGTAGTGTAACTACCTCTATAGTCGCCATTCTCATCTTCTGATTGCTCCAACTATATCCTTCCTCTTAAGATTTCAACGCAATAATCTCACCATGTTCACCCTCTCAACATTGGTTCTACTTTTCTGTGTCCTTTCTACACTTATTTATTACGCATGGCTTTACTTCTTCAAACCCAACACTCAGAGGCTTCCACCGGGCCCATCGGGCCTCCCTTTCCTCGGGAACCTTCTATCTCTTCAACCGGAGCTTCACACTTACTTCGCCGCCTTGGCCCAGATCCACGGACCAATTTACAAGCTCCGACTCGGGAGCAAGCTCGCCATCGTCATAACTTCACCGGCCGTGGCTCGCGAGATCTTCAAAGACCACGACACTGTTTTCGCCAACCGCGACGTCCCAGCCGCCGGGAGGGTTGCCACCTACGGCGGTTTTGACATAGCGTGGACACCCTACGGAGCCGAATGGCGGATGCTGAGGAAAGTCTGCACTGTGAACATGCTGAGCAACACCACCCTGGACTCCGTGTACGATCTGCGGCGCAACGAGGTGCGTAAAACGGTGTCGTATTTGTACAGCCGAGCGGGGAGTGCGGTGAACGTGGGGGAGCAGGGGTTTCTGACGGTGATGAATGTGATAACCAATATGATGTGGGGCGGGACGGTGGAAGGGGCGGAGAGGGAAACTTTGGGAGCGGAGTTCAGGGAGTTGGTGGCGGAAACGACGCAGCTTCTGGGGAAGCCGAATGTGTCGGATTTTTTTCCCAGGTTGGCGCGGTTCGATTTGCAAGGTGTGGAGAAAGATATGCACGTGTTGTTGTCACGGTTCGATGGGATATTTGAAAAGATGATTGATGAACGAGTGAAGGTGGGTGAAGAAAAAGATGGGAAGAAGAAAGAAAGGAAGGATTTTCTGCAGTTTCTGTTGGATCTTAAGGATTCCGAAGATGTTGATTCGAAGACGCCATTCACCATGATCCACCTCAAGGCCATACTCATGGTACTTTTCCTACACTTTCCGATTCTCGTTTCATTTTTTCACGTCCTTTTCCTTCTACAAACTGCAACAGACATCATTAATTGAAAAACCTACCCACCATTACTTACTAACTTTAACCTAACATATATAGTCGATTTTTTAATTTATAAAATCTAATTAATTATGTATTATATAAAATTTGATTTAACTGACGTCTCATAATGAAGAAATAAATAAGGGAATGAAAGAGAAAAAATATTGTTGAAGATCAAAATAATTAGAAAAAAAAAGAATGGAAATAAAAATTATTTTATTATTGATAATTTTGTTTGGTATTAACTATAGTATTTTAGTATTTAAGACGATACTCTGAAGGGAGTTAGCTCCCGATATCCATCAATTTAGGCCTACAAAAATTGAATTAACCTAACTATTCAATTTATTAAAAAAATATTAGGTTTCAATTTTATTAAACTCCACACATTTTTAAAATTTATCCCATATTTATATTGTTTCGTTTGATACTCTTGTTAGTTGTACATCAACGCTTTTTTTATATATATTTATAAACTTGTTAAATTAATCTATTTTATAAAATTTGAACCTGGGGTAAAAAATTCAAATGATTAAAAAAATATTTTATTTAAAAAGCTCGTATAGTCAAATATTTATAAAATTTTATGGGTTATAATTAGTATATGGATTTTTTTTAATATGATGACTATTTTATTATTAATAATATATTTATAATAATATTTAAAAGTTTTTTTTATTAATTTAACATATTAATATGAGATTGTTATTTTATTACTCGATACGTATTTTTGAATTAAATTATACAAGATTATTAACATTTTAATTTTTTATTTTTTTAATTTTATAAAATTGTTTATATTTTATTTAATTTTGATAATATTAGTATTGTTTTATAAAAACAATAACTTATTTCATTTTTTAATGGATAATGTTTTTGAAAAAAATCAGTTTTTTTTACATTGAAACGTGTTTATTATATTTTGAAACGAAGAAGAAAAAAAAATAATATTAGCAAATATCATGTAAAAACTAATATTGAACAGATGTTATAAAGAAAATAAAAAAAAATAATTAAAAATGAAGTAATTTAGTTATAAGAAGTGAATTTTATTTTAATTTTGTTTAATCCAATTTATACTATAGCTTTTAAAAAGTTTCTTGTTAAATGAATAAAAAAAATAAGACTTGATTTTGCAGGGAAATAAGAACAACTCATAAATTAAGAATTCAAATAACAATTGTATATATTTGCATATTTACGTGAGGGGAAGAAAAATACTATATTTAAATGCTAAATTTTGCCATGAGAGGAGAAAATGGAAGTCATGAATTAACTGGACAATGTTATTGAATGGTAAGTATATCCGTATTCAAAACCTAACAAAATCTTGTACACTGCAACTGCATCTTATTAATGTTAGAAAAAAGAATAACATTGGATAATTTGATGATTAATTTTGAGCAAATCTTTGATGAACATAAACAGGATATGGTTACAGGGGGAACCGATACATCGTCCAACACAATTGAATTTGCAATGGCAGAAATAATGCAGAAAGAAGAGGTAATGAAGAGAGTGAAAGAAGAGTTGGAAGTGGTGATCGGAAAAGATAACATGGTAGAAGAGTCTGACATTCATAAGTTGCATTACTTGCAAGCAGTGATGAAAGAAATTCTTAGGTTGCATCCTGCACTTCCACTTCTAATCCCACATAGCCCCAGTGAAAGCAGCAATGTGGGAGGCTACACCATCCCAAAGGGTTCTCGAGTATTCGTGAATGTGTGGGCCATTCATAGAGACCCTTCAGTTTGGGAGAAACCTCTGGAATTTGATCCTACAAGGTTCTTAGATGGAAAGTGGGATTTCAGTGGCAATGAGTTCAGTTATTTCCCCTTTGGATCTGGAAGAAGAATTTGTGCAGGAATAGCAATGGCTGAGAGAACAGTTATGTATCTTCTTGCAACACTTATACACTTATTTGATTGGACAATACCAGAAGGAGAGAAGTTAGATGTATCAGAGAAATTTGATATTGTTCTAAAAAAGAAAACACCTCTTGTTGCCATCCCCACCCCGCGCTTCTCCAACCCACACCTTTACAATTTAATATAATATATTTATGTATTCAACACTTATTACCAATGCCACATATTTCTACTTCTTTCTTTCTTACATACTCCACATACTGCACCAATATCATCTCTTTCTATCTCAATATATTTTTACTACAAGATTTTGCTAGTGTTACTTCAGTATGTTGAAAGTACGCCATTTAACGTTCCTAAAACTCAAAAGATAGAATTGAAATTAATTATAATCCTTTCAAAATTATTTCTACTCAAAAGAGTTATTTGCATGAATTTGTAATGAGTTAAATACATTTTCTCTTAACTTTTAATAAAATCTTCTTATTTACTAAATATTTCAAAAAATGGATTAATACATTCAATTTTTTTTAATTTAATTCAATTGATAATTGATAATTGAACGAACAATAAATATTTATAATAGATTAGATTAAAGTTGCTTTTTTCGTTAAGGCAGGATAAGGGCAAGCAAGCAAGGATTTTGGAGAGAAAAAGGAAAACAAACCTATTTTTTTTTTAAAAAAAAAACTCTTTCCATCGAATTTCATATATATATATATATATATATATATATATATATATATATATATATAACGCTCTGTTATTTATTTAATTTAAACATTCCTAATTATTAAATTATTTTTATTTATATTTTAAATTTTTCTAAGCTTGGGTTAAAGATATTATTTAGTTGATAAATGAAGACTGATAATCTAAATGTGAGTAAAATTAAAAATGAGTTTTACAAAATCATTTTTAAGAAGTTTGATTTTTTTTTTATAGTTGTTACGTGTTATTCTAATCAATTCCTTTAAGTTTTACAAGTCCAAACCATTACTTTCTTGATCCTGTTTATTTTTTTAAAATAACTAGTTTGAGACCGTATGTACGCACGGATAATCATTTCTTTCTAAAAAACTTGCATTAAAAATTAATATAATTATTATTATATTTAATATTTAAATAAAGATTTTAATAAATTAATTTTTATTGTAATATATATTATAAGATTTAATTATAAACAGATTTCTTAATACTAAAATTTATAATAATAATTAAATTGATGATATTCATAAATTTATGTAATATTTTTTTGTAATGTTGAAATAAATGGTTCAGTATAATAAATATTTGTTCTAATTAAAAATTATGTTTTTTTTTAAGATTTAGTAATTATTATCGGTATAATGATTATATGATTAAAATTTACAAGTAAATATTTTAATTATATATTATATTAAAATAAAATATTTAGACCTAATTTTCTACTAAATAAATATAACATGGAATTGATGTTGATATTGACACTATGATAACTAAAGTAATGAATTATAGAAAGTAATAATATTTTGATATGCATAATAATTTATTAGTGATTTGTAGTAAAATAATATCATGTTAAGAAGTGAATTTTAAACTTAATCTAATTTTACAAAATCGACTTATAAAATAACCTAGTCGATGTTAGAATTCTAACACATGTTGTTTAGACATCAAATCAACACTTGAACAATATATATATTAATTTATTTGCTCCCATTAAACATATATCTCTTAAGTGGTACACTACTTTGATTCTTATAATATTTTCTTAACACTTATTTTACTTGTTAGTACTTCATCATTTGAATGACTAATTACACGTTAAGTGAAACTAATTTTTTAAAAGAGACAACATTGTGACATTTGTCTCAAAATTTAACAATTAGTTTGGCTAAAAAGTATTATCACTTCCACATTCATACGATTGTTTTATGATTATTCGGACAAGTAGATAGTTCATATATGAGTAATAATTTAAAACACATTTGAGATAATAGAAAAACACATTTTATAAAAAAATAGCACAAAGTTCCAAAATAATTTCTACTCACTCTTTTTCACAAGTTTAAAATACAATTTTGAACTAAATGATTTCACTCTTTACCTATTTTAACTATTATCATAACTTTTACTCTTTTAGTCCAAATTCAGAATTAGTGTAAGCACTTAAATCAATTAATAAAATCAATTAATGCAATCCAAACACATAAATAAGAATTTCATCAACATATTCTCATATCAATAAATTAATTACAACTTTATGAATAAAACTACACCAAAACTTCTATAAATATAATAGAAATTATTAAAATAACTACAACATGATGAATTAGTAGAGTGAAGACATATATCAAATAACAAAATAAATAAAACTATGAAATTCTCACAAATAAACCTAATAGAGTAAAAATAAGTAAATGTTCTAATAAAAAGAAACTTATTCCAAAATAAGTTTTGATCGAATAATTTTTTTCTATAACTTGTTAACTTATGTACAATAGAAAATAAAAAAAAATATAGAAAGATGAGAAAGTTGTAAAGAAAAAAATGATTATTCTTAAAATAAAACGATGGCAACAAAGAAGAAAGAAAAAGAATAAAAGGAGGCAAAATTCAATGGGTCTTACCATGTACAAGTTAAAAAATTGGAGAAAATATAGCAAACTTTTCTTAGAAAAATTATCTTCTTATAAATTAATTTTAATTTATAAAAAATAATCTATTTGTTAAAAAAAGTTTTGTTTATTGTGTTGAATTGTTTCTTAGTAGTCACCGCTCCCTCTAATTACTCATTTTAATGCTACATAACTCGTGGAAGATGTTGTTAACCAATCTCTTCATAGTTCGTTCAAAGCAAAACCAGAACTCATTGACAACATATTTTTGTCCAAAAGACTTAAATTATCATCACTTTTCTTAATTAAACATGATATACACTTTTAATTATTCTAATAATATATGTTTATCCCCTTAGTTCTAATATTGAAATGAATATAATTAAGTCAGCACAAGTAGACAAAGACTTTGACGAGGCCAAAGTCTACATTTACAAAGGCTAATGTAGCATCTTCTTCGTACATCATCCTGCTACATTAATTCTCAGTAAAGAAAATTTATATGTTGACATTGATTTAACACAGTTGAAAAACCATAAATAATAATATATTTCATCCATCTAATTAGACCAATCATGGTATATAAATAATATTAAAATATTGTCGAAAAAATATTCTTAAATATATATAACCTTAGTTTCCTTGTCAAGTGTACTACCTTTTTTTTAACTAACTAAACTTCTATTAGACTATTCATCACGTCTTTAATTTATTTTTCTTTTTCTATCTCTTCATTTTACTGCAATAAGTTTACGAAAGGTCTAAAAAACATTAATAACATTTTTAAAATTGAGTTGAAAAGAAAAATATGCATTTAGCTATAAAAAACAAACAAACTATATATAGCTAATAAAAAGAAGAAATATGCATTTTAGGACATGAGAGAGAAAATTTCTGAGTTTGAATGTCAAATAATTTTCAAGAGGTTAATATCAATTCAACATCAATGTAGTAGAGGTAAGTAAAAAAATATTAAATTTAGATTTATTTTTAGTTAATTTTCTACATTATAATTTTATATGCTATTTTAGATTTAGTTAACTTTTTTTTTGTCGTAGTCAACCTTTTAATTAGACTAAACCATTAATATTTTCAATATTGTTCAAATAGGAGGATTATTAAATCTGGCTTCTCAAATATTTGATAACATTGCCTTGATTTTAAAAGGACTAGACCTAAATTTAGATGATGGTCAATTAACATATGTGATCTAGGAAATTTTATACAGAGAGTGAGTTTTTTACATTATTATAAAATTAAGTAATCACGGTGAGGATTAATATATAACATATGTTTACTTAACGGGACAGTGTATCCTTATTTTGTCACTAAAAAATCCAATAAAGAAATAAAATAATGAAATAATGGTATTTGACCATTTTAACCTTAAGTCACATCATATGGATGAAAGGTAATGTTTCTTAATGAAAACAGGTAATTTATATGGCACAACCAAGGATTAAAAGGATTTGGTTTCTAAAATTTAAGAAATCCATTTAAGAGTTGAAGTTGTTTTAATTTTATAAGTTGTTCCAATTTTGTACGTTATTTTAATTTTTTAGCTAATTTGTAATAATGGGGAAGCAATTCCTGTTGTGTGTTGCTTCCGGCGTTAATATTTATTTTATAGTGATAATATTGTATTGAAAAGATAATTTTATTTTATCTAATTAGTTTATAACTAATTACATCACTAACAAATATGGGATAAATTTATGTTTATGACAAAATATATGTTATTATACAATAAATAAAATTTTACATCAAAAGCATAACAATAACTCAATTAATTGAAAAGTATATTTTTTTTCATCTGTATATAACCTATTGTTATAATATTTTAAAATTAATATGATTTTATGTCTTCTCGTACGCATCACTATTTTTTTTTCTGTTTTTAGAAAAACGGTTTTGTTTTGACCTAATTAGCTTATATTTAATTATATGACCTAAAAAATGGTTTTAATTATATATATATATATATATATATATATATATATATATTAAGATTGTAGTTATTTGATAGAAACGTTATCATCTTTCTAAACTCCTTTGTATATTCTCATACTTTTCTTTAAAATACTAATACCATTTTACATTTTTAGTTCAATAGGAAGTCAATTTAAGACTTAAGACATTTTAAATCAATTATAATTTGTCTTAAAGTCTTTTTATTAAATATTTAGTTTTCTTTTTCTTTTTCTCAGTTTTTTTAGATAAGAGTTCATTAGATCATTATATGCTAGTTTAGGTTTATTAGAAGTAGGTTAAAACTTTTTTACTTGTTTATCTCTTCAGTTTCTTTTATTGAAAAGCCTTGGAATGAAGGTAAGAATAGTCAATATATATTGACTTCATTTAAGTTTATATATAATTTTGTACAAGTTAAGGATAAGATAACGTAATATACTAATAGCTTATTGAAATGGAAAGTTTATAAGGCTAATTATAGAGTTTAATTTGTATATATGAATGAAAGGAAGAAAATAAGAAATAGTCAATTGATTATGTCACTGAAAAACAATCATATTCTCCATTATCACCACCAAAGTTTATTCTCAAGACAAAAGGAGTGGAAGTTGAGAAAGTTATGATAAAAAAAAAAAAAAATCATTCTAACAAGAAGAAGTGTAAGAAGAATGTAAGTTGAAGAGCAATAATGTTCAAGAGTGTATATATTGGTTTTCTAAAAAAGTTGTTTGCTTGAAGTAAATTTTAGATTTTTTTTCAAGAGATTTTGATTGACACGATATTACGTATCTTGTCAACAATAATAACGAAGGCGTTCAATCTAATGTAGGTGTAAAATAACCATTTGTTAAAGTTTGATATGTATTATGAGATGCTTTAAGGATTGTGTTTGTTAGATAAAGTATACATATTGTTGTCTGTTCAAGCAAAAATTTATAAGACAATGCATTTGCATAGCGCTTGAGTTTATTAGACAAAACACATTTTAACACTTGTATATATACAATCACACAACTTATGTTTGTTGGGCTAGAGTATATACTTTGCATTTGACATTATCTAACATAAAAAAAATGTGTTTTACATTTAATTAATTAACCTTACAGTCAAAACCAAACAAAGAGTTTGTCGAACTTGAATTTAGCAAGATTAATATAGCATTGGATGTTAAGTTATCAAGAATAATCTGAAAAGAGTAAAGATCAATGACCTGATGTGTCACCCAAAAATAAACTCTAATAGAAACATCAATTTTCAAATTTAGTAGAAAAGAAACAACTAGAAAAGAGTCTTGCACTAGATGTACCCTTAGGATGTCATACCATCTAATATCTCATGAAGATATTGAAACAATTGCAAATTATAAATATGTGAAAGTTCTTTTTATATTATCATTGACACAAAGTCAATCATAGATATTAAGGAGCGAGTTCCAACCATGTCAAATTACAATACGTCAAAAAAAGTGAAAAAAAAAAGATTATGAAACTTTAAGAAAATATCTTATATGAAATGACTTTAAATGCATACATCCTTCAATAGTGCTTTTTAGGCACCTATATAAGGAAACCACCACCAAGAAAAATGCCACAATAGAAAAAGAAAATAAGTCTTAATAGTCATCATCAATGTTACACATGCAAACAAGAAAGTGATAAAAGTCATAAGTGTAAGAATACAACTTTATCTTATTGATGACTAAGTGGTATAAAAAAAAAAATCTAAGTCTAAAGTGGTGTTTTGTACTTGATGTTAAACTCAACGATAGTTTGATGGACAACTAGGAGGATATTTGTGTGCTTTTTCTAGAAAAAATATTGTGTACTAAAATAATAAGAAATGACTTTATGTATTAGTTGAAAGTCAAAGGTAAAGATGATAATATTTGTAATTTATCTTTAAAAATAAAATCCATTAATTATTAATGGAGAACTTGATCTAGTCTTGTTTGGGTGAATAATATAAATATTGTTTTATTGTTGTACTTAGTTTACTAGTTTACTCAAGCATTATATGTTGGTTTTTACCTTCTAAAATGATTTTGATAAATATTTATAAAATCATTAGATAACTGAGTCTTGAGTCTAGTAGGCTCTTTGCGAAAGATTTTTCAAATGGGTTTTAAAGTAGGTGCTATTGAAACTTAAAAAACCTCTTGCTCAAATCAGAGAGAGGGAGAAAGGCAGAGAATAAACGCTCAAACAATGTCACACGTGTTAATTTATATATAAATGAAGAATTTCTATTATAGTTTGAATTATATTCTAACATATATTTGCATTGAGATTGATATTTATTTATGTGTATATGTGATGAGGACAGCTTTGATTACACTTTAGACATGATTCATAATTTTATAAGAGGAAAAATACAAATAGTAAAAAGGAGAGTAAATATAGCCACGAAGATTTTATTTTGTTTGTAGTATTTTGTAATCAAGTTTATATTGTTATGTATATTTCTTTTGAAATCATTTAGTTTCACTGATAACTAGATATACATTTAAAGGGTGTAGATATTATTATACTAGATAGTACATAAATTGATCTTTTCATTTTTAATTTATTATAATATAATATAAATAAATATCTATTAGCTATAATTTACCTAGAAAACATGTTTTTTTACCTAATCCCTAAAAGAAGAACGACAAATATAATATAGAAATTGTGTCAAAAAGAGTTTAGCACAAAAGATTACAATTAAATATAATATAAAATATTTGATGACATTTGAGCAAAATCAAATTAGTACAGCATTACCATGTGATATCTGTCAACCTGTTAAACAACTGTTTTCGAATGTATAACAGTTTTGTTGCTACTTTTAGGATATTAAAAACTCTTTTTTATCCAAATTAATATTTGTAACATATTTTAAATTCATATTCATTAATATTTAATATATGGAAAGGAAGCAATGATAATAATCTATGAAAGTAGTTGGAGATTTCTGTCATTTAGAAATTCATCACCAGTTACTTATAGAATGAATAATTTATCAATACCCTGAGATTTTCTTACCCAAGTGAGTTTATTGCTCAAGCTGATCCTGAAACTATTGCCTTATACATTAGTTGTTTTTATGGAAGATATAATAAAAATATATTGCATTTACCAAAATAGTTTTCGAAACCAAACTCAAATCCTTAAAGATTGTATTTTCTGGGCCGAGTTGCAACGGATTTATGTATGGACCATCTTTCTACAGTGCAGTAAATGCACTTTAATACAGAGGAAATCAAATAAAAATAAGAGAAATAATTTAACATACTAAACTTTCATTGTTTATCTACATTTATTATTTTTAATTATTTAAAATTTAAATGTAATATTTCGTTACTTTCATGTACTTTTTTTAGGAAATAATTTTATTCAAATAAAACCAGACATTAAATTGAATAGCTTTCCTTACAAAATTTTAGATTTTAGTTTCTGAATAAAAACATATTTTAATAATTTTAAAATATATATATATAAACAATTTTGTAATAATAATAATTTTGAAAGAGTAGAGTGTAGAAATAAAGAAATGAAGCTTAAGTTAAAAAAAAATGCCACGTGTATTTTGGAAGCATCCTAATGGAAACGTGGTATAAGTAAAAGAGATATCTGAGTTGGGTGGTGGAAAGAAGCAAAAACGAAAAAGTAATCAGAGAAACCCTTTTGTATCCCTCATCATCGTCTTCCTCATCTTCATCAGATAAAAAAAAAAAAAAAAAACTCAAGCAGTACGTATTGAAAGGTGTGGTAGTTGAATGAAATGTCGCAGGTGAATGAGCACCACGCGCCCTCAACGCCAGGGAAATTGAAGCCAGAAAAATCACCGTACATCCACCACCGCCTCCGCATCCACTCCTCACTCTCCAAGCTCACTCTCTGGTCCTCCTTCTTTCTCGCATTCATCCTCTTCCTCTTCATCCTCTCCCCGCCGTCTCCCTCCGCCTCCCCCCGCCGCGCCCTTGGCGACTCCTGGGGCGGCTCCCACTGGGAGAAGCGCGTCGCCAAATCCGCGCGCCGCTCCACCTCCTCCAGCCTCACTGTGCTCGTCACCGGCGCCGCGGGCTTCGTCGGCACGCACGTCTCTCTTGCCCTCAAGCGCCGCGGTGACGGCGTCCTCGGGCTCGACAACTTCAACCGCTACTACGACCCCAACCTCAAGCGGGCGCGCCAACGCCTCCTCGACCGCGCCGGCGTATTCATCGTCGATGGCGACATCAACGATGCCGTGCTCCTCCGCAAGCTCTTTGACGTCGTACCCTTCACGCACGTCATGCACTTGGCCGCGCAGGCCGGGGTCCGCTACGCGATGCAGAACCCTGGATCCTACGTTCACAGCAACATCGCAGGCTTCGTGAACCTTTTGGAGGCCTGCAAAAACGCGAACCCGCAGCCCTCTGTAGTTTGGGCCTCGTCCAGCTCTGTCTACGGGCTCAATTCGAAGGTTCCTTTCTCAGAGAAGGACCGTACAGATCAACCGGCGAGTCTCTACGCGGCGACGAAGAAGGCTGGCGAGGAAATCGCTCACAGCTATAACCATATATATGGGCTTTCCATCACTGGACTTCGGTTCTTCACGGTTTATGGGCCATGGGGTAGGCCCGACATGGCGTATTTCTTCTTCACGAAGGATATTCTCAAGGGAAAGCAGATTACCATATTTGAGTCCCCCGATGGTGGAACTGTGGCGAGGGATTTCACCTACATTGACGATATTGTGAAGGGGTGTTTGGGGGCTTTGGATACTGCCAAGAAGAGTACTGGGAGTGGCGGGAAGAAGAAAGGGCCTGCGCAATTGAGGATTTTTAATTTGGGAAATACTTCCCCTGTGCCTGTGAGTGAGCTTGTTGCGATTTTGGAGAAGCTTCTCAAGGTGAAAGCGAAGAAGAAGGTGCTTCCCATGCCAACAAATGGAGATGTGAAGTTCACTCATGCTAATATTAGTTTGGCCTACAGGGACCTTGGATACAGGCCTACCACTGATTTGGAGACCGGCCTCAGGAAGTTTGTGAAGTGGTACCTTGAATTTTACTCCAAGAAGAGCTCCTGGTGAATGGTGATGTGATTCTTTTGCTTTGCTGCACAAGTCATTGTTCCCTGCCCCTATTCTTTTGGCGCCCTGATGATGATTGTATTTGGGGTTTACAGTTGTATTAGGGGTTTAGGGTGATCTACCATCATGTTCTGCTATGTCATTTTTCTTGTAATTTTGGGTTTTCTCATTTTCATTTGAATGCCGGCCTGCCTTTTAGGTTAGCCATTGTACATTTTTAGTTGAGACTCTAGAGATCGAATTGATATTTTACTTATTTGTGCTTATGGACTTGCTTTGCTTTGATTTTGGTTTAAACATGCTTGTTATTTGGTTGATGAATTGTGTGCGTTCTGCATGTAATGCTAATTCTTTTGGGTATTATATATGTTTGGTGCAGATTCTAGATGTTAGATGAGAGTGGTATTGTTGTAAATGTGCAGGTATAGACCTGTTTTGGTGACTCTGAATTATCAGGATTGTTAAACTGTCATTCAGAAGGCTATTTGATTTAACGTTCCTGCGATCTGTGGATTCAGTTTTGGGTTGATGACTGATTCATTAACAACTGACTTATGAAATGGTATTGAAACCAAGATAAAATGATCAATATGTATTTGGTCATATATGGCATTATAGTCGGGTGGTTTGTGATGATATGCGAGGAAGTTTGATGGTTTCAATTTAAATGCTTCCTGACACGTTTCTTTCATATTTTTCTGGGTTTAGTCTTTAATGAAGGATCAAGAGTAGCTTGAACCATATACAGATGCTTTATGACCTTAATCTTATGGGTTTCGACTATGTACCTCCTGGATTTCGAAATAAGCTTTTGTCAAATGCATGTGCGAGTAAATTGACATTGCAATTGCGAGTTGTTACAACCTAGCGATGAATCGGTATAGTAGGCAGTGAGTTGCAGCGTTTGCTTTGACTTGCGGAATGCCCTCATCAGATAGTTATACCATGAGGAGTTACGATACGTAGTAGCTCAAAATTCTGGCATCCAGAGACTTTTATTACTTTATTTTGTACTATTTTTTAAACTGTTTGTTGAGTTCAAGGTAAGTAAAACTTCATTTGTCAGCTAGAGTTGATTTACGACAGGCTATCTTGCTGCAACTGTTGCGTAGTTGGCAGACAGTGATTGAAGAAGCTTCATATCGGTGAAGTTGGATTGTTAAGTCTTCATTCCTCGTTTTAGGCGACTCAATGATGATTCTTCTAAAGATTAAACAAAAGCTTCTTTTCCTACAAGGGTGGGTCATCGGGTCGCCTCTCATCATCATGTGCCTTGTTGAGAGATTCCAACTCCCCACATGATATTCTGCCAGTTAGGTGATTCTAACTTGCAATTCCGAGCCATTTTTATGCGAGGAGCGAAAGGAAAGAGGTGAACTAATAATAGCAAAACCTTACCAATCGCTGACCGATACTGTTGTTCTTCATAGCACATCATCACTTGTGAATCTTGAAATTCAATTCATATAAGCAACGCATAATAAATTGTTGATCAAGCTTTGTTCATTTTGTTAGCTGCTGGCTTACTCATCACACTCAATGGAAGGTCATCTTGTGTTTCTCTTTTAACAATTTCACTTCCTCATAACCTAAGTAAACCAACTCCTTTCGACTTTGCGATTATCATGATGCAATTTGCTCTTGAATAATTTTTATCTTTTCTAACACTCAGACATTTTCTCCCTATGATACTAGATTCTTGACTATCGAGTGGTTGGTTGAATAACATGTTGGATGCTCTTTTAAGTAAGGAAAAATATATATAAAAATAGTAAGAAAAGAACTTATTAGGATAATTACTTTGTCATATTGTCTCTTACAATTCGAAATGTTCTACTAAAAAAACTGTTAATGTTTGCATCAACTATGAACGATGCAATAGTTTACTTCAACCAAGAATTGTTCTCTTGTTCACCTGATACGATTCTCTGGACTTACGAACTGTTTCAATGGCAAATATTTAAATCAGTTGAGAAATTTAAGCTGGATATAGAATATTCGGTGGTTAATCTACTGATCCTCTATTATTTTAAATATTAAAATTTAAGCATATTTAAAAGAATAATAATTATTCAGACGCGGAACATAGCTGATCTCCTTTTCAATGAAATACTCATTCGTGACGATTTGAAGGTTTGTGTAAACTGAAACGAGACAACCTTATTATTATTTTTGTGTTAATAAATAAAATTTGTATAGAATGAAGATTGGACCAAGTCATTATAGAAGACGATATTTGAAAGGAAGGGAATAAAAGAGAAAGAAAGAAAACAGTGAACGTAATATTTAATTCTGTTATGTAAATAGCGTCATTTGTGAACGGTCATTTAATTTCACGTCACAACAGAAAGGGGCCATAGGTTAGATGGTATGTGCGTGCCTGCAATCCCAATAATGCATAGACAGAAAGATAGGTGGAATTGAAGGATGGGAATGGCATAAGCACCCACCCTAGCGTTGCAAATTAGCGTGCTAACCATGAAAACCGTCTTTTCGGCGCCCGGTGATTACGTCCACTTCAAGTCCCAAGTCCCTCTTCACAAAATCCCAGTACGTTTCTATTTTCCCCTTTTCTTTCTCCGAATTGCACTTCTAGGTTTTACCCATAGATTCCGATGTAGTTGCTTTCTTAATCAACATATTGGAATTTTTACTCTTCTTTTGATCTCTTGCTTTTAAATTCTTAACAGATTGGCACTAAACAGTGGCGATATTACGATTTCGGACCAAAAGCTGTGCCTCCGCTTATATGTCTTCCCGGAACGGCTGGAACCGCTGATGTATATTATAAACAGATCATGTCATTATCCATGAAGGTAACCATGCATATTCTGATTGCCTAAACATTATCAAATGTGTTTTCACTGATGCGCTTTGGAATTACCTAATCTTCACTCACTCTACTTCTCAGTGAAACTTATTTAAAATCGACTGCACTCTTGAAAGTTTCTCTTGACTTTATGTTTTAATCTTAGTCATAAGTGGAAGATTACAGTTGTGTTTTGTTTTGACGCTTTAACTTTCATTCAATGCCTATTCACCATTTCTCTCTAGTCACGTGCAACCGCTTTGTAATGTGTGATAACAGTTTTACAAATGCGCACTTAATTGTTAAGATTTGACTTGTGGACATTGTGTGTTGGGAAATCCGAGGAGAGAAATATTGGGAAGACATATAACATAACGTGAACTTCGACCCAAATCCATAGAACAATTTATGTTAGTCAAAATGGGTCACGAACTTTAAAGCAAGAGAACATAACTGTATCTCAACCCAAAAACTTAAGAAAATAGACATGTGGTTCTTTCTCATCATCCAACCTGTCTATTTTTCCATAATGTTAGACTCCAACTCATATTAACTTCAATATTTTGCATGTTGAAATGGCAACATCCAAGCTTCTCCTTTTAAGTTGATTTGTTCTCCTTCTTGTCACAAAGCCATTAGGCAACGGGTAGCTAACTTCAAAAGTGTTTTTCTGCAATTCTGCTGCTAAAGAAGAGAGCAATAACCTAGACTCATCTAACTGCTGGATGCCTTATAGTTAGTGAAAAACTTGTTTTGAATATTTAAAAGGTTTACTAGGTATCTTTTATTAATCATAACTTGTAAGAAAGCTTAATTCTAAATAGATAAGATTGAATTTTAGAAAATCATGCACAAAAGATTCTAGTTGTTATATGCACAGTTGATGGAGCCCAAGAATACATGCCAAAAGTATAGACTAAATGTTAGATCAGTTCATTCATGGCCCAAATACATGGGGATTTTGCTGTAAAAGAGCAAAGAGGGGGAACACGTGGAAGTTAGAGAGAGGAAGAGGTTGCTACCTGAGTGGAAGAATGGTAGGGTCAGAATGGGATTTATAGAGTATCCTGATGGTGAAAAGGAAGGCAGTGCAAGCTGCGAATCTTTTCCGGCCACAGGCTTGGGCTCTTAGCTCAGGGAGCTGAGAGATATATTTTTATTTCTTTTCCTTTTTTTTTCCAGCATTGATAGCCTTTCTTTAGGGAATTGAATTACTCGCATTCCGACTTTTAATTGAATACCATTTTCAGATTTATTTCTTTGCTATTCCTATTTGCTTTCTATCTTCGTAACTGATATATACTTCTCTTATAACAAGGGAGAAGGGGTGTATTGAGCATTAGCAATGCAATTTGAGCTCTATACAATAAAATCTCGTTGCGTGTTGCCTACTAACAGGATTGGGCTAAATTTTGTTTATTGATTAGGTGTAATCTTGTCTTTACTTCTTATTAATCCTTATTTTGTACAGGGTTATCGGGTCATATCTGTTGACATACCTCGTGTATGGAATAATACTGAGTGGATTCAAGCATTTGAAAAGTTCTTGGATGCTATTGATGTACACCATGTATGATCTCAAACTCATCTTGCTTTCTACTACTAACATCTTACTCGGATGCTAAATCTATAAATTGTTTGCTTTAGAAGCCGCATATACCTTTTTTCGTATAAAAAATTGGATAATTTTATTCCATATTGGAGACATTGATCATTCCAGTTAATGGAAAGCCCTACGTAGCTGGTCTTCAATTAAACGGTTCTTTTAAAATCTCTCGAGGTTCTTACAATTCAGTTTTGCACATCCTCTAATCATATTTACTTTGAATGTGCACAGTTATAATTTTGTTGGGAGTGGTCATATGTTACTACTTTGGAATTTGGATATTGTGTATGATGTCTATATTTGTGTACCGTAAGGAGGGAGGGGCTCCTAGATATTTCCAACAATTTGTGTCACGATAAATGATTTTATTTGGCCAATCATTACAAGTCCAAGCTGAATCCTATCCCCGGCAAACTAACAGTCTTGGACCGTCAGCCCAAATATAGAGCTGTATATATTAAGGCTTAACAATCAGTTCTAGCCTCTTTGAACTTTCTCACTGAAAATTACTAATTGCATTAATTAAATTGATATATCTTCTTCCTTCCCAGATTTTTTAAGCCAAGTTCTTTTGCAATATATTTGAAGCCTCAGCATGTGAGCCTAAATATATTCCAGCCCCACCTAAAATACCAGCTAGCCTGCTTTTAATGTTTTCATGGTTGATCGAGACGTTGTTACTTGTAATATCATGCATGGTTTTTAATATAGTTAAAATTTAGGTTTTTTTGGATAAAATTCCAAATGTTCTTACCACAACAATTTCAGTGGATGTAGTTTGCCAGTGGGAATATATATTTTTTGTTTGGGTAAAACTCAAGTTCTTGTGCGGTTATATTTTCATAGCTTGTATCCCGTTGGATTAATCTGTTCTGGAAGTTATATCTATCAAGTATCAACGATATACAACAAATGATGTATGATGGTAATCTGTTCATGAAATTGCTCAGTAGAAAATATGCTGTACACAGTGCATGGTTTTAGTAGTTTACACAACAAATCTCTCCACTAACTGCCCAACATGTGTAGATGTCTGTCAATGTAATGTCATATTTTGAATCTATAATTTTTTGAAATAGCTTTTAACAACTTGAGAAAATGTTCAGTAAATTAGTTTAATCTTTCTTACAGATACATCTTTATGGTACATCACTTGGAGGCTTCCTAGCCCAGCTCTTTGCACAGCATCGTCCTAGAAGAGTTCGGTCTTTGGTTCTATCAAACACATTTTTGGAGACCCGGAGTTTCTCTGCTGCAATACCATGGGCACCCATGTACTTTTCTCTCATTCTATTGTAAAGAGTAATAATATATATGCTAGAAATTAGCAAACTGTGTGCTGTCGTGCCCTTTCTATTCATGAAAGATAAACTGCTTTGTGTGTCACCTAGTGGAGTTCGTAGCAAATAAAAGCATCAATGATTACTTTACCGATACTTTTACACGTTGGACAATTATATGCTCTGCCAAGAAATTATGATAGGTAGTCACAAGGAAACTAGAATTATATCTTCAAAATTATATATTTATTCCTGTAATATTCCATTAAACTAAGCATCATCCATGATTACTATAATGAGAACTTGCTATATGGTATACTCGCTTGGGAATTTGTTGTTATACTTCCTGATAGTTCTTCATTAGATGTATTTTCTTTTCCACCTACTGATTCAGCTTTTCTATTGCATTTACAGTGTTAGTTGGACTCCTTCCTTTTTGCTGAAGCGGTATGTGTTGACAGGAATTCGAGACGGTCCCCATGAACCATTTATTGCAGATTCAGTGGACTTTGTTGTTTCTCAGGTAATCTTTTTCTTGCGTAATCAAATGCTTATTAGCAATCTGCAATTTTCCCTCAGTACGAAAGAATTTGTTTTTAGACCATAAATAAAGAGTTTCCACTATACTTTAGACTGCGAGATTAATCAACTATCATCAGGCACTACATTTCCTGAAAATTTAATCTACACATCCTGTTTTCTGGAAGAGTTTCCGTTTATTGTGTTAAATATTTTCTTTGATTCAGGTGGAAACCCTATCTAGAGAAGATTTGGCCTCCAGATTGTCGCTGACAACAGATGATGCTTCAGTGGGACCACTCCTTCTTTCAGATTCGTTTATTACTATAATGGATGTATGTCATCCCAAGATATAATTGCCTATTTCTGTATAATGCTGATATCAAATGATTTTTTTTTGCATAGATCTTTTTTATCTTAAAAAAAATCTTAATTGTCGAATCTCTAGATCAATTGTAATCTAATTGTTTTGATGTGCCGTGTACAAGCTCTTTTTTTTTAGTAATACTGTTCCACTCTAGTTATGTTAAATTCTGCTGGTACCGGTAATCTCTATAATGCACCATCAATACATTTTTCTTGTGACATTGTATGATAATAATGTCTCACTGCTTTATCATCATCATTATTATTATTATGGAAGAGTAGTATGGTACAAAATTTTTAATAACTCCACTTTCGTCCTTTTGTACATGATCTTTCTCCTTTCTTAAAGACTAATGACTACTGTGCAATTCCTCAACAACTTAAAGATCAACTGGGTGAAAGATATCCAGAAGCAAGGCGCGCATATTTGAAAACTGGTGGAGATTTCCCATTTCTTTCTAGACCTGATGAAGTGAACTTGCATCTTCAGGTATATATGTAGTATCTCACTTTTCTTATTTTACATGGGATTTGTTCTGACAGTCGTGGGCTCATTGGTTGTATCTTTTAACATGTCTATATCCTCATGGCAGTTACACCTCAGGCGTGTTGGTGTTGAAGCTCGGCCAGATTTGGTTCACAACATACCTAAGGGTGATCTTGGAGGAAGTCCTAGCAAAGAGAGTAACGAAGATGACTCTGACAAGTCCCACGAAGACGATAGAGGGGGCTCAGAGAATTCACCTGCTGATTATGACGTAAATCGTACCCCAGAAAGCTCAGGATCCGGTAATTTAGACAAGCAGCCACTTGATAATTCAGAATGTTGCCACTTGGATCATGAGCACGCCTTATATGCCCTTCCTGGTGGTTTCAAAGGGAGAACGAACATTCCAGGAACTTCTGTACATTTCATGTGTCATATTGCTATTTTTCATCTTCTTCATTACATCAGTTCACTGTACATTATCTGGAACTATTCATTGGAATTTAGTCAAGTTGTGTAAGTTGGAATTCTTTTGGAGACACAATGTGTCATGAGAACCGAGGGTGTGAAACAAAGCTATTGAGATTGACCGTATTGTGGATTGGATGTCTCAGTTCCTTTAGCTGGATGAACTTGAGATAGCGATGCTGTAAGTTATTACTTGCAATTTGAAGGTAGCTGGATGAACTTGAGATAGCGATGCTGTAAGTTATTGCAATTTGAAGGTAGTGTTTAAACTGATAAATCATCAAATTTTATATTTCATGTTTCAAGTATTTACGTGACCAAGAAATGTTGTGAATTTTTTCCTGTGTTTTATATATATATATATATATATATATATATTAATTTGACATTTTTCCTCTATTTATGAAGTCAGATAGTGGTCGCGTAAAATTCTACCTTTTTATTTAAAGAATGTATTGAAATCAAATAACAGGCTAGAAAGATTGATGATAAACCACGACAATGTTGTTGGTATAAATGATAATGCTTTTGAATTTTTTAGACAGTTTGGCATTCGAATTTTACAGATAAAAAGGTAATATGATGAAATGAGAAAGCTTTTTTAAAATAATAATTCGAGTTTCTCGATAGAAATTGGTTATTCTGATTATTTACCTAGTTGGTACATAGTTCGCAGACACAAACCATTGCAGAATATTCTTTAATTGTAATTCAACAGACTTCTGTAGACAATTTGGCTAAACTGCAAATGATCAGAATATTGATTATCAACCAAGTGGTTAAATTGCATTGACTCAAATATGTGCTTCAGAACTGCAATAACTTGTATCGCCAGATATTAATCTCTGCTCTACCACGTTATGATACTGATCACTTGGCCCAAAGTCTATAAATCTACCATAACCAAACATCTCATCTTGAAAGTTATCGACATAAAACCGCCATTATATGATTGATTAGCTTGGATTCACATTTCTGGACAAGTATCTGGCTTGTTTGGTGCACTGTATTATGGTTTTAAGGCTGATACTGACATCTTTTATTGGTTTATCAGCTGTTATGACTTATGCAGAACATGATATCTGAATCCGTAAGACTCTTCTGTATTAAGCTAGAGAACTGTGATTAAGTGCCGCATTAAACTTCTATCTTGCTAATCCATGACTGAAACACCAGCACAAAAAGGAGTCCAAAATATTGCCGCAATTGTTATCACCCGTTCTTCAGAAGTGGTATCCAAAGAAGAGTAGCTCTTGATGCAAAACCTGTGCTTACTTAACTTCTAGAGAGCAGGGACTGTCGCAGCCAATTGTCATATCTAGCAATGTTCTTAGGGAAAATTATTCTATACCCTCCGTCAGTTAGTAACCAATTTCGGACTTTCGGATAAACCCAGCGCATCTCTTGGTAAGAACTCCATTAAATGACATCGTAATAGCACACGACAAATATTTCTATTTATCTTATTAATTTATTTTATATAATTAAAAAAATGTGTAAAAAATGTTAATTCAATATAAATACAGTATTTGGGGACTACTTTTCAAAAACTTCAGTATTAAAAAATAACCACCAACGTTTAACTCACTTTCACTTGTATTTGTAACGATCTATCGGAAGCTAACTGCAATGCACAGATATATGGTACTTAAAGCAGTAAACATTGCTATCCATCAAAAGTCAAAACTTCTCGGCATATATATTACTCGAAATTAAAACCAAAAACCGCAGTCAGCCATCTCTTTAAAAAGACAACCTCCAACAGCTAAAATAAAATAAAAACACCACATTGATAAATAGACTTAACTACTTGGAAGTATCTTTCTCAGTCTAACCACAAGATCTTAGTGAATCTAAGACCACATTACCTATCCAGCCTTTAAATAAACATCAAAATGATCTGGCAAATTGGTAGCTCAACAGCTACTGCAAGGCAGTAAAACCCATGAGAGGTGCATGAATTCTCTAAGCAACCAGAGTGCTAGCAGTTGTTGATTCACTGCAAATATTACAAGCGATCAATAGCAGGACAGGGAGAGTGCAAAACAGGTAAACAAAAAAGACAATATCGAGTTTCAGATTACCAATACATAAACAATGAATATCAATATAAATTCTATTTGGAAATATTCATTCCTATGTAACATCTAAATGATATCACATATGCACACAAAACTTCTAGGAAAATGTCTATCAGCATGACACTTTTATCAGTTTTGACCATTTGGTAACATATCTAAAGAACAAATGACAAACTGAAAACCTATTTATACCACCCATCTCAAACAAATACATTAAACGTACTTGCAAAAATTAATAAAAGTATTTGTAAATTTAACAACTTAAACTGAAAGATACAAGAAAAATGCTCTAATCTGTGTTAGGAGAGGCAGAGAAAATAACCATTTCTTTTAAGTTCCATTCCATTGTTGACATCATAAAAGCATCAATAAAAACAATAGCAAAATAGTCATCCGTGCAACAAAAAGGTGAAGGGTTTGAATGTACTTACTACTTCCAGACAGGTGGGAGCTTCTTGGTCTTCTTGTAGTAGCGAGCAAGACGGTGGATTCTGCTCTCCACTAGAATCAACCTAAACTTCGAGTCCTTGTCCTTTCTGTTTCTCTCCAGATGCTTCCTAATAGAAACTGCCTTCTTAATCAAATGGTACAGATCCTCTGGAATTTCAGGCGCAAGTCCTGAAAACAAATACCAAAACATTTTTCATCATTACTATTAGTGAGGTAACTATAAACACATTTTCATTTTATCATTCCCACTTCAAGTTTTCTTTACAAGTTTTCATTTTTGAAGTTTTCTTACTAACTCACTTCGTTAATCATTCACATCACTCATCACATCTATCACTTTGTCTCGTATTCTTTCTTTTTTTCTATCTCTCTTCCTTACAACTATCCATTAGCATTTTTCATATTACAATCGCAAAAAAGATCAATAGAAATTATAAGCATTGTAGCAGAGAGTAAGCCCAAACCATGAGCTTTGAGGATCCGAAGGATTTTGCTGCCAGTGACGCTCTTCACCTGAGCAATACCATGAGAATCTCGAAGAATGACACCTATCTGCGATGGGGTTAAGCCCTTCTTCGCGAACTTACAGATATTTTCTTCCACCTAGAAAAATTAAAAGATGAGAAGAACAGATTACATAATAAAAAAAAAAGTAAGAAAACAAGAAACAAAGATATACAAATATAATCTTTCAACACAGATAAATAGAGAGATAGAAGGCTACATCTTGCGAGGAGATCTTCAGCCAACTGGGAGGTGTCCTTTTGTAGGGCAAAGCAGAAGAGGATATACCCTTACTGAAACCAAAGAAAAAAAAAACTTTGATTTCGAATAATGGAAAAGAATAGAACGAAATTGATGAAAGAATTTGACAGATTTGTACGAACCCGCTGCTGTGCATACGACCCATGGCTGGTGCTGTGACTTAGTTGAAGCTCTGCTTCTTCTGATTAGGGTTGCGACGCTCTTCGGCACACTCCACTCTGAAAAACCCTAGAACATGCGCCCTTGTCTATTATTTATAATGAAACAGCCACCCCATATAATTAATAAAATTTATATTAGAATTACAAAAATATTAATATAAAAAGAATTATAAAAATAAGTCTTTTTTTATTAACTTCACAATTCTATAATTGCACATATCCACTTTAAGCAGGCTTTTAGGTAATGTAAAATATATATTATATCATTTTAAATGTTTTTTTGGTCATTTTTAATTATACTATTTAATCTTTTATTTAATTAAAATAATTGTATTACTTAAAAATATATGTAAATTATAATATTTTGACCAAAAAGAATGTCCTAATTCTTCAACTCAAGAGTAACTATATAATTATTTAACTTTTTGTTCTTATAAAGTTATCTTCTAATACAATAAAAATTCAGGGTGTTTGCAATTGTAAAATTTAGATAATAAAATCAGTTTTGTTCCTAAATATAATATTGGTAATAGAATATGCTTAAATGTGTTAAAAGAAAGTCACATTACAATGGCTATAAATAATAAGTATTACTATTTTTTTTCAAATAACATGTATTTAACAAAATTATGTAAAATAATAAATGAATATATGATTAATTATTAAATCAAATTTAAATATTAATAATGAGATGGTTTCAATAATTATAGATTTATATTTTTTAATTTATTTAACACTTTTATAATCTAAAAAATGTATCAATTAAATTTTGAAAATTTGTGTAAAAACAACTTCATTATAATTTAGATAATTACTATTTTTTGATAAATAAATAACATTTAGTAAAAAAAGTAAACAAGTGCAACATTAAATCAATAATCCAAAAAGTTGTATTAATGAAATAATAATTAAAAATTACAACTATGTTTAAGATGTTTTTAACGTGATCATGAACATAATAGACATCGAGTTCGAAATGTTTAATGCGTGAGTGTATAATTGGATTGACAACAAGCAAAATAACTTATTGATTATCAAAGTAGATGATAACAATAGTATGATGACAACCAATTCTTGAACAAACAATTGTTGAAAGTCTCACATCAACTAGAGATAAGGTCAAATTATAATATATAAGTGGAGTGTAAACCTTACCTTACAAGTCAGTTTTGTGGGGTTGAGTTAGGCTTAAAGTTCACTTCTTAATATGATATCAGAGCCATGTTTGTGTGATTGAGTTAGGCTTTAAGCCCACTTCTAATAGCAATCACAATGTAGCGTAAGATTCTTTTGACCGTTGTCCAGTGGTGTGAGAGAATCTACTATATGACGATATAGAGTAGAATCATGAAAGACAATGGATGTATCACGGGTGAGTGATGATTGTAAATTTATGTCTTCATTTAGCTTTTAATATTGGATTCTTAATTGGCTTTTGTGCTTTAAAATAATGTTTTAATTATGATTTTTTATAGTTGAGTTTATTGAGCATGAGATACAAAAACATGTTAAAAATAACTTTTTAATTGTATAAATGTTCCTAGATATTTTTAAGTGTGTTAGTGTAGCTGCCAATAGGTTGAGCTCATGGAAGTGTGAAAATAAATTGGTTAAAATATCATGACACCTTAAAGATAAATCAAAAAAAATGACAAGTAACCAAAACCACAAAACATCAAGTCAAGCATTGCATAAAGAAGACAAGAAGAATATGAAAAAACGAAAAAATTTGACTAAGTTAGGAAGAGAAAACGGACAACAAAAACTGGACCTTTTTGTTTTTTCTATTTTTTATATAAAAATATAAATTGATAATTGACAAATATTTATGATAAAAGACAATATGAAAAAAATATATCAAATAAAATATCAAAAAATAATATTATTTTGAAGATATTAAACTATTTAAAAGATACTTAAAAAAAGATTACATTATGAAAAATAATATTACAATAACAAAAAAAACTAAAACAAAACTTAATTTAAATTTATTTTCTTTTGGTACCACTTCAAAATTACTTTTATTATTAATTAATGAAGGTATCTGTATCTAAGAGAATGTTGATGTCATCAAGAAAGTGTAGAAGATTGAAACCCTTAATTGTGATGACGCAAGATGAAAAAATTTCATCATCTAATTTAGTAATGATTGGTGTGGTGAAAGTATGGGCTGCAAGGGTGGACGATGGAATGAAAAAGAACTTTCAGAAATTATGACAACCAAGCTTCAAATACCATGTGAAGAAAAAATGTATGAAATTTTTTATTATGATAAAAGTTGTATTTTAGAGAAAGAACACATAATGCTTTATATAAAAGATAGAAAGAGAAAAAATCATACAAACTATGCAGACGACAAAGAAAAAAAATGGAAAACAAAAAAAAATGTAACCAATATATATCCTAACATATTTTAAATGAACTAATTAAAATATGATTGAGTTTGAATTAATAGTGTAGACAGGTATAATACATTTTTCTCATATTATGTAACAAAATGTAGTTTACCAACTTCCAAGCTTGACTACTTCATCCTACACATTTTTTTTTATCGTATTCTTAATTTATTTATATTTATATATTGTCTCATAACTGTTTGTTTATTATAATTTAAATATTTTAAGCATTAAAAGGATCTATTAAAATATTAGAAAAAAATAAATTACAAAGCTATTTAATATACGTTGTATTTTACAAACTTAAAGAAAATTTAGTTTGCTATTTATATGTTGAGAATTACATATAGTAAAGAACAGAGAAGTAATTTTAATATAGTAAAACCTAATGAATTACAAAGTTATTTATTAAGATTGGAAGTGCAAATCAAAAGAATGTTTAGTTGGGAAGAGATTGATTGTTAAAAACTCTCACAAAATTTCAATACAGTAATACTCGATAAAATAATTAGAATGGAAAAATATATCTCTAATTTTTGTTTGCATTTTTGTTACTCTCATGATATCAATCAATTATATTATTAAACTCAGATATTATTAGCATTATGTTTTTTCAGCAAATTCATTCCATTGATAAAGCTAACATCTAATACTCAGTGCTCTGAAATCAAAATCATTAAACATACCTACCTTATCCATAAATCATATTATTGTTTTGGTGCAGATCTTGTTAAAAGCATCCATGACTCTTCCATTTTTCTGTGATAATTGTCATTATATATGTATTTTACATAATTAATTGCTGTAATAAATTATTACAAAAATTGAAACAACTGGTGTTTGTCCAAACTACATTATCTTGTATGATCTCGTCCAAGTTTGTTACAAGACATAAATACATAAATAAATAGTCTTAGATCTTCCAAGACTAAACTTAAGGGTTGTTTGGAAAAAGTTTTCTAAAAGCAAAAAACATGATCAAGAACGCGAATTAGAAAAAGAATCTAAATTCAAGAAGCAATTCACTCCTCATGCACATTACAAAATGATATACAGAGACAAACACAAACAA